>JBAMBM010000799.1:1200000-1740000 GCA_037043425.1 Hirtodrosophila duncani
TACATACATATGGTATGTACTTGTACATATGTATAAACCTGGCAACGCAATAGCAACCACAATGTTCAGAATCAGCTTCTGCCTGCTTCTCGTTCTCGGTTTCAGTTGTTGTCGTAGGCATCATCGTGGCGGTCGGGTTTAACGTTGTATAGACTCTATAGCGGAATACGTCGTGGTTTATTTTTTAAAGAATTTTGAATAGGTAAGTTTTGAGTTCTACACTCGTAGTATTCCAACCGGTTGGTAGTATGAATGAGTGCTTAGAACTGGTTGCTAATACTAATCCCCTAGGCCATATGGCCTAACCCTAAGGCAAGTTCGTTGCACGCAAATGACCCACCGTTGTTGTCGTCACACAATTGCAGTGCTGGCTGAACAGGAACGGGTTCTTTTCTGCCCCACAACTCCCTTCCCAGCCGCAACAATAGAAAATACAACAAACATGTGGATACATACACAGACAGCACTTGCATAGCTAATGGACGTGTTAATCGTGAATACAAATCCGAATTCAGTTCTCAATTCTACAATCACACATTCCACATTTCATCCAGGTGTGTGAATGTGAACAACATGTGCTCGGGTTTCTTATTCTTGTTATATCTTGGCTTGAAATTACATCATATATATGATATGTTTAGATGTTCATGCTCGACTAAGGCATTATCAATTACTATGGTTCTTGTTTCCAATGTCGGATTAGTTTTTCTAAATATAATAAGTTCTTGGATTCCAATGAGATTTCTTATCAGCTACATAGGAGCTTCCACAATTGTAGAAATTATTTACATTGTAGTCTTGACTTTTTGAACCTATTGAAATGTCAAGAAGCCTGAGAAAGTGCGCTTTGAGGTAGCATTTCCATTTAAAAGATATAACAAAGGTCTAGGCAGTAAGTGGATTACTTCTTTCCGTTCTGCGGCACGATATCGCAGGCTCCTTCGATGCTGGTATTGGTTTCTTATAAAGATACATAAAGATACAATTTCCGAATTGATCAAAATGTAAAATGCCATAACGATAAGGCCATGGCATGCACTTTTCCCATCCTATTCTACTAAGTGTTCTTTCTGAAACAGTTGGTTCTACAGCAGCTAGATGATATAGTTGCTGAAAGTTGCTGATATAAGAATCTCCTGGCTAAAATTTCAGCTCTGTAGCTTGTAAGACTTCAGAGACTTCAGAGACATATGGACGAACATAGCTGCTCGAAGTCACGCTACTTAGCTAATGCCATTACTTAAAATCTACTTGACAACAACTATTTGCTACATGTGCCTCCCATTATAGATACACAGCACTCACCTATCTATATATATATGTATATATATGAACTAAACACTTAAGTAAACACATAGATAGTATATACCTCCTACCGGGCATCCTTATCGGTTGATAATAGTTTGTTCCACATTGTTGGCACTGATTGATTGAATTTGATACGCTACTCTGGTACACGTAGAGTTTACTGAACAGAGACACCTGTCCATTACCCTAGCTATGCTTGATCCTCCATCAAATATGATTGTTATATAGGGAGTTTATAAAAATTTGAAGGGATTTACGTTGTGACTTTTTCGTTGTGGCATTTCACATGATTTTATTGATTTGAAAAAGGGTAAAGCGTTTAGTGGGTATGTATGAGGGGGGGGGGGAGGGGGGAGAGTGAGCAATGTGCATAACATGGCCGAATCTCATACAATGTCTGGGGTAACACAGGAAGAAACCAATCACAGAGTCGGAGGAGCTTGCCATATGGTGCCGCGGGAACGTAATGTTTTCCTTACCTGATTTAGTTTAAGTTTATTATAAAGAGTGTTCTAAATACATAAACTGACAATAGTATGGAATAGATTATGTTTTAGGTCTAGATCTTTCTAGATCTTTAGTTTTTCAAATTATTTTCTATTTGAAACAAGTAAGAACGCTACCATCGAAATTGCGACTATAAGATGCTCATACTCATCATTATAACATTCAGAAAATGGTCAGGAAGTTTGCAACGCATAGAAGGAAGCGTTCCCGACTATATGAAGTATATATATATTCTTGATCAGCATGACAAGCGGAGTCGCTATAGCTATAACCGTTCGTCCGTGTGTGCGTTCATCCCTCTGTTTCAATTCCAAGATCTCAAAAGTCTTAAGACCATATGTTTCTTTTGCCTGCACGCTGAGTTCGAGATTCATCCAGATCGGTCAACTATATCATATAGCACCCATAACTTTTCTGTTTTTCATCCAAATCAAACCAAATTCGGATTGTATCCATTTGAGCCGGGTGAAGTACACTCTGTGGAGGTATGCTTCGCCGAAGGTCACAAAACGACGTAGAAACTTCTTCGGATTTCGCTTAAACAGCATCAAAAACGGCTTTGAAGCGGTCTCACGTTTGCGCTTGTTGTCCTGAGTGAGCAGACGCGGCACCCATTGCGCTGGCAGCTTTCTCATGCCCAAAATTTCATGCAGGATATGACCAAGGCGGTCTTTCGAGTTGTTTACTGTTTTAGCTATCTCGCACAAATTTAATCGGCTTAGCCGTTCTCGGGGCACCGAAGATCGCTATCGAAGGAGATGAGTCACCGCGATATCCCTTCTAAAAACAAGAATCGAGTTACTGAGCGTATCTAGGATGTCCAATGCCTCCTGAGGCTTACATAGATTTGTATAGGCAGAGACAAAAGCAATCGTTTGTGGTTTATGAATTGAAATTGTATAAGCACTCGTTAGCTGAACTGTTTTTCAGAGAATTTTCTATTTGTAGTCATAAATTTGTCTGTTGGATCGTCTGTCTGTATGCTTGGGCTGTATATAGGCTCTCAAGTTACCTGATCGCAATGGAACTTAACAGGGCAATCTCATAGTCAATCTTCACATTTATAAAACTCTTTGTCCTGACAGAGGAAGAACGCACAGGTCACATAAGAATAGCTAGGACAGTTAGGATCAGGACTGTAGGAATTCAGATGGTCGTCGTCAAGGCAAGCCTTGCTCAATGACCAGGGAGGTGTGTGTTTTCCAAACTTCCGCATGCGATTGATAAGCTCCAACCTTGAATACATATTTTGCCAAGTCTGTTTATTGAATTGATACATTTGCCATGTCATGGTTACGTCAGTGCCGCACCATCTTAACCTTTGGGCTCACAGCATCCAGTAATCTGTGATTTCGTTTCCCAAATTGAAATTTCACAATAAACTACAATGATTGTGAGGGAAGGACCAACGGCTGCGTGAACCAAGCGACCCCGCACAATCAGCTGACCACTCTGCCAGATGGTTTGAGTCCGAGCAAAACAAATCGATCGATCCACCGAATCCAATTCAAAATCAGCTCATTCAGCCACGTGCAGCCAACGTAGCAGCACGGTAGCAGATTTCACTTTTACTTTAAATCATTTTGAATTTGAATTCCATTAGCGATGCCTGCCAACAAGACGTACGAGAGGCCCGCGGATTTCATTGATCCTGGCAAGCCATCGAAATGCAAATGGCATCTGGGCACCAAGGAGCAGACACCGCACACTCAACGTGCCATTGCCCACCGCCAGAAGATCACGCCAGACATACTCGAGGTGATTGGATGCACGCCGCTGGTCAAATTGAACAATATCCCCGCCAAGGAGGGCATCCAGTGTGACATGTGTGAGTATAAGACTATTCTAGAAACAGGGGGGCTCCTCAATCAAGAATTTTTGAAGTTAAAAGTTAACCAAGTTCAAGAAGAGAGAAAGGTTCCACAAACCACTCTGCCGCAGCACAGTTTCTGCCAAAAATCGAAAAATTTTCGAAACAAATTGCTTGTAAACATCCTGCAACATGTTTACAAGACATACGGGCTCGCAGCAACAATGTTGCTTACGTGGCTAGGAACTCTCCAAGAGATTATCTAGTCAAAGTAACTCTCTCAATCTTCTTAATTCCCTTTCTAATCCTTAAACGTTTCCCTTCACAGATGCCAAATGTGAGTTTCTAAATCCCGGCGGTTCGGTCAAGGATCGCATTGGCTATCGTATGGTCCAGGATGCGGAGGAGAAGGGCCTGCTCAAGCCCGGCTTTACCATTATAGAGCCCACATCGGGCAATACGGGCATTGGCCTGGCCATGGCTTGCGCCGTCAAGGGCTACAAATGCATCATTGTCATGCCGGAGAAGATGTCCAACGAGAAGGTGTCCGCCTTGCGCACTCTGGGCGCTAAGATCATCCGCACGCCCACAGAGGCTGCCTACGATTCGCCGGAGGGTCTGATCTATGTGGCCCAGCAGCTGCAGCGCCAGACGCCCAACTCCATTGTGCTGGATCAGTATCGCAACGCAGGCAATCCTCTGGCACATTACGATGGCACCGCTGCGGAGATACTGTGGCAGCTGGACAATCAGGTGGACATGATTGTGATCTCGGCCGGCACGGCGGGCACAATTAGCGGCATTGGTCGCAAGATTAAGGAGGTGACGCCCAATTGTCGTATTGTGGGCGTTGATCCATACGGATCGGTGCTGGCACGACCCACCAGTCTCAACAAGAGCGACGTCCAGTTCTACGAGGTGGAGGGCATTGGCTACGACTTTCCGCCCACCGTCTTCGATGAGAGCGTCGTGGATGTGTGGACCAAGATATGCGATGCGGACTGCTTTCCCATGAGCCGCCGCCTCAATGCCGAAGAGGGTCTGCTTTGCGGTGGCTCCAGTGGCGGAGCCATGAGTGCGGCCCTCGAGTACGCCCGGACATTGAAGGCGGGCCAGCGCTGTGTGGTCATTCTGCCCGATGGCATACGCAACTACATGACCAAGTTCGTCTCGGACAATTGGATGGAGGCGCGTGGATTCAAGCAGCCGGTCAATGAGCATCGCCATTGGTGGTGGAGTCAGCCCATTGCCCAGCTGCAGTTGCCCAAGCCACCGGCCGTGCTGAACACCCAAACCACTGTGGGCGAGGCCATAGCGCTGATGAAGCAGCATCGTGTGGAGCAGCTGCCACTGGTTGATGAGGAGCAGGGGTGAGTAAACCACAGAAACCTCCCCCATCCTGAATTTATGTCAACTTTATGTTCTTCCAGCTCTGTGCTCGGCGTTGTGGGCCAGGACACGCTGATCAATCAGATTGTCAGCATGAATCGCCGGCAGGATGAGCCAGCTCTGAAGGCGCTCAACAAGCGCGTCATACGTCTCACCGAAACCGATATACTGGGCAAGCTGGCTCGCGTCCTGGAGGTCGATCCCAGTGTGCTCATCATAGCCAAAACTGAGGCAGGCGACAGGGATGAAATCAAAGCGCTGGCCACTAAACTGGATGTCACATCGTATATCATCGCTGGCCATGCGAATGGCAGCTCCACCAATGGCAACACCAATGGCAAGGGCAACCATTAGTTGGTCGACTAAGCACCGACAACACCCAACTACCCGTTGGGCTCACAAATCTATCTCTCGCTCGCAAAAAAAAAAGACACAGCGGACTGAATTTAATATAATACAAATCTACTTAGCACATTCAAGACATACATACATACCCATGTACGTAGATGTATGTACATACAAACATATATACATCAGCTGTATGTAAAACCAGAGTTACATACGATCTACATTTAGCCAACTTATTTAACCATTTTTAAACAATTTGTCCATGCAATTTTTTTGTAGTTGTGAAAATTAAACGAAATCTCTTTTTACTGAAGTTGGTTTGTTATCTTACCACAGATTCGGCATTGGCGAGGCTTATATATCCTTCACATTGATAAGATATATACCAAAGGGAAGGGGTCCAGATTATGAGAGGGCTACTGCATCCCTTTCCCGTTCTGCGGCACGGCATCGCAAGCTCCTCCGATGTTCGGAGTAGTTTCTTGCATTAAGATCGCCTTGTTCAGGTGTTGTGTTGTGTCCTGTGTTGTGTCCAACATTGCACGCCTTTTAGAATTGTAAAATGTCCTAACGAAAAAGTCATGTCATGCTTTCGCATCCTACTCTAATAAAGGTGCATTCTGAAACAGCTATATGATAAAGTTGCCCGATCTTGACCAGATCTAACCAGCGAACGTGTGGCCACAATCCGAGTTTGCTTTGATTTAGATGAAAAAAAGAAAAGTTATGCTACTAAATGTTAATTCCGAAAATCGGTAATATGGGAGCTATATAGTTGATATACCAGATCTAATCTGGTGGGGCCTCCTCAAATGATTACAAACCATCTGATAAAAATCAGCTCTTAAGACTTCGTAGATCTTGGGGGTTGAAACAGATGGACGGAGGGACTGACATACGGACGGACATGGCTATATCGACTCCCTTTGTCGTGCTGATCAATAATATATATACTTATATAAAGTAGTTGTGACTATATAGTCGGAAGCGCTTGCTTCCTTTAGCAAACTTGCTGGCAAAATTAATATACCAATTTGAGAATGGTATAACAAATACCTCTTGTACATCAAAACGTTGTGAGTACGCTAAAAAATTACAAACTTTTTTTTATCGAGTGGCCAGATTTTAGCTATTGGCAGTTCCCTAAATATATATAATAAGTCTTAACCCATAATATATAGATTATAATCCGTGTACAATATATTTCCTTTCGATGTTTTCACAGTTTGTTCTCTTTTTATTATTTTTTTTTAGAAAATGTTTGTTCAGGTTTTCTCCATACATATATGTATACATTTTAGAGTTAAAGTTTTGTTTGCTCGGCTCTGTACAAGGGCGTAGGCAAAGGCGGCACCAACAAGTCTGTCTGCGGGGGGCCTCAAAATCAATATCTTCTTCATCATTAGACAAATTTATACTGAATTTTTACAGAATTTTAAAGGGGCAACGAAACCCCTCGGACCACCAGTCTGGCTACGCCCTTGGCTCTGTATTCAGCATTTATATTAAAAAACTAAATTACAAAAAAAAAAAACGAAACATTTCACATAAACTAAATGCAACTCAGTTGTTAGACAGAGATAGCAATAATAATACTAAACAGTGCAGAGATTTTTAAATGCGGGAGTAAGAGATAGAGAGGGGAGAGGTGTGATATGACTCAACGTAGATGCACAGATTAGAAAGAGCAGAGCCAAAAAGTTACGTATATTCACAGAGTGAAAGAGAGAGAGAGATAGAACAGTTTCCTAGAGAGCTTGAGTGAGCCACCCCGCCGCCGACTGTGTGAGCTTCTCTTAAACTCCACGATTGGGCAAATCCTTAACCTTATAAATGCGCACCAGCCAGTGCTCGGTGGTGTAGGCCTCTTCCAGGACATCCAGCTCGAAATCCTTATTGCCTATCTCAGCCGCCCGTACTCGATCGTAGCCCTGGGCCTTGCCACCCTCCGTATACATTTGGCCAAAGCGATAATAGCACATCTTGTACATCAGGCAATTGAGCAGAGTGGGCGATCCCTCCTTGTCCACCCGAAACTCGCCATTGGCCGCATAGTAGTCCTTCTCCTTGATATGTGCACCACGATCGGTGCTGCCACCGATGCGCACCATCCACAGGAACTTGTTAATATCATCCGATGAATAGCCGGTTAGGCCGCCGAATATAACCAAAACATAATCCACATCCAGCTCGCGCATTATTTCATACGCCTTCTCCTCGGACGAGGCCATGGCCTGGCCAACGCGTGAGATGTGCGTATTGTTCCAGGTATTGTTGTCCACCAATATGGTGCGATTGGCCATGGCGGTTATTTGATAGCCATAATCCCACCAGGACATGATGCGGGCATCCTAAAAAGTGGAAAGGAAGGAGAGAGCAGAGTTAGCGCAAAACTCAGGTAGGATGTGGAATCTGTCTAGGATTGGACATCAGCTGGTTGTTATTTTAGTACTCATTATGTTTCATACTCTTCCTATCAAGAATTATACATATGGTCATCATGAAGTAAATGGAGTGGCGGCATATGGTGATAAGTAACCACCATCCATCCCCTCACACTCAGAAACAAAAATATTCCTTTAATTTAGGGTAATTTTTGGGTTATCATGGGTCGTTTTAGATGAGGTAACTTTTGGCAAATTTCGGCAATACATTTTTCTGAGTGTAAAAGGATAGATTCCGTATGTCTTCTCCAATATTAAGAACTCACCTCGGGCGTGTTCATTTGCAGCCAATAGTAGGCCTCGCGAAAATCATCGAATATGATCCGTCCACCATCATGGGATCGAGCACTCAGCACAATACTGGGCGACGAATACGCCTCGGAGGTCACCCAGGTGCAGTGCAGCGTGTAGACGATCAGCATCAGCGTCATGACGCCCACAAAGCCAATGGCCACTTCGCTCTTCACGCCGCCACTCTGCTGTTCGAGTTTCTTGTGCTGTCGTTTGCTTTCGGTTGGTTTCGGTGCGATTGTGTCCACGCTCCTAATATACTTGGCCAGCAGATGGGAGATGGCAATGCCAGAGAGTACGCACATGACGGGTGCCAGTACAAGCATCAGACGCACCATGACGCCGGCAAAATAAATGCTCGTGACGCCATACAAAATGATAAATATGTTGGCATCGGTGAGCCGCGAGAAGCAAAAGTAGAGACCGGCCGGAAATAGGAAGACCAATATCTAGGGGAAGAGCAGAGAAGAGAATGTCAAGGGTGTTGTGTCCAGGACGAGGTAATGATGATGCGTTTCCTCAGCGATCAAAGTGCTTGTAATCAAATGTTGCCTTAAGGTGCACTCATTCCCAACGCTTTCCAAATGGTTTTTCATCATCATCATTAGCAGCGGGCTCCGCTTCCGGCACAGACACCGGCTGTACCTACCTGCAAATCAAAGTAAAACGATGACCACGATGTGGGCTGATGCTCCGATACGGATGCAATAATTGGAATGTGATTCTTTGCATAGCTTGGATCTAGCAGCGAATAGAAACGTCCCGTCCAGGGTGACACTTTGCCCGTAAGCGTTAGCAGAGTTCCCATCACCAAGACCAATGTGAGCACGCTCGATACCAGCGTTTTGAAGAGTAGCTCAAAGTGTTCCTTGGGCATGCGCGAGCGTAGATAGTCCACAAAGGCATGGATCTGGCATAAACCAAACACGCCCAAAGCCTGCAAAAGGATTTTAAAGATCATTTTTAAGGCAGCTGTAATTTATCCTATATGTATATATATATATATATATATATGTGCATATATGATCAGCTAAGTTTTGGGTCGTACTCATTATGTTTCATACTCTTCCTATCAAGAATTACAAAAGTAGTCATCATGTATTGCATGCAGATTCAGGGGATTGCTGATCCCTTTTTAGAGGACTCAGCAATCCACATATTCCATATTCTATCACTTACCAGCATATGCTCGGAGCTCTGTATTGGCTGGAATCCCACAAAGGATATCTGCATGGATAATATGGTGCCCACGCAGTAGAGTGTGCTATATGCTATATAGATGCGATGCGAGAAGCGACCGGTGCACATCAAGGCCAGCACATGCAGCGGTATGAGATTGATGAGGAACACATAACCACCCCAGGAGGATACCATATAAAAGTAGGCCAACGCGGACATGGCCGACCAGAATATGGTGCCCGTCTTGACAGCCTTGATCCACAGATAGTAGGTGAATAGCATGCAGAATATGGCGATGCCCTCGTTATCATAGGAACCAGCCACAGAGCGTGATATATAGCCAGGCACAATGGATATCAGGGCGGCAGCCACCAGACCAGCTCCCGTGCTCTGCAAGAACAAATTTGTAAGCACATGTTTGACCATAACCTCAACAAGAGTAATTTCTCACGTGCACTTCCTTGGTCAGCGCATAGGTGACCAGTACCGTAAGCGACGAGAAGAAGGGCGCCAGAAATACGCAAACATTGCGTATATCAATTGTTATATTCAGCAGCCACATAAACCTGTACAGGGCCGCTGATGTTACCATCAGGCCGGGGTATATGGTGCCGCCAATGATTCGGCCCAGCGGATACCAGGCGCGATCATCGAACCAGTTATGGAATTTGTAAAATCCCTGTTCGGCCAGAAACCGCGTGGTGCGGTAATTGAAGTATGGATCGAACTCATGGATCACGCTTTCAAATCGCAGCACAGAAAACAAACGTGTTGCGAAGGCTGTCAAGCCAAGAAGAAAAAGAAAAGAAATATATCGATTAGAATAGTTAAAAAGAGATCGATAAGTTAAAATATTATTGCAGTCACAATCGATATTTTGTCTAGAGATAAATTTCAATGATTCTCATTACGAATCGTATAGTCGATCGTACAAGTCCTTAATAAATATTGCCTTGCGAAAGGCACGAACTATCGATAAGACAAACTAGCATTTGTTTTATTCGATTTTGACACTCATGCACACAAACTCACGCAACGCCCCCGCTAGGCACACGTACACACATATATATAAGGAAATGCTACTTACACAGAACAGCAGCCAAAATAAGAATGGCTAATTTAACAAGATATTCTTGCTTCTCCCATGTTAGGAAACCTTTCCCTTTTGTTGACGCCGCTCCGCTCACATTTCCAGTATCGGCGGTCATAGTTTCGTCTGGAGGCTGTGCCGCTGCCGCCGCCTTTTACCGGGCGCGGTGGTTTATTATGGCGTTGGTATAAGCCGGCTGGCAGGGTCTATGCAAAACCGTAATTGGGATTCCACACGGCTACGGCGTCACACATCAAACGGAACACAATAACTGCACATAACCCGACTAGTCTGCTGTTCAAGAACAATTTACAAAAATTTAAGAATTAAAATCAAAACTATAGACGGAACAACTTGTAATTCGTGGCAGCAGCAATGCTATAGGGTTGTCAATATCGCTGCGATATTTTCAAATCTGTATGCTAATCGATATTTCTGTAAGACATATAGCGCTGAATATATACGCATACATGCTTGCAGGGTTACATTTTACTTAAAATCTATATTTGTAAATTCATGTGAGTGTAAATAGAAGTATTCATTTAACAGCATTTGTTTATTAGCAGGCCATAAGCAATATCACTATCGGTGTTAAAATTACTACTAGCTCAACTGTGGCAGTCTGGCAGCATTGCAGTCCTCAACAGTGCGGCCAATCAAATTTGAAACTGGAACTACACAGTTAAACTCAAATCGATGAGTAAGCTTACCTCGTGTATACTGCCGCAACGCCTTGGCCTTGGATGGGCCGTCTTTGTTTATTTTAAATGTTGCGGTTTGAGCTTCGTACTGAGTCAGACTTGCAGACTAGATAATTGACAGCTGCTTTTTATCAGCTGTAACTACTACAAACTAGATAGGCTAATGGCACAATTATGAATATAGTAAATTTCAAATGAACGCGCTTCTCAAGCTAACAAACAGTGTTGCCAATCGGGGTCAAATATTTATCTATCGCTGTAATAGCTATCGTTTTTGCACTCATACGCACACTCGCATATGCTACGACAATAACCGGCTGCATTGTTGTTGTTGTGTGTTGCCGCTGCCGTTTCTTATCCGTCAACGTTTCCGTAGTCAACAAAAGCTGCAGTTCTTGTTATGTTTGTTGTCGTTTAATACATTGTAAATTTGTATAAATCAGCTCAAAGGTCTAATTTGTGTGCATATATATAAAAAGCAGCGCGGACGCTGTGGATATCGCGGTTGTCGTTCATTGTTGTTGTTGTAAGTGTAAGTTGTATGCGGGCTTCAAGCAGCTGTTCTGCCGCTGTTTCTTATTAAAGATGAACACGTGTCGTGTTTCTTACAGTGGCCGAAGGCTCACGTGAGTGGCAGCTCCGTTTATATTCAATTTTAATGCAACCAGTCATGTATATATTTTTTTAATTTAACGAAAATATAAAACCTAATATTGTACAAAATTGATTCAATTAGATGAAGAAAACGCAAACCTTGAACGAAATGCATCATATTCATAATAACAAAAACAATCTAATTTGAAAGGCTTCATTTCTATAGACTTTAAATAGTTGGTAAATTTCCAATTGTGTATTTATTTGCATATGACCGTCCTGGAACTACCAAACTTCGTTACAGTGTTAAGATTGAGAAACTTTCGGGCACGTTGCCATCTCTAACAATTGTACACACACATATATATGTGCGCGGCGATAACAAAATCTAGCATAGTCTACGCTACGCTTGCTCTCACGCGCGTTGTTGTCATCGCGTCGCGTTGCGTTGTGCTGCTCTGGTCGGAAATCTCAAAAAAAAACCCGAAACGGAATTATTGTTATTGTTTTTGTTTCACGTTTTTTTTTTGTGGATTTTGTGTTTTTATTTTGTTTGTTATTTTTTTTGAAGTGAACACACACAACATATAGATATAGAGCCAACCACTGGTAAATGAATAAATTATTTATTATTTAATATTTAAATAAAAGCGCGCTCACGTGTGCGCTGGGAATGTGTGTGAGTGGACTTTAGTGCATACGTATGCGAGTGTGTGTGGGTGTGTTTTGTTTTTGCAAATACAAGATTTATATATATATGTATATAATATATATTATAGTATATATATGTATATATGTAAATGTGTGTGCGTGTGCATAACCTAAGGAATTGCTGTGCAATTTGCATAGACATATGTACATACATACATACATGCATACATGACTGTTATTGTCATTTTGATGTGAATTTGTGTCTGTGTGTGTGTGTGTTTGTGCTTTGTAGTTGAAGTTAATTGAAGTTGCCTTAAAGATATATTAAATTTAATATAAAATAGCTGATCCAATTGTAATGAATACACATGTACATACATACATACATATACATATAAGGCAGCATCGCCTACAATTCAAGTTAAGTTGCAACAATGTCTTGTCCCTGCCTCTGTGGTGTGTGCATGTGTGCGTGTGTGTGACAGTTTTAGCTGCCTGCACAAAATCAAATTGATTACGATATTATATATATATACATACATATATATATATAGGTATATACATACAAAATGCAGGCCGCGGCAACAAAATTTTCAAGAATGGTGAAAAATCGAACATCAACACAAGTAGCTTACAAAAATGCATGCATATGTGTGTGCCTGTGTGCATGTGTATTTGTTGCGTGCAACCCAAGCGGGTGGCATCGTCATCGGCGGGGTGGCGGGGGGTCACTGCGCGGGGGCAGCAGAAGCAGCAGCAGCTGCACCAACCAATTGCCTGCCGTCCGTTGCAGTGGCAAGCAGCACGCACAAGTAACATGTAGTAGAAGTCGTAGTAGAAGTAGAAGAAGAAGAAGAAGATTTCGTGAAAAAACAACAACAATAATGTGCGGTGAAATCCTTGCTTAGACGAAGTTGAAATACCCTAATTAATACGTAGATAATAGTGGACATAAATGTGGAATACCATACAATAGCCGATGCCTTGTGAATCTCACAAATTTCGGTCTCAGTTGAAAATTCGATAGATTTTCTATGTTCATATGTAAAAATCTTCAAGATCGGACCACTATATCATATAACTCCATATAAAAAAACTCGATTCAGAATGAGCACTTAATACACAGAACTCACAATAGATGGCGCTTTTGAGGAATTACTTAGAATGAACAAGTCTTTGTTTCTTATTAGACTTGATAGAAGTTTGGTTGTGTGCATTTGAAAAGGTTTGTGATATTGTATATAAGCTTCAGGAATCCTAAGAATATTGTTCCTTTTATCGTAAGGAAACTTGAAGAACATCGCTTAAGCACACTATATACTTGATCGAAGTTTTAATCAAAAAAGAAAATTCACCTTCAAATCGCGCTTTCATAACGACAATGTTCCCTGAAAATGTTCCTGTTCCTGAAATGCTGTTTAATCTAAAGTTCTCCTACAACATCTACAACTAAAACAACCATTAGAATCACAAACATATACCATTCGTGTGGAATTTGCTGTTATTTAATTTTGTATTCTGTTTTGGGAGCTGCTTAGCAAGCTGAGGTCTTTTTTGGTGTCATAGAAATGGGAGTCAAAAGAGCCACTAGGCGCCCACCGCTGTTATAAACAAACAGTAAAATATAACGGTAATTTTGTATTGAGTGTGACAAGACCCACTTTTAAAATCACAATTTTGCTTATAAACAATTCCACAGTGTTAAAAATTAGCTTCAATATTGAAAAATTAAACGTTGGAATTTGATTATCTGCTTTGAATTGGAAAAGTCTCGCTGCAAAAGTGTCAGTTTTGTGCCTCATCAGTAAAAAATGAAGATATAACTGCCTTCTATTGTATTTATCTCGCTTCTAAAGTAATAATTTCACTTGTAAACAATTCCACTGTGCCAGAAATAAGCCTCATCAGTATAAAATTTCAGATTGATGAAAATACTCAATGAAAATTAAGACTTCCCTGGCTTCTTGACAAAGGGTATATAAAAAGAGTGCTGGCTAACTATAAAACCTTTCATCAGAAGTCAGCAGCAACTTCAAAACAACCAGCGTGCTTCCCTTCCCCCCTCCTGGGCCATGTTCATGTTGTGTGTTTAAGCTCCCCCAAAAAAAAAACTGCGGCCGTATGTGAAGTAGCTATCGAGTAGGTAGGTGTGTTTGCATTTGCATACGTACTATGTAGCATATGTACACATGTTCATAAATATGTACACACATTACACACATTTCTAACTTAGGCAGCAAAACAAAAACAACAACAGCAACAACACTAAGAAGAAAAATCTGCTATTTTTGCCAATGATTTTTGACCGGCTTTGCATGGTTCAATCGAGGCATGCATGATTGCATAAATATTTATAGAGCATAGCTAGAGCAAGAGAGATACATAAAGAGAGATAGAGAGAGGAAGATAAAGAGCGGGAGTTCAACTGCAACACGCATTCGTAATATGCAACATGCGCCATAACTATCAAAATCAAATTTTCACTCTAAACTCATCATCGATCTATTATTGGAATATTCCATGGATTCACACTTCCATTTATGCTATTTGTTGGCTGAACAAGAGAAATCTTCATCATGATCATCATGAACATATGTGGAACTGTTATGTTACCCCGCCGAATGGTACTAGAGCTGCTTGTAGAGCCATAAAACTTCATAAGCCTCTCCACATTTCTTTGATCATCCGGAAATGCCGATGATCTGTTCGTTATGTTCGTATGTATCACGAATGAACTGGTTATATATAGTATATATGTTAATATATGTATATAATATATAGTTTGCTTGCCAAATATTTATGACATGTCTTAAATCAGTGCTAATGATTGATCAGGCCCTTGGCTCCATACAAAATTTGAATCAAATTCAAGTCCACAAATGCTGCCTCTAGCTGATTTTTCTGTCAAGTTTTGTAAAATTATTTGATTAAAATCTTCATTTTAAGGAAGTTTGTTCGAAGATTTAACTCGGCTGGGCTTTAGAGACCCTTCACTATATAATATACATTCCAGAAATCAAACCCTCATTAAATTCTTACACTCGCAGAGAAGCCAAAATTGCCCTAAATTTAATAAAATCAAATTTTTTTTGTAAAATTAAGAAAAATTCTCTTAAAAACTGAGGGAGTAGTTCGTATGGAAACAGGACAGACAGATAGACATGGCTATATCGACTCGGCTTTTCATGCTGATCAAGAATATATCGGTTTATCGGTTGAACTCAGTATACCATTCACAAGACATATGAATGCATATTTATTTTGTCATGAAGTTTGCAACTCACAGAAAGCAGGATTTCCGACCATATAAAGTAGATATATTCTTGATCAGCATGACGAGGAGATTTGTCCGTTTGTGTTTCAACCCAGAGATCTCAGAAGTCTTAACAGTTACATAGCCGAAATTCGTAGCATTTGCTTCTTTTGATTTCCCATTGGTTTAGTTTGATTTTTATACAGATCGGACAACTATATCATATAGCTCGCATATAACCGATTGTTCCGGAATGAACACTTAGGAGCATACATTTCTGTTTTTCATTCAAATCAAACCAAATTCGGTCCATATCCATTTGAAGAGGCCCCATGTCCACTGACCAGATTTGGTCAAGATCGGACAACTATATTACATAGCTTTCTTTTAACCGATTGTACCGGACTGAACACTTAGGGTATAAAAATGTTCCTAAGTTTTAAGGCGGTTTTGGCCTTGTGTTTGTTTTAGTAGCGATTCCTTAAATCAGATCAGTTAGTTAAAGAAGATATTTTGCTATGGTTTCACTGGACTCTCGTGTGAAAAATGGATAATATATATCTCTCACTTTGAATTGCATTTGGTCTAGTCTTTGTTCGAGAAGGGTTTCCAGATCTGACCAGATCCGAACTTGGAGTGTCATTTACATTGATGTTTGGTTTGGTTTGCGTGTTCCACTTCCTTGAGTGTTGCTGATCATGCAGATTGATGTTTTGTCTTGATATTGGATACTTCATAGGCTAGTACTATGTGTAGGTCCTTTGAGTGAAATCCCTCAATCCCTTGAGGGTAATCTAGCCTCTTATATTATAATAAGCTGTCCAATATATGCTGTTCATATAACTGTCATAGGAATGAACGGGCTATGCTCCTTGTCCTGACTTACTGATCGGTTATCAACCTTAAGACTTCGGCGTCTGAAATGTTCACACAAGTTCGAGTGCAAGGGGGACATCAATGTTTTTTATGAGAATGTAAGGAAATTTGTTTTATCTTTACATCTAAGCCAAAATGTTGAGCTCAATGCTCTGCGCCGCATCACAAGGTATGCGATAGGAGACAATGGTGTTAATATACATGTTTGTGTGTGTGTGTGTGTGTGTGCACAAGAAAGAGGATTCGAGAATAGAAACATGTGTATAAGTAAGGATAACAAACAATTACAATTGCCATAGTGTGCTGAAATGTTCACAGAAGTTAAATACTAAGGCGTAGGTGCATACTATGAAACCAATTTGGAAAATTCCAACTGTAAGCATGTCAAAGCTTGTATGAAAATGCCTTTGCAATTCCAATAACATCAATATCAAATTTTATAATCAACACTGGCTTCTCTGTTTCCTCGCATCCTGTTATTGATATGTTATATATATTATACATATCTTTCACTTCCGTTTTACCCCTCCAATATTTGCATACACAACACAATACTCGAAGAGTTTGCCTTTGCCTTTGCTAAAGTTTTAGTTCACTTTGTATCTGTGAATCTGTGTTGCATTTTTGCTTTCGCTTTGCAACTATTTGTGGAACGAGTGTAAAAAAGTTTGTCGCGTTTTTTGTGCCATAAAGCAATAAAAACATAACGTTATTGCTTGTCTGTCGCTGTTGTTGTTATTATTGTTGTCTCTTTTGTTTATTCGTGGGAAACGGAAATTGTAAAAGGCCGCCGTTTCACTTTCAGTGGCTCAAAGGCACACATACCATATCGTATACAATCGACATTGTCTACTTGCTTCTTCTTCTTCGTCTTCGTTCCCGACATTCAATATTGTTTAACAATAAAAAAAACAACAACAACAATGACAACAACAACGGCCCATCATCAAAATTGCTGTCAACGACTTTCAAAATTCCATTTAATTAAACGTTTTACGTCTATGCAATTACAATTGTTGTAAGCGACAACTCCTCCGCTTTTGGCTTGAATTCCCAAAACTGTCATCTAACCCACCTCCGACTATAAAGTTGAAACGGAAGAATTTCCTAATAGCATTTCATTTCATAGCCATACGGAACTTTAAAGAGAATTTTCCATTAGCCATAACTCAAAGAATACGGCCAGGCATTTTAATGTGCCGCGTCGGCCCGGGCCCGACCCATATAAGACTTTGGACTTGTTGTTGGGAGAATTGTGAGCGGAAAATGTACGGATGCATAACAAATTTGTTGGCTAGTTGAAGCAGTATATTTAGCATTTTTACGATCATAGATATGCTAGAGCATGAGCACACTATAAATACGCATAATTTGGCTTACTTTCTGTACAGCCGGAGGACAAAAGACTGCATAGGCGCATACTAAGAATCCAAATTTAACAAATTCCAACTGCAATTGGGTGAAAATCTAGGTTAAAGTTTGTATTGAGACTCTGATGGCTGCTTTTGCATTAAATTTGTAGGTTTGTGACTTGGCTGTAAAGTTTGGGTTACAAAATTTGATAAAGTAAACATCCAACCTGCCTCTACTATGGCATAGAGACATAGTTCTGCTGCCAACCATTCTAAGGGTTATTAGCATTATGTTATATTAAAGTTAAATAGAAGATGTGAAAGCTAAATGTTAATCTAAACTCAAACCCTACTTTCTATGTAGAAAATGTGTATGCGGGCTCTTAAAGTTAACCATTTTGCTTTGCCATCATATTCCTAATTGAGTTGGTCATTGACCAAATGACATGTCATCTATTATCTATGTATATATCCATCAACCCAACACCTTACCATTCAGTCACCTATCTGTTTGTCTATCTGTCTGTCTGTCAGCTAATCTATAAGTTGTGGCCAATTATTGTTGTTGTTTGTACAACAAATTGACTTTTCTCATAAACTATTTATTTGCAATTTCACTTAAAAAAGCTGATGGGTCACTCTGGTCCGGTTCATTCATTGGACTGTTATATTCGTACTCTAGTGGAGTAAGCGATATGATACTAGTTTGTATAGAAACAGACGGACATGGCTATTAGAGGTGGTAAACTATCGATAGTTGGCACCATCGATGACTGCCGATAGTTTGTCAAAACCATCGATAGTGACCTCGATAGTGCCTCGATAGTACCCAATATAAAAACTGTAGTTAAGTATTCAAAAACTTGGCCTACTCGATGTTTTAAACAATTAAAACTTCAAAAACGAGCACAATTTAATTAAACAATATTTTCACTGCTGTTAACAAAATAATCTTGTGAAGTCAAGCGACGCCACAAATGAAGAAAAACGCGCAATTTATTTCAGTGATGTGTAAACAGGACCATCGATGGCACTATCGAACACTATCGTCCACTATCGTCGATAGTAGGCCGAGCCGACAGTGTTGATAGTGCTCCACCATCGATAGTAGGCCGAGTCGATAGTGTCATCGATTGTTTACCACCTCTAATGGCTATATCGACTCACCCTGTCATGCTGATCAAGAGCATGCTTCCTTCTTTGCCTTACAAATTTCGTGACAAAACTATAATACTATAAAACCCTCTGCAAGGGTAGGAATAGACAAAATTACAAGAAATGTATCTGAAAAGGGTTGGCTTATTCTATATATTTGGTAGTTTTGTTTGATTTGAATCATTGCAATTTATTATATCTCGAACCAATATTCTAACCAGCTCTGTTTTTTTTTTCTTTGCCTTCAACTCTTTCGTTCAATAAATTGAAATGTGACTTTTTAAATTGGTTTTCTTCGCTTTCTAGCTCCCAGCTGTATCTAATTGGCATTGTGAATGCCAATTTAGGTCGCCAATCCCTCATTCTATTCATAGGCGCTGCTCGGTCAAAGAACTGCAAGAGAGTTGTTGAAAATGATTTCCCACTTAGCTCTATTGCAGTTACAGCAAAGTGTTTAACCGAACTCCTTTCACATCCTTCGTGGGACAGACCCCTAGATGAACAAGTGCCTATTTACTATATGTACCACCAATACACCTATACATATTTGCTGTCGTCACTAGTCCCGCCATCATAAAAACAGCTATTTGACAACGTTAATTGTCGCTATCAGAGTGTGTCAAGTTGTCGTTAGCCAAACTCATTCAGTTCTTGGCTGTTTCTTCGTTTAAGCTTAATCTTAAACTATGGCTAATTGTCTTGTATATTCAGTTTGGAAGTGTGAGCGGTATGCATTACCAATTCATTGGCCAATTTCAAGCAGGCAAGAGTCAACTAACTATCTAGTCGCCAACACATACATATATAACACCAACACAACACCAACACAACACCAACACAACAGCGACACAACACGACACCGAAGTCGTCGCAGCCAAGTCGAGAGTCTTGGCTTGATGATGATGATGATGGCGCTTTCAAGGCAATATATGGAAAACGCGATGACTTCATCTCCACCACCACTGGCCCCATGTTTTGTGGTAACCATATTTAACATTTCACAGTGGAGAGTTCAAGTATTATATACTTGCATGTGCTGCGGCTCAGTGGCGTATGAAAGGGGGGCATATGAATATGATTCATTTGCGAGCCATTGCGAATCCAGTTACCAGTGACAGTGCTGACTGAGTAGAAGATCGTACAAATATCATATATAAATTATTGCCTTCTCTTTCTTCTACTTTGCTCTTCTTTTTTCTTAAAACGTTCGACGTTGTTTGACATCACATCGGACGTAGAAGACAGCAGCATTGAACGTTCAACTGGAACGACAATTTGCCAATTGCTAAAACGAATCGTTACTCTCGACGACGTACAGTGCTAGAAGGTGCCACAATTTAAACAAATTGAATGCGTTTAAGAATTTAGAATTCCTAATCAACAGTTGTCATATGTGCTAAAGGTCACTGATGAAGGTGAGTTTGTGGCAAACCAGAAACAAAGCGCTCTGTCTGATCAGCCAAGCCTAACGTTTGAGGGAAAAATTAGGTGCTCCATAAGAAGCGGTTCAAATTTGGTTGTCCGTTGGGTTCCACACTTACTTGACCTCGAACTTGTTAAAAAAGAAACATCTACGAATAGAAAGTTCTCTAAGAACAATTAATGAGCATTTGTGCAAGTTTTTGCAGTAGGAATGCGGAATTGGAACACTTGCACATACGTGTAATTAATTTGATTATTTTGCAAGAATTTCTTTCTCATTTAAACAATTTCCTATATGGTGGCCTAAGGCACCCTTCTGTCCCCCCTTTGTGTAAGCCTCTGTAGATGAGCTGGTTATATTTGTTTTGGCCTCACTGCCTTCTAGCTCACACCCCCATATAGTGTGTGTGTGTGTATGGCAAGCGTTGGCGTTGCCCATTGTTTGTGCGCCTGTTGTTCTTGTCGCTGTTGCTGTGGCTGTTGTTGCTGGCCCATGTGTGTCACTTGGCACTAGGCTACAGTTCCAGTTCCAAGCGTCAATCCGCAGTGGCAGCCCCAGCCCCAGCCGCAGCCGCAGCCACATCCACGTCCACGTTCACGTCAACATCAACATCAACAGCGTCATCCTCTCCTCGTCATAGCCATTCTCCCTTTGACCGTTTTTAATATTATACTGAAATGACCACGAACTTTGTCATAAATTGATTATTTTGCGCCTCTCCTCTTTCTCTGTGTCTCTCTCTCTCTCTGTCCCTGTCTCTGTCTCTTGTTTCTGTCCAGCCTTTGGCGGCTTTCATTGTTATGTCCCATGCCGGAAATGTTTCGTTTCGTTTCGTTTGGTTATCTTAGGCCTTCACCATTAGGTCAACTTGATGGCTCCCCAACTACTCGTTCACCCCGCACCACAACCCCTGTGTGCGTTTGGCTCCTGTTATTTGGGTCAACAGCAGCGTTTATTTACATTCGCTTTGTTTTGGCCAAAAGTTGTTGGTGTTATTTGTGTGACTTCTTAGCTGTTGAACATCATCTCTCTATCTTCTATATTAAAAAACTCATAAATACGCTTTGCAAAAGGGTTTTATAACTTGGATATAACGATTTGTAGTGTATATATATTCTGTACTGTTAAAACATTTGCATGTTGTGGAAATTTGGAAACATTTTCATCTATGCTATAAAATCTGAGTTGTGTGAAAGTTTCAGCATTGTAGCTGTTATGGTTTTACCTGTGGAGGTTTACTTGACTAAGAACAGCGAAAAGTAAGCACTGATATCTATATCAAATGATGTTGCAATCGTAATGTATATGGGTCATCCGTCTGCCAGCCTTAACTTGTCTTCGTTTTGTTTCCATTAGGCAAAAAACGACCCAAGAAGATCATTTTAGAGGAATGGTAAAAGTGCTTCGAGAAAATCAATTAACTGGAAGACAAACCGCTGTTTCATTGTCCTATTTTGTTCAGGATTGAGGCCAATGAGTAAAGAGATTCACAAGTCATGCTTATATCCACAAATCTCACTGGTTGGTGACCCGAGAAGAAGGGCGAGAATTCTCTGGTTCCATCCAAAAAGTGACATTTTCTTACATATTATCGATTGTTGGTCTGAAACTATGATTATGTTTTTAACTCCCAATGTTTCATTAACGTTTTAAAACAGACAAGCAGAAGTTAATCTGATATTCGAGAAACATTTTCACCCTTGAGCCGTCAGTTCTCATTCATTGCCGCCCCTGCTTTGACATTGCATCTTAGCAGGCAACGCAGTCACACAGAATAGTCTCTCTCTCTCTTTCGAAAATGGCCTGTCTATCTACCCCACTTGTGGCTTGGCCCCTCTCCTCTCCTATGCAAAACAATCATATCATTAGCAAGCACAGGCACAAACACATGCCCTGGCTCCCACACATATTATGGCTTTGAATGCTTTCACATAAACGTATTTATTGATTAGCAATCTAAAGTAATTTTTATGATTGTCATTAATTTTTCATTAACGCATTTTTTTGCAATTGTTAATTGAAAATTGCAGCTGAAGCGCCCCATCGTTGCCGCCACTTCGTGTGTGAAACAAAACATGCAGCAATGTGACACATTTGGAGAGCAGCAGCAGCAGGAGACGGAGGTGACAACAGCAACAGCAGCAGCAACAGCAGTAGCAGCAGCGGAAGAACTGAAGCAACCGTCGTACAACGAAAGCAACGAATTTGTAGCGCAGACAACAACCGCAGCTCTGTAGCTTAGCCGGCCACACAACCATTTTGAGGCATTTGCTGAGGCAAAGCCAGAAGCTGACGCTGATCGAGGCCGAGCGGCAGCAGCTAGCTTGTGCGAGCGTAGGTGGGCGTAGGCGTAAACAGAGCCATGCCCAGCACGGCCGGCAGCGCCGCCGGCGTAGGCGTTGGCGCCTTGATAAACAGCGCCGGCAGCAGTGCCAGCATGGGCATTGGCATTGGCAACGGAGCTGGAGCCGGCGTTGCCGCAGCTGGCGCTGGCAGTGGAGCCGCTGCCGCAGCCGCCGCCTCGGCGGGCACATTGATTGTGCAGAGTACGGCGGGTACGAGTGCGGCCAGCGGCACAATACCATGGGATAACAATGGCACCCTGCGCTCCATCAATCCGGGCGATTGGTCCATTGAGCAGTGCCTTATCTGGCAGCTGCCGCATCATCTCTACTTTCAGCTAGGCTGGGCCTTTCTATTTCTGGCCTTCCTGGCGCCCCATGGACCGTTCGGGGCTCTGTGGATGCGGGCCATGCTGCTCATTGGCTGCATCATGATGGTCATGTACGGCTACCTGATCGAGTGTACACCGGATGTGGTGATCTGGTCCGGTCTGGGCATTGGCATCAATTTTGTCTATCTAATTGTTGTGCTCTGTCGGCTGCGTCCAGTGCGTTTCGAGCAGGAAATTGAGTCGGTAAGTGAAGATGTTTGAGCTCACCTTTCCGAATCAGACCTGCCGTAGAATTTTTAAACTTTCCATTTGTGAAATTCATCAGATATAATAGCCACAGGGGGGATCAAATCTGAGCGTGTGAACCAACTGTAGCACATTTCATACAATGTAGAGAGAGGATGGTGACGGGGTCGCTAAAAGTAATACTGAGATTTATTCAAACTAAAAACTGTTGGAATAAAACGTGTCCCCATTCAATTGGGGCACACCATAAGATGACTATTTGTAAGCGACCTATATATATTATATAGCTCTCATATAACCGACCTAATTGGAATGAACCCGTAGTACTCCAAAGTTGATTGTTTTTATACCATTCACATTGTTTTTCAAAATATTCCCCCTGATTATCAATAATACACTTTTGCATTCGTTCAAACCACTTGTCATACCAGTTTTTGCATTCCTCTTGAGATACCTTGAACGCTTCAACTGCTTTTTCGTCGCTCGAAAATCATTGACCACGCAATTTACCTTTGATATTCGGGAACAAGAAGAAGTCATTGGGTGCCAAAACAAGCCTGTACGAAAGATGAGTCATCAATTCGATGTTTTGACTGCTCACAAGTTCACCTGTTTGAGCTCGCGCTGTCATGATGGAGAATGGAGTTTGATTTTTCGAATTTCTCCGAAGACTGCCGGCAAACAAATGGTCGTCTACCAATCAGAATTGACTGAACTACGTTACTCACAGGACCCCTTTGGCCGAAGAAACAGGCGACCATTTGCTTCGCTGTGCTTCTTCCACGAACAATTTTTGTTGGATTTGGCTAGTCTTGGAATGCCCACACGGTCGATTGCTGTTTTCTTTCCGGCTCATACGCATATATCCATGATTTGTCACCTGTCACGATTTTATAAACGTCTTTTGAAGCACCACAGTCGAACCTTTTAATCATTTCTTTACACCAATCGATGCGAACCTTTCTTTGAGAGATGGATAAATTATGGGGTATCCAACGAGAGCAAATTTTTGTTAACAACTAAGTATTCATGCAAAATGGAATGCGTGGAAGTGGGACTAATGTGCAATGATGCCTCTATTTCAGAATATGTCACATGACGATCATGCATTGGCAGTTCCAGGCACTGCATCGATGTTTTCTTGTCACAACAATCGATGTTGGACGAAACTCACGGAATTCGTCGGCGACCTAACTACGACCACTATTGAATTTACTTTACCAGAGATATTCTGTGGTTCTTAACGGTGCTTTAGCGCCAGACATCAACACATTCTTGTTGAGATAATCCAAGTCGAAAGTTGTGAAAAATATCACATTCTTGTTGAGATAATCCACGTCGAAAATTGTGAAAATATTCCAATATTCTCTTGAAATTTCCATTTTTGATTTTCTTCACTCACCATGAACGAAATAATTTGCACTTCTACATCAAAACGTTGTGAGTACGTTTATGCTGAAATTTGTCAAACTTTATTATGATGTTGCTAGATTGAGATTAGTGTTGCCAGATCCCGAAATATAAATAGTACGCGTCGTAACTAAAAAATGTGATAGAAAAGCATAGGAGGAAACGTCTCCGCATATATAAAGTATATATATTTTTAATCAGCATGACAAGGGGAATCGCTATGGCCATGTCCGACGATCTGACCCTCTGTTTCAACCACAAGATCTAAGAGTTTCTAAAGCTACAGAGCTGAAAATGTTACCAAATGCTTTCTCTGTCTGCACGCTGATTAAGTTCAAGATTCATCCAGATTGGACAACTATATCATATAGCTCTCCATATAACTGATTGTTTCGGAATGAAAACAACTTTTTTGTTTTCATTTGAGTGAGCCCTTTCCTCCGCTGACTAAATTTGATTTAGATGGGGAGAACAATATCATATAGCTTCCATATAACCGATTGTTATTCTGTTTTATATCCAAATCAGACGTAATTCGATCAGATTCGGCATCTTTCGAGAGTTCTTTCCACACATCTCAGTTTTCCCATCGTTACCAATATTAAACTTCTTTTGAAACAAATGAAAACAAGTTTTTGTTTTATATTTTTTAACAGCACAAAATTGATTTTGCTTTTCTTTATTATTTATTTTGTTATGCGTTTTTTTGTTTGTTTTTTATGGATTTTTCTGTTTTGGTTTTTTTTTTTTGCATATTTACTTCATTTCATATTTTATATAATATTTTAACTTATACATTTATAAATAATTTCAATATATTATAAAATAGCAAAAAAAAAGGTTGGATATTTTGACACAAAAAAAAAGGAGAAAATTATTTTATATTATAATTAATTATTAGCTGCTATTCATTAATATCTGTGTGTAAATTAGGCGCTACGCGTCTATAAACTAAATGCTATTGTTGATTTTGTGGTGAATGTGTGCAAGGAGTGTCTAGGGGGTGAGTGGGGGTATAGTTTAGGCGTTGAAAATTATCACAGGTTTTGAAAAGAACAAAAAAAAAAAAACAGACAGCAAAATAAAATTCAAATCCGCAAAAGGTTAAGTAAAAGTATAGATGTATGTGTTGGTAGTTGTTGTATGTATGATGATGTATGATGATGTATGATGATGTATGTATGTATGCTTCGATGTATATTTGTGTATTGTTTATATAAATACATATAGATATATTGTCTAATAAATTACATGATAAAATGATAATAATTTAATTTGAGACAAAATTCATTGACATTTAAAATACATTATCAACTGCTTATGGCTGTGTATGTATGTATGCATGTTTGTGTGTGTTATTTATTTGAATATATGTATGTATGTGATGTTACTTAATGTATAATGTATAATATCTGCCCTCTCCACACCCAGGCCTTGTAAATTCATTTTTTCTGCCACATTTTGTGAGAAAACCAAAGGAAAACTAAGGAAAAAAACCATAGCAGCCTTTCAGGCGCCAAGCTAGCCCTATAACCCGCCTTGCTTTGTTTGGTTTGGTTTGTGTCTTAGCTAATGCGTATTTTCGTCGCCAGAAAATACAATTGCAGACACGTTGCCAACAGCACAATCATATTGCCAATGGCAATGGTCATGTGTATGCGCCGGAATGCTTTATGGATGCGCTGATAGTGTGGACACGACACCAGATCGCCCTGCACCAGACTGCCCACCTCCTGGCCGCTGCCAATGGCATCCTCAATCTTGTACTTCTCATGCATGAGCTGGAGCATGGGCGGCGCCAGATATAGACGCACCACCACCTCAATGGCTGCCGTCAGGACCAGTATGCCCAGTTGGACGCCAGTCGCCGTTGTCCAGGTGCTCAGGAAGTACTTCACATAGATGATGAGCATGCTGATGCTCAGCACGGCATTCAACGCAAAATACTTGGGAAACAGTATCTGCTGGCACTGGCCAAAGGTGTGACGCGGCAGCGAGAAGTAGAGCGAGAGGCCTGCAAGAAAACAAAGGGGAGGATATTAGTTGGGGCCGTCCATGGAAGCTGTGTGGAATGATGGGCAATGCCTACGATTTAAGCAGTGATGTTGGCGGACGGCAAACGCGGAAGGAACCCAGCAGGCAGCCAGTGGGATGGTCGTTGTGTGAGCATATAATGAGCGATGAGCGTGACGCGATGATTGACTTGCGCTGAAACTTACCAGAGACAAAGGTCATCCAGATTTGTGAACCAAAGTGTGTGGCAAAGGCTCCAAGATAGGCCAATGTAGCCAATGTGCTGCCAGCTCCACCGTCTCCTCCTACTTCGCTGCTCAACTGTTTGCTGTTGCTGTGCAGTTGTTGCTTTAATGTCGTTGTTGTTGTTGTCGTCGTCATGTTGTGGCCATTCTCGAATAGATCGGGTCCAACGGTTACCACCACAAAGGATAATATGCATATGGCTATTAAATGTGCCGGCTGTGTGGTGCGCGTCAGTATACTGAAGGTAGAAAAAAGGATCGAAAAGAAATGTTAAAATTGGCAAATTTGTCTAAAAGCTGTTAATATGATTATGATATATGATAGGAGATATATACGATATATGATAGAAGATCAGGTGTGTTTTGTGGCGATTCAAATTATTTAAGATATGTGAGATAAGAGTCTGATTTGGTCAAGTCTTAGACACATAGATCAGCCATAGCACCAAGGGGCCGAATGTCATTTGCTGTTCAGACCGATCGGTTGTCTTTCATCATATTTCATGACATAAGCAGATGGATTAGGATGCAGTTGTGGACTGTACTTTGTAGAAGAACTAAATCAAACTTTGACTAACAATTTGCCCGGATTTGCTGTTGGTTAGTCTTCCCTTACCTTATAAAACGGTAAAGGTAAGGAACCTTACTCTTCTTGGTTCAATGTACCTAAATACATACTTGAAACGGCTTCTTAGTGTTCACCTACATCTTAACCTATGACTTGTGTGAGAGTTTTGGCTTCTTAGTGTTCACCTACATCTTAAACTATAACTTGTGTGAGAGTTTTGGACTCCTAGCTGTAACCGTTTGGGCTATTTGGTGATTGTCAGTCAGACAAAAACCCGCTCTTGCATTTATTCGGCCTTGAATGTTGAAGCAAAGAGTATCTAACTATAGAGCCACACACACTTAAACTAAAATCCATTGATCAAGTGGTTGGTTTCCCTTCATAGTCAGATAACACTTTTTACCTCAACCAAAGTCAACCTCAATCGCGTGTTCTAATCTTATGGCAATGCCACATACATATACTTGCCATAAGCTATTAAACTTGATTTTTAAGAGGTGAGAAGGGAAACCCATTGAATTTCATGAACACAGTGCCATGTGACGTGCACACTCACGTGCTTTTCTTCTTCTTTGTTTTTTGTACCTCGATGTCTGATTAGATTTGGTACAAACATAGCGAATCGAATCGAACTTTTGCACTACGATAAGTTCAATTACAATTTATGGCTAGTGCGTCAAGTGACTGACGCGTCTGACTGCGCTCTCTGCTGCTGATATCGTCCCCCTCTCTACCGCTCTCTCTCTCTCTCACGTGTATCTATCGTTCGTTTCGCCTTCGTTTGTGCTTCGTGTGGTCTGTTACACACATGTTGCGTATACTGCCAGACATCATCGCCACACTTTTTGCAACTCGTTTGCATATTTTCGCATACATCAGGTACGCGCGTGGCAGCAGGGGTTGCCGTAGCCCCCAAGTCGGCCCCCCCTTGCTGTGGTAATGCCGTCCGTCCCATTGTCGTATTTCATAAGGTGGCGTACGTGCGAAAAAGCATGCAACCAAATATTGTATTATTCTCGTTTTTCTTTTCCCACACAGCGAAGCCAACGGTGTTTTAAATAAAACTTTTGCAAATCTACATAAAACGCGCGGATAATTTTACACTTGTCGCGTCGCCGTCGCCGCAAAACTATTTTTAAGGCGAAAACAAAAATCAGCTGTGGTGACAGCTGACAATGCGATGCGACCGTGCGATAAAAAGCCTAAAGTTGACTCAGTAACAGACGACGTCGCAGAAAGGTGCGTTGCTGGAGGTCATGACGTAGTTGGATAGACGCACTTTGTACCCTAAAACAGGGAAAGAGACTCGAGAGAGTCAGAGGGTGACAGAGTAATGTACGATTGCTGAGGGAATTCTATTGACTTTTGTTTATCTACGTAAAAGCTAAATAGTCATCGTTAGGTATGCATTTGCCAGGTTTTATGATAAGTTAACAACGTTTTTTATGGCAACGGGGGAGGCCTGGCCTGGTTTATTGTTGACCAGCCTGACCAAGTCACTGGAAGAAGAGGAGGAGTTGGGTTGGCTGGCTGAGTCATGCATTTAAACCAGTTGGCATTAAATTAGCATTTGCAAAATATTTAGTTATGACAGTTGGCTATTTTTATCAATTTTATGTTCTATAATAAGTTCAATGTGTGACGAAATTCTCAAGAGGTGGATTTGCTTATATGATTCATGATGCAATCAGGGAGCTCATGAATAGGAAGTGCTGAAGTCTAGTAAGTAATGCTATATAACTCTGTGAGTAAATAGTGGGGTTGGATGCTGAATGAAGTCTATATAATTAAGGTTGAGTGGAAGAGCAGACCTATTCTGTATGAATAATATCAAAGAATTGCCGGAGTCCTTAAGAAATTGTGACTTGAAGACTACCTTTGATGTCCTTTGATCTGTTATGATCTCTGAAGCTATAAGAGTTTTGTTAGATACTGAAAACGAGCCACTTATGGACAACCTTGCTCTATTAAAAATCTGTTAAAACTAGTTTTTCAGATTCATTTCTAGTAAAGATTCAATGATTCTGCAAAAGTTTGCTTATGAAGTTATCTAATCAGAGGCAGATTTTGACTATGAAAGTTTGCAAATTTTTGATAACTGAAACCTAAAGATATATTTGAAAACTTGATAGTTTTACAATTTGTTTAGCTTATTCACGACTTAATTTGAATAAAAACTATAAGTTCTTAACCGCTGGACTTGTGTGTCGTCTCGCAGTCAATTGAAAATCCCTGCCATTTCCCCCACTCGCAACTAATAGAGCAGCGTAGTTTAGCTTTGCTTTAGCTTTCGGTTTCAAAGTTCAGCAATGGTGTCTGGGTTGATTGTCTAGCTTTTGGCCTATCAGCTGTTAAACAGCTGCATAACAAACAATTAAAAATGCATTTAAGGTAGAATACTTAGAGTAACAAAAACAGAAAGAAAGAGCAAAGAAAGAAAATGCAATTTTATAACTTTTAGCTAAAGAATTGTTAGATCAGCTATTTACAGACAATTTACTAAAAGCCAGCTTAAAAATTTGTGGGCGTTGTTTGCACTACTCTCTCTCTCTCTCTCTCTCTCTCTCTCTCTATCTATCTATCTCTATTCAATTAGACCTGTAATCAGTACTAGACTATCGTCTCACCCCATATATACTTTTAAAGGAAAGCTACCGAACATGATCGACTCTCGTGATAAACCCACTCTGATAACAGCTGATGGGTGATTTGTTTTAAATTTGCTTTGATTTTGTGGCTTGTGATAATATTATGGTTAATAATGTTATAAACTTTATGTAATTGATTAACACTCACGTGTATAAACGACTGGCCTGCAATTGTGCAACGAGACACTGTAGACGCTCTGCTATTTTGCGTGTCATTTGTGTGCCAATGGCCAGAGCATCATCCATTGAGGGCTCCATGGAGCTAAGTTTTCGTTGTTGTTCAGCTTTTACTGTTGTTGCTGCTGCTACTCCTGCTGCTGCTGCTGTTGTTGTTGTTGTTGTTGTTGTTGTTGCTGTTGTTGCAGTTGTCAATTGTTGCTGCTGTTCCAATTGCTGTTGCATTTTACGATAGCGGCCACAGAGTTTGGGTATTTTGAATATATTGAGGCTGTCGTTGCTTTTACTGTTACTGTTACTGTTACTATTGCTGTTATTGTGTGCAGCTGTTAATGCTGTTGCTGCTGTTGCTGCTGTTAGCTCTGTTGTGGCCATTAGATCTGTTTCTGTTAACTCTGGCTCTGTTGGTGTTGTTAGCTCTTCTGTTTGCAGCTGCATTGTGCTGCTGTTGCTGCCAAAATCAGTGCCGCTGTCATCGCTGTCCTCGCTGTTACTATTGTTGTTGCTGTTGCTGTTGCTGTTATTACTCCACGTATCGACTATATCGGCTGCCGCATGCTGTTGCTGCTTCTGTTCGCGCTTGCGCAGCGTGTACTTAACACTGCGTATGGCCTTATGTGGCATGCCACAGGCCATAAAACGTTCTAACTGCTGCTGCTGTTGCTGCTGATCTGTGGCGCTCTCGATGCCCGAATTATGACACATTTTTGCATTTATTTGATGTACCGTTAATTTTGCACAAAATTTGTTCACTTTCAGGTTGCGTGTGTGTGTGTGTGTGTGTATATTTTTGTGTTTGTTGCACTTGAAAAAAATTCTGTAACTTGGGGTTTCTTTATTCTTTTTTTCGGCTTTTTCGTTGGTTTGTTAGTTAGTTTCTTTGTAAAAGTTTTTCCAAAATTTTGAATTTTAATTTGTAATTACAAAATTTGTTTAACTTTTTTTCTTGTACGCGTAGTTAGTACGGGATTTGGATTTTTATGGGTTGCCTGGATGGGGGGATATTAGCCTGGGAAACTGCCTGAGTGCCTGCCTGCCTGCTGCTGTTGAGGATCGACTCAACTCAACGCTCTCCAACGTCCACGCGTGCCGAGTTAATAAGTGCAATTGTTGGCTAGCCTCGTCGCTGCTTAGCTTTTATATAGCAACTTGCGCTGGTGTGTGTGTGCTTGCCAAGCTCTCTGCGCGAATAGCCGTGTGTGACAAAATAGAGAGCGAGAGAGAGAGAGAGAGTTCTTAAAAAGAAACCGAATCTATTGAAAAGCATAGTATAGGTACAGTGGTGCTGTGGGTGGACTTATACCAGCCACCTTGCTCGGGTTCACTTTTCTTATGAATCTAACTTTCCGTTTCCGTTCCATTGTGATATATTTCATTTGCTGTTTCCAATAAAATAGATCGTGAAAACCACCAATTTGTCAATGGAACGTATATATCCCGGTCCCGTTAGCAAATTTCACCACCCTATGCAAATGTGTATCTAAAGAAATTTCTCTTACCACTTATGAGGTGACAGCCCCCTTCTTCGAAACGACCTTTTTCCGATTGATATTGATATACTGCATAAATTCCATGACGATCGGTTCAGCAATTCTCAATTGGGAGCCCTGCAACAATATCTACTATAAAAAACCATCGTTGGAATCCAGCAGCATTTCATTGTTGCTTAATTTTGTATTCTATTTTGTGAGCTCGTTCGCCAGCTGCAATAATTTGCTTGTGTGATAGTGAAAAATTAAGGTAACCGGAAAAGCCACCGCTGCCATAGACAGATAGATAAACATTAGTTTATATATATGTATAAAGAAGATGAATTTGGAAGTAAGGACAAGGTGAGGTGTTTTAGATGCATGCGCTTGAAAGGTAGCTTTCACGGTAGTTTTCATTTTTTCACCTTTTTAGAATACTGTAAAAATTTCATAGCGATACCTTCGGATTCTGGATTCTATAGACAAATACAAAAATACACAAAAATCATATTGATTCTATGCACGAGCATGGCCCTCAGATTCCACAGTGCGCGGCTCTCATCACTCAGCACTCATCGTTGCTCATGTCTCTTGCACCTTAGTGCAGCCTCCTTTTTCTGCCAGTGCGGGCCATTGCAGACGTTTCCGTTGTAAACATTTGTCTTTCAAATACATTTCGAAACACTTACACCCTTCACTCACCCCTAGGCAGGGACAACAAATGAAGAGCAAGTGCAGCCTAAGAGTGGGACACCAATTTGTTGTGCTCTTTACGGTCGCACTTGCGGTCTCTCTTTCTCCATCTCGCTAAACTGACCGCTCTTATTACAATTAACAGCTAATCTGACGCTCCTGTCACGCTGCCATCGTTTGCTTGTCTCGTTTATGGTCAAGTCGCCCCGCCCCCCTTAATAAGCACCTGACAATTGCTTAATGAGCGCCACATGTGCATAGTTTTTGGATAACGTATATATAACCCTTATATAAACGCCTTACATTTAAGCTTACTTTGTTAGCTGCATTTCAGAAATTCCTTTGACGTCATTAATGAAGCTCTTTTCCGATTTCTTAGAGCTGAAGTTGGGACTTAAGAAATACCAAAACACCTTATGGTGGAAGTCACCGCTTCCACCTCAATTCGTCGAATTGACAACAATTGTTTGGTTTGGTTTGCTAAGCAATATTTTCTGTGGTAAAATGTCAAAGCGGGGTGAGGTTACATTAAATGTGAAATGAAAGGACTGCAACAAAAACTGTAGAGTTCTCTTGAAAACGATCAATTTGATATGCTGTAGAATATGTCAGAGTGTTGGCCAATATGAGACTTGGAGGCAATGTCTATCTTCTTGCTCTAAGCGTGAGACAAATAAAGCCTTAGAGTTTGAGTGACTGAGTAGATCAATGTGAAAGAGAAGAGTTTGTCCAAAGTGTTAATATCTTCTACTTCTGTGATCCTGTGAGTGATCCAATATTAGATGAGAGAAAGATTAAAGAGATGAGAAAGCGTGCTTGAAGCGTGAAGAGAGATCGCGATTGAAATACCATAAGTGCGATCTAAAAATAATAGTGAGATCAACCATATAAGATTAGCTGGTATTAGCGTGTTGATCGTGACAGTAGGAACGTCCATATAAGCGTGGCTGACTATAAAGGGGATCATAATTAAGACTATACTTAGTTTCATATGCCTTGAAATTATTTAGAAATGAAATATCCCAATTAAAGGAAAAGTTTCTGAAATTTTAGATTTCCATATTTTCGATTGTAGACCTGCATTTTTTATACTCTTACTCTATATAGAGCAAACGAGTATATTGTATTTGAGTATATGTATGTAACAGTCAAAAGGAAGCGTTTCCGATCCTATAAAGTATATATATATATTTGAAGTTCGTTCTTGTTTCCACATACGTGCCTACATGCCACATGAGAGATGCTATGTAAGAGAGACAGAGACATCATTCTGCTGCTGCCAAGTTGTCATAAAAGAATGTTGCCAGAACATGCCATCAACATGGTTTCTGCGACCCACATGGTCTTGTAAACATGTTGCAGGATGCTGCAAGCAACTGTTAGTTACGCTTTGTAGTCTATGTTAAGTTAATGGAATTCTATTAACAGCTCATTAAATTAAAGACTTAAAAAATCTCTTATCTTATAGTCAGAACTCGACTATAGCATTGTAGGAATAGTTTTCATTCCAATCCGTTGAACAATTATGAATAATTTTTAAGACAAATTCAATAATCTTCCATAATCTGTGAATCTTTCATACATTTCATACGAATTTCTGGCAAGTTGAATTTCATTATACTCCCCATATAAAGATCATTGTGACTAAGCATTGTTAGTCGTTGACCTATTTATAATTATATATGCATTTCTCTTCGATAATTTCGTTTTATAACTTTATCAGCTGCCTTGACTTTAGACTGTTTAAAAGGCCAAGGTGATGGCCACGTTAAACTTTGTTTTGTTGCTCTTTTGGCTCAACTGTGTCGTAGCGTTTTTTTCCATTCATTCATTATTTGGTTGCTGCCAGCACCACACGCTAAGAACGTGTATCACATGCCAAAACCTACTTATATATATATATATATATAATGATTGTCCCCATAGAACGAACGATCCTACGCTATAGTCCAGAGTCCGCAGCAGATTTGTGCGCATCTTGTTGGAATATCAACGGCCGCTGCTGTGTCTGGTTGCCGCCATTGTCATAGTCGTCTATATGGGCGCCACGGCAATTGATGATCGTTGATCGATGGCAGCCAAACTGCTCATTATCTAATTACGGTGAGTTCCGTTCAACCGAAACATGTCGCACTTTAAGCCAGGCAGCAGGCAGGCAGGCGATCGATCCATCATCGATCGTTCAGTTTCAACAAGAATCTTATCCCCCTCGCCATCTAATTATTTATCGTTTCCATTGCATTTATGGAAGGTGAGTGGGGCCGCTCCGTTTGCATACAAAATGTGTAATTAACTTTGCTTTCTTCTTATGGGATTCCTTATACCTTTGTTGATACTTATCCGCAGCAGCATTAGCATTTCAAAAATTTCGCTTACCTTTTTGCCTAATCATCGTGGTATTGGGGAATTTTTTCGTCAACGTCGTGACGCGTTGAGGGAAGAGAATGCGATAGAAAAAAGTGTTGATTTTCGTTTTATCGATTGAACTTATTTCATACTATCCTATCGTATTTCATGTTTTCATATTCATTATGATCTAGGGCAAAAAACATTTAAATTACATAAGTATTTCATGAAAAGTTTAGATCGATAACTTTTACGACTGCTCAGATAATAATAACATGAAACAACTAAATGTTTGTATTGTCCTAAGGAAAAGAGAGCTGTAAACAGTTTATATTTGCACGCTCTGTGGTATATTCTAATAACAACAGTAAAATTATTAATTGCTCTACAATGGCACTATATCATTAGTACCTCTATATTGCACTCGTAATCAACAGAGACATAATCATGGCTATATGAACTAGCTTTACCATAAACACGTTTGAAATAGAGCTCAATGTTTGACTCACTCGTATAAATATCTCTATAAGTAAATTATACGTTTGTTCTCGTAATGTTTAGTCAGAGCGAAGACTTGACTTGACTTTTTAGAAGACATTGACTTAGGTAAATATAACATGCTTGTATTATAGCTGAGAAAAATTGAGAAAAAATGATCTGAATGATGGCTAAAAGCGCATCTAAGCGTACAGAGGCGACTTTGTCTTAGATAGCCCTTCTTGGCCACTTGGAAATCGAAAAGCTCCTAAGGCATCTCTAAATTTTAGTCTAACTCACTTGTTTTGCTAAATGCCTTGGTAACTTGAGAAGTAAAACGTTGATTCTTCTTCTGATACGGGTGAATCTTCAGTGTTTTTTATACCTTTGCAGAGGGTACTATAATTTTTTGAGTATGTTTATAACGCCTAGAAAGAGCCTCATTAAAATGGGACCAATATATCATATAGTTCCTATATACAAGAGTCTGTAAGCTTCGGGCACCCGAAGTTAGCCTTCCTTTCTTGTTACACGGCCCAGAAAATGGTATATTAATTTTGTCAGGAAGTTTGCAACACGCATAAAATAAAGTTTCCGATTATATAAAGTACATATATACATTCTTGATCAGCATGAAAAGGGGAATTGATATAACTATGTCCGTCTATCCTGCCCTCCATCCGTCTGTTTCAACACAAAGATCTTAGAAGTCTTAAAGCTACAGAGCTGAAATTTTTAGCAGATGCTTCCTTTGCTTGCACGCTAGTTTAGTTCGAGTTATAGCTAGATCAGACAACTATATCATATAGCTCTCATATAACCGATTGTTCCGGAATGAACACTTGGTAGCATAACTTTTCTAGTTTTCATACAAATCAAAATAAATTGGTTTTGCTCCCACTGTCGCCTCACCCACGCCGACCAGGTTTGATATAGATCAGTTATAGATTTACCATGTGAATGGTATATAAGCTTCGGGCATTCGAAGCTCTTGTTTTTTGTTGGCTTTTGATTTGCACAGGCCACTTCAAAGACATCAGCGTCGCAATAGTCCAACGAGAATGCGCCACGATTGTTAAATTTAATCAAAAAATATGAGTGTGAGCGGGATTGTACTTGTGACCTTTAATAATTTAATCAATTTGTTTTCATTTTCTTTTTTTCGCAAGTTCTTTAACTTTTCTGCCGAATAATGCCCCAAAACTTTTGGGGGTCGTTTTGTGATTGTCGAATGTGTGTGTGACGTGTGTTTGTCCGTAAAATGGGGTTTTGATTAGCCAACGCTACGCAATCATGCACAAATATTATGAACCTATTGCTGAGCGTCAGCTGATGCAAAAAAGAGTGCTTTTTCGGTAATTGGACTTTCGATTTCCCCCAAATTTTAATTCTTTTGACTACGCTGATTGTAATGACTCACTGCTGATTCATTCTCAAATGCTTAACACAAATATCTAAGCGCAACTACTAATTTTGAAATAATATTTTCATAATCATTTGAAGATCACTTAAATTGCTAATCGAGCGGAAAGCTCTTGAAATATTGAGTTCGTGCTAAGAGCTTTTTGTTGTTGATAGTTTAAAAACTTAGGAATGATCGATTAGAATTGCAGTCGTCGCTAAACTCAAGGTAGACTTGCCTAGCTACCTAGCTATTGGCTGATCGAATTTTGTAAGCGAAGCACAAGTTTTTGACCCCATTTAGGTTCTTTCTGTACTTAGTTTGAATTTCTATTGATTCTTTCTCGATTTTCAACTGAAATTATCCTCTCATTTAGAAAACACTCCTCTTCCAAATAATTTTCAGAACGGAATTCAAGGCTTTTCATCTGTATCTCACACATTCTGTTGTGTCCATCCACAGCTTTTCAAACACATTGACCTGACCTCCTCTCTCTCTCGTCTTAAGCTGCTCTTTGATGAACATTTTATGAATGCGAATTACATATGCACGAATTTCGTATGCCTCCGTCCAAAAGTCAAGTTTTATTATCCGATTTAGAGATGTATTTTATGTTGATGATTGGTGGAGCGTACGTGGTCCAAGTCTGCTTCGTTTTCTATTGTTAAATTTTATTTCGTTTTTTATACCCGAATTCTGGTAGAGTAAACGAGTATATTGTATTTGTGCAAATGTATGTAACAGGCGAAAATATATATATTCTTGATCAGCATCAACAGCCGAGTCGATCTAGCCGTGTCCGTCTGTATGAACGCCTAGACCTAAGAGGCTATAAGAGCTAGGGTCACCAAATTTGGTATGTAATCAGTTTTATTTAAGAATTTTGAGAGGCCCCTGCAAATCGATAGGAACCTTATAGTTTTGACACACAAGGGGAGTCTACCTGCCAAATTTGGTGACCCTACCTCTTATAGTCTCCGAGATCTAGGCGTTTATTTAGATAAGCCGACTCATCTGTTGATGCTGATCAAGAATATTTATACTTTATAGGGTCGGAAACGCCTCCTAGAGGACGAGTATACCCAGTAAGATCGCTATAGTCCATATTCCGACTATAACATACTCGTACTCAGCATTTATTTAATATTCCGTACACTCAAAGGTATGCAACAGTTTTTGCTTTTCATAAGTACGAGTATCTCATAGTCAGAACATCGACTATAGCATTCTTACTTGTTTTGTTTTTTTTTGGTCTTTGTCATTCTTCAAATGCGGACGTGCCGGCAACAGCTTTCACGTCAACATTCAGCGACTCATCAGCGGATCAGCATCAGCATCATCATTATCATCAACAACAAAAATATTTTGGGCAAGCACCTGATTAACACACACACCCCGTCAGATGTCAGCTGGTTTTTGCGTCAGTCTCATGCTCAGCCGCCTCATGGCACTCATCCAAGGTAGTCGTAGCCCCCCCGAAAATAGATCAGTTTGTCCATGCGATTTCCTAAACCCTCGCAACAACGCAGCACGCCTTCGCTCAATCATTGCCACCAACACGTTGGCGTCGGCAAATTGTCGAAATTCTTGACTGCATAATCCTCATACAATGGCAAATAGGCCCACGTGAGTGTACACTTGGAGAAATTTAATGTCTTACAGAATTGAAAGTAGCCAAGGCTTTGAAAGCTTTTTAGGAAGCCATTATATTTTTGCTTTTTAACATATATTTTCATTAAATATATAAATGTATGTTTGCGTGTTTGTATCCTTCTTAGAAGACTCTTTCAATTGACACCCATATCATGGGGGTGCATAAGGAAACTTAATTCCCTATACTAAACCAAGAGAGGAAGGCTATAGGTTGGGGATAACTGTGCTCAAATCCAGCTGTAACCTAAAGAAACATATATTCATATGTCGGAGATTAGTAGGTTAATGTGAGTTGGTGTACTGTCTGCCTGTTAACATGTTATCTGTAAAAGTAACATGAGAGAACCATGTTGAATGAAAGGAGTACAAGACGTGGCCATTTCCTTTTGATATTCCAAAATTTTTTAAAGTTGAGATCTTGCTTAAGAAATCATGTCCACCTTTTTAATACCATTCACAAAAAATGTGAAAGTATATGAATTTTGTCATGAAGTTTGCAAAGCATAGAAGATATCGTTTGTCCGTCTGTTTCAACTTCAAGATTTTAGAAGTCTTGAGAGCTACATCGCTGAAATTTTTACCAGATGGTCCTTTTGTGTGCACGCTGGTTAAGTTCGAGATTCATCCAGATTGGACAACTTAATCATATAGCTTACATATAACCGATTTTTCAGGAATGAACACATAAGTTTCTGTTATTCATCCAAATCAAAGTAAATTCGCAGTGTATCCATTTGAGCAGGCCCCATGCCCACCGACCAGATTTGATCAAGATCGGACACCTATATCATATACAACCTATATAGAATGAACTCAGAATGAACATTTTCTGTGTTTCATCCAAATCAAAGCAAATTCGGAGTGATCTAGATGGGAGATTTGATCTAGATGGGTCAAATATTTACAATTTGAATGGTATATAAGCATCGGCAAGCCTTCCTTTCTTGGTTTTTGTTTTGTTCGAACGAATATTGTTCGCTCAAAAGTCAAGTGAATCATAAATAATAAGTAGATTGATTATTTGACCATTTCATTAACGTTTGCAAAAACAAAGCAGCCAATTCGAGACACGGTCCTTCAGCTAGTATGTAGATGTAAGTGCAAGTGTAGATGTAGGTACGAGTGCAATCGACCTGTTATCATCAGCTGTAAACAGCTGTAAAGCATGCACGTTATTGTTTTACAGCAGTCGCATAGTCCACCTAGATCCATCGAGAAAACAACAACAAAACGATCGATAGATAGGAGAAGGTGTTAACTGGAAAACAGCCATTATGACAAACGTCACTATGGCGGCAGGAAGCAGGGACGTGTGCATGCGCCTGCCTAAGCACAATGGGGTGAAAAACAACAGAAAATACAGACAACATGGCTTGGCTATACTTATGCATTATTATTATCGCTGCGCCTGTTGCCGACTGCTGTTTTGCCTCTGTTATTTTGTTTGCTTTGTCAGAGAAAGAGAGAGAGGGAGAGTGAGAGAGAGAGGCTGGCTGCTCTTTTTGCTGATAAGCAGGTTCAATGGCTCTTTGGGTTGGGCGTTGTTAGTTAAATACTTAGAGGGTTGGGTTGCTTGGGCCAGGTCAGTTTGGCAAAAGGCAACAGAAGAGAGCTTTCAACAAAGCATTTTAAGAGCTTTGAAAACTTTTAAATGATAATATTAAATGATATATTAAATGATAATATCCAACACAAATTTATTGTATACAATACTTAGCAATAGCATTGGCTATTGTGTGTTCTTCCTAACTGGAATTCTTTTATAGTTCTTCTCATAGCTCTGAATTAGCATGTTTAAGCCTCACATATTCTACGTTCTTATCAATTTATCAAACAGTGAAGTATAAGCTGAATAAAGCTAATTGCTCTAAATACATCGAACTGATGTTAGCCTCGCTTTGAAGTATTCATACTTCCCCTTGATTCCTAACCCTCTTCTTACTGTTTTTTTTTCCTTTATTATACCTTTGCAGAGTCTTCAATTGGTGTTTTCTCCTGATCTATATTTAGTAAAATTTCATCTAATTTTCAAAATATCAGAAACTCGTGAAAGCAGTATAAAATTTCTGCAATTTCAGAATCATTTTCCAGCTCAAGTTTTCCTTTATAAAGTTGGAAAATTTAACATTTATAATCTCAAAACCCAGATCTTAAGTTTCCACAATCCAATTAGGCATGCATGTACGATTATACTACTTATGTGACCTCAAATATGTCCCCCCACACACACACACACACACACCCACACACACATAGTAGAGTTATCTTGTGCCATCTCCCACAATCAATTGTTCGTTCGGAATTTTCGCTTTCATTGATTTAAATTTGCAAATTGCTCGGTGCGTTGCTAAAGTGAATTGCTTTGTTTCCCAGCTCATCGCTCATCGCTCATCTCTCTGGACAGCAGTTCATCTTCATCAGCATGGGCAATCAGCAATCTCTTCCATCACACACACACACACACACACACTATGGTCTGGTCCGCCTTAGTTTTGCCTGTTCCGTTCCGTTTCGGTTTTTGGTTTCGGTTCCCCATTATTGCTGCGCTGACACTCCAACCACCACCTCCCCCTCCTTTCTAGCCTGTGGCGGATACTCTTTGAGAGCATTCGCATTTGAGCTGACTCTGGGCTTTGGCTTAGCTCTGGCTCAGCTCCCACTCCCAGCTGGCATGGCACTTGCTGCTGCTGCTGCTGTTGCTGTTGCTAGTGGCGTACGTGACTTTGGCTTCTGCTGCAATGTCCGCCAACATTGGCATACAACATACATACAACATCATAAACATTAACATTGTCGCCGGCGTTTTGTATTCGCTCGCTTGCTCTGTGGCAAAAATAGCGCGCCGCATGCGGCACAGCCAAGCCGGTCAGCCTTAGTCTACAACAACAGCAACAGCAATAACAACAACAGCAGCAGCAACAGCAGGCAGCAACAACCTGCCCGGATTACAATTTGTCTGACGTTGAGCTAAACTTTTGATTATTTTATTTATTTATTTACATTTTCGCTTATGTTATTGCCGTTGCTTTGCAAAAGAGGAAAAAAAAAATATAATGAAATAAATACGAAATTAATAACAGTAACAAATATGATATGTGTTCATACCCTAACTAATCTTCTATATCTATATGTAAGCCTCAGATGTTTGTCTACCGAATAGAATAATTATATTCCGAATATAAATCTAAAACAGCGATGGGCATGACATTTTCAATCGGGAGCAATAGAAAAACATCTGTATTTGCTCAATTTTCTAATCTCTTGTGTGAGCTCGTTCGCCAGCTGCTGTTTTTTTTTGTTAGGTTGCAAAAGAGCAAGTCGATGGACTCCATTACTCTCCAAGTTTGAAGCCAGAACTCAGAAACTTTCCCTGCAATAACTTTGCTCTTTCGTCATCATATCTCAAGGAAGTCTTTAATAGAGTTAAAACTGTTTTATAACTCTTATCAGATCTGGTAACTCTAATATGATTTGCACTTGGTATAGTTTGCCATTCCAACATAGAATAGATCTACAACGATGAGGCTCATTTCTGTCTAAATTGCTGTACTTGGAGTGAAGGCAATCCAAGATATATCCTCAATTCACCATCATATCTATATAAAGTCATTGTTTAGTGGGCTTTATGAAGCAGTGGTATTGTTGGTCTTTAGTTCTATACGAATTGGAAACTTGATTGTGAATGTTCATAGAAGTATTTCAACTCCATAGAAACTCCAGAAGAATGTTGAGGCTTGATCATTGTACATATTCTAAAACCTTACTGAATGAATAAAACTTCTCATGGATATATATTTCTCACAGCCTCAAGCAACCCAAAGACATCATGTTCATGTTTCTGCTGCTAGACCAAGTCCATAAGCTCGCACTCGTATGGTTAGGGTATACAGAAAATCGCTGTCGCGCGCGCAATATGATCACTGCTGTTGGCTGCCCCCAACGGAGCTGTTGGCTGGTCGGTTGCAGCATGTGTGTGTGGTGGTGTCACTTCGAGCTGGGTGACTCTGCTGTCTCTGGTGGCTTTGGTTTTGGTTGTCTAACGGCTGCGTCAGCTGAAAAGTTTCCACTCTGTGTTTATTTGCATAGCAACAGGCGGCGTTACTAAAATTTGATGAATTCTGACCATGTGGTTTCGTTTGACTTGGCATGGTCTAGTCAGGTATTGGCCCATCAAAGACCGCCTGCCCCCAAAAAAGCGTGCACAATGGGCCTTCTATTGAATCAAGCGTTTAACGTTGGCAAATTGACAGTTTAGTAAACAAATAAATGCTTACAATCACGATTGCCACTGCCCAGCAATTTCACACTCTCGTTTCGTGAAAATATTTACACATGAAAACCAGGCAAATAACTGGGCGATGCGTTGCGACCTGGCAACAAGCCTCCAATAGTCAGCACTTCCAAGATGTTACTCGTTCTTCTTCGGTTTATTCAGTTTGAGCTTGGCTCTTTTGCTTACCTGTGGTAAGATTTATGGCCCTCACGAATCACCATTAAACTTATAACCAAGAAGATCATAAATTTTATTCAAGACAGGGATTATTACAGGTCAAATTAAGGCAGTTTCTCAGGTGCATAATGTGTAGGGACATATATTCATTCATACATCCTCCCTCCACATGCAACTTGCCCTAAGACCTTGTGTTCGTTTCACCTTCAACAAAGTGAAATTGTCTTGAAAATAAGTTAGATTCAAGCAGATAAGTGTAAGTTATCTATATATAAGATACGAATATTTTCAACGTGGTCTCCTTTTAGCTTGATACATTTAGGCCCGTTTCACATCTTCCTATTAGCTTGATTAGCCTTTATACCCCTACTCTAGTAGAGTAAATGACGAGTATATTGTATAAGCAGACAAGTATGTAACAGGCAAGGAACTATTTCCGACTATATGTAGTATAGATATTCTTGATCAGCACCAACCAGCGGAGTCGATTTAGCCTTGTCCGTCTGTATGAACACCTAGATATTGGAGACTATAAGAGCTAGAGTCACCAAATTTGGTATGTAGACTAACCTAGTGGGGCGCCAGTTAAAATGCAATCAAACATACATATGTAAGCAGATACATACACACATATCATGTACACATGCCATATCATTGCTGACAGCAAGAGAGAGACACCATTCTGTTGGGTTGTAAACATGTGTTCACTGTTGTCATATAGAATATTCCCACAGCATGGCATCAACATTGTTTCTGGGACCCCAATTGTCTTGTAAACATGTTGCAGGATGCTACAAGCAACTTTTTTGTAGTTGATGTTAAGTTAATGGAATTGTATTAACAACTTCTTAAGTTAAGGACTCCAAAAATCAGGTTTCTTCACAAAAAGTGGTCGGAGTACGGGTATCTTATAGGCATAACTCGACTATATGCTTGTGCACATACGCATGATCGCCAAATTCTTTTCTTGCTGTTTCAAATTAATATCGAATATGTCCAAAAGCTCTAAGTAGTATTCTCCGGAGTTCGTTTTATCCTTTTCAAGGTAATCAATGTGAATGTGAATCAATGTGAAACCAAAAATCTGTGACCATGATCTTGTTGCTCTTTGTTGCCTTCATTGGAGGGGTTCATTCCCAATTTTCCCTACTATTTTAAAAGAAACTTCATCTGACGCCCTACTGGGGTAGTCTACATACCAAATTTGGTATATTAGCATTTCCCATTCCCGTTCAATCACCATCCCCCCTCCTCTTGCAAAAGCTTTACACTGGAGCTGGCGGAACCAAAAGTAATTTACTATTTTCCCTTGTGTTTATCATTAGACACATATTTTTTATGTACATTTTTAATGCATTGGGAAGAGTTTAAAGTGTTAATCGACATAATTCACATGTAAATTGATTAATAAATATTTTGTTCAAAAGAAGAGGGAGCAGAATGAATCCGCTTCGTGTTGTTAGTGAAACGAATTCGTCGATGTAGGAGCGGAGTGGGATTCGCTTTACATTTCAAAACGAATTGCAAACAGGAACAGGTCTGATAGTTATTGCCTGCTAATGTGATCGTTCTGAGTTAACAACTCTCTTGTTCAAAGTACACGGGGGCTTGGCGAGGTGTGGCACAGCTTTTCGTACAGATAACTCATAGCACGTGATTACTAGCAAAGTTGATTTGCGTGACGACACTAAGTTGCAGCTAATTAGAGCTTAATGCAAAATATTTGCGAGTCTTGGCTGATAATGCAGCGTTACTTAGGCACACACACACATATATATATATATCTGCTTGCATTTCATTGCCAAGGCCAAGTGTAAAATATCGGCTTAATTATGCATCTGCAGCAGCTGTTTCGCTTATCAAAAGTGGGCAGTGGGGTTGGGTTCGGGTTTTATTTACATTAAATGTCTGGCAAGATCGATTGTTTTAACCTGATGTGCCTTTTGCCTTTGTTTTTTTCTTTTAGGTATACCTTGCCCTGTTCCAGCCATTGCGCGTGACGCGACATCAGTTTAAGAAGGTGCTCAACTGCATGAAGGTCATACGGGCACTAAAATATCAGGAGGTCTATGCACAGGAGAAGGTCACCAAGGTCGATAGCCTGTCGCTGGTGCTGAGCGGCAAGTATGTTGAAAATATATTGATTACTGATTGATCATCGTTGAATCGATCTCATCTGCAAGTTAATCCCTCAATCCATAGATTGGTTGTCTCACAGCATCAGCGGGCATTGCACATTGTGTTTCCGCATCAGTTCCTAGACTCGCCGGAGTGGTTTGGCGTCTCAACCGATGACTACTTTCAGGTGAGTTGAAACCAACTGATTGATAAATAAACCTATATGTCACATATATGGTCTTTGTTCATCGACAGGTGTCCATTATGGCCATGGAGGAGTCGCGTGTCCTCATCTGGCATCGTGACAAGCTCAAATTGTCAATCATGGCGGAGCCATTCTTGCAAACCGTATTCGATCACATACTGGGCCGCGATGTGGTCAAAAAGTTAATGCAGGTGACACAGGTCTGTGAGTGGTTCGAAGCTAAATTCCAGTTCAAAAGTGTAATCACAACATAACTACCATAAGAAAGGTTCCAATAGAGATGCACCTAATCGAAGTGTAGCTAGACTTACCTTATCTTAACCTATACCAACCTTACTTAACCTAACCTATCCTCTCCTAATCTAACCTAAACTAACCGTGAAGAAATGATTAGAATTATACATAGAAGCAGGGGAAGAAAGGATACAAAAGAAAAGCGCGGTGCACAAATCAAAACAAAGAGAATACTTACTTTTAACTAGGGTGTAGAACCCCCCTTTGGGAAATTCTACATACATTTGCCATAAGTTTTATCGAACCAAAATATGAATTTTGTTTACAAAGTCTAGCCGCAAGTACGGCTAAGGCCAATGATTCACACACAATGCAATTTTCCACGGATGAGAACATTTCCAAATATGCAAAGCATATTTATATTTCTAATTAGCGTGACCAGCTCAGTTAAAACTTGGTTGTACTTCTTTCCATTAGTAAATCAATCAATCAAAATACTCCATATGGTAGCCATATACTAGCCAGTTTACGCGGCATTGAACGCTTCAGCGCGTATAAAGCTCCAAGATTCAGAACGGACAAACAAATTATACAAATTACAAAACGGAGACACATAAGGACGCTTATACACGCACACGCAGGCATACATATAGTGCAAGCTTATGGCGAAGAAACTAACATACGCACGATAACAATCTGATATCGATATATATCGACAATTTGGATCTCCCCCGAACGATATTAATATACTAAAACTGATTCCAAATAAATTATCGATATGTCAATCCATTGATTTGTTTTTCACCCGATATATATCGATATATCAGCTTGTCCATATATCGATATAATAGTCCTTCACTTTCTGTTGGACGATATTAGTGCATTTTAAACATTTTTAGGAAACAATGTATATCGATAATTATATCGATACATCAGTTTTTCTATGCACATGTATAGTTCTTGATCTACCCCTGGCTGCTATTGGTAAACTGTAGAAATTTCATGGCGATGGGTCAAAAGTTAGGCGCCAGTAAAAGAACAGTGCACCGCTTGACTCCATACAACCTTTAACCTCCATTTGCAGTTGCGACTATTGCAAAATGGTTTCTTAGTGCGCACCTAAACCATGTGTACGAATTTCATCGTCCTACCTATCCACCTCCGTTTGAACTGTGCGATGTTACAAAGTCAGTCAGTCAGTCAGCCATGACAGAGCTTTATATATATATAGATTATCAGGGATCAGTAAGTTTCATTGCGGCTTTTAGTTTTTATACTCGTACTCTATATAGAGTAAACGAGTATATCGTATTCGTGCAAAGGCATGTAACAGACAAAGGAAGCGTTTCCGATCTTATAAATGATCAACAGCGGAGTCGATTTATCCCTGTCCATCTGAATGAACACCTACATCTCGGAGACTATAAGAGCTAGAGTCAACAAATTTGGTGTGAAAACTCCTTTAGTGGGCCATCGATAAGGTCTTTATATATCTCTCAATTTTTGGTAGATTTAGCTAAAACTCGGCTGATATATGTATAAGCACTTACCCTTCATATCTTCCGAATTCATTAAGATCGTATATGAAATGTATATGCAATCGAACATACATATATAAGCATATATACGGTGTATCCACAAAAAGAGGTCCGTGTACGAGTGTCTTATAGTCGGAACTCGACTATATCGTTTTAACTTGCTTTGTTATTGTATGGAAATAGGCATGAACATTCCGATTTAGGAAGTCTAACAATCTAATTATTTCATAAAGATGACTAGAAGTTTCGAATAGATCTATTAAAACGTATCGACAGGGTACTCATACTGTTTTGCATAATGTTTTGAATCCTTGCTTTTGACTAATATGATTTAATAGAACTTTTTGAGGTTGGTTTCCGTGTTTCACTATTTTGGCATTTGCCAGGAAGAGTATCTAACACTAGAGCCACACTAATTCTACGATGAGTCAAATATGTGAGGGACCACTCTTATTGCGGTAATCTATAGAGTTGCCCACTTGACAGTTTTGCTACTTTTGAACTGGTTTTTGGCTTTGACCGTTTGCCATTTGGTGCCGCCTTGCTGCCGCTTTCAGTTGACTTAAACTCTTATCGAACTTTTCGTCTTAGGTTAGCGAATCGATAGCCAGCAATGGATTTTTACCTTCTGGTGGCTATGCCGAGGATGCTGAGGATAAGCCCATGCTCGTACTCAAGAAGAGCGTGGATGTAGGCCATGGACTGACGGCGCTAATCAATCGACAGCTGCAGGGTAAGTCTCGGCCATCGAACTCTCTCTCTCTCTCTGTCCTAGATCCCGCCCTCTCTATATCTCTCTCTCTTTCTCTGTAACTGTCTCTTAATCATTGCATACTCTTTGTGTGTTTCTCTCTTTAATGTCATCTAAACTGTCTTTTAACTAAATATGTATCGATGTATCTTTATATATGAGGTCGTGTGTTGCATTTGGAGCACATTTTGTTAACGAGCTTTGCACGCTTTCACCTAAGCCTTATTGCATGACTTAAAGCTTACCAATATTATATTAATAATAACCAAGTAAAATTGATATTTCTAAAAACAAAATATGCACCTATTCTCTTATACTTTATGTCCTCTTTATTAACTGTTAATCTATGGTACCGTTAGCTTATAGAAATATTCTTCATAGAAAATTGATACTTGTGCAAAATGATGTAAGTTGTCAGAGCTATCTCAGCCACATGAAACTTTCACAACTATAAAAAATACGCACAAATATCAATTTTACCGAGGTATTCTATATAATAGCAAGTTTATATAATCTCTAACTTGTGTTGCATTTTGGTCTTGTTTGTTTTTTGTTATTTTGATTTTTGATTTCTGTACAAATTGTTGATGTTCGTTTCTTTGTTTTTTTCTACCTATTTCGCTATCTAATTTTAGAAGAGCATGTTCCTTTACTTGGTCGCACGTATAAACAACAACAACAACAGCAGCCACAACAACAACAACAACAACATCACATAAGTGTTGCCTTGACGGAAACCAATATTGATCAAAACGCACCATGAAAAAAAAGACACCCGAAAATGAAATTTGAAACTAACTCAATGCAATGCCTAACATATGCCTGTTGCTCAACTTGCCATATATGTATCTGAACACCCTGAAGCAATTGATATATATGTATGTGCTATATCCAACACAATCCAACCAACCAATCACATATCCCATAGACAAAAATCCAACATCCAGAACAAGAGCAAGAAAAACAAGAGCCACAACCACAACCACACGGCGCAAGCACACTGATTATCCATCTGTACGCAAGTGAAGCCGTCTCCCGATCATTCATCCAAAACCACCACCAACAACAACAACAGCAACAACAACATATGTATGTCCAGAAACAAAAAAGAACATCAACATCAACAGCCGCCGCACATCATCAGCATTTGATCAAGATCCAGGCAGACACTGTACTAGCTTACGTCATCATCAATCAGCGATCACTGATCATCCTGCATCAGCATCAGCATCATCATCACCTCATTCTGCATCCATCAACAACGCACGCACTTAGAACTACCACAATAGTCTTACATAACATGATTTACTTACAATATGTTTACATCTATATGTATATATATGTACATATAGGTATATATAGGTATATCCGCACCTTAGAGTGGTCTCTCTTAGTCTCTCAGTAACTATCCGATTTACAGTTGGGATGCATTACTAAAAATATTCCATACGAATACAACTAAGTTATATAATAGCTGCCATAGGAATTAATCATGGGATAATCATTATTGGGAATCCTGTTTTCACATCTTACTGCCATTTATTATATAACGGCATTTTGACAATACAATGCGCAGTATGTTATGCGCCAACCCCAACCGGTCGAGGGGCGCTGCCGCATAACGTGCAAATTCAGTTTTAAACCTTGCCTTGCCTTAAATGGGAGTTCAACTACCGTTTTAGCATTTCATATTACAGCTAGCATTTGGCACATTTGGCCATGTCCTTTTTCATTGCAACTAAAACTTTTTATCAATTTAGCTTAAAAACAGCCTTTGGTCACACTGAATTAGATATATTCCAAAGTGTTAAAACACATATAAAAATGTATGCCTGCCTGTCTGTCCGTTCATCATTTTGAAATTTCTTACAGTATACTAATATCGCCCAGGGGAAAGCTATTCTGTTTTAAAAAAAGCGCCTCAACAAATATGAAAAATGTAATGTAAACGCACTACACCATAAAATGAAACTTGTTCAACTAGTTTTACAGTTTGGGCAAAGCGTTGTTTGCCAAGTGGTCAGTGTTTATGGGGTGAAAAACAATGGTACATCCACTACACCATAAAATTCAACTGTGTCGCAACGTTTTAGCCTACTCCTACTAGCTTTTACAGTTTGGGCTATGCGTTGTTTGCCAGGTAGCCAGTGTTTATGGGGTATTTGCAATTTCATTATTGATTTCTAAATATTATCGATGGCTATAAATTTCAGTTCGATTTTATATTGGATTAAAATTGATGAAATGCAAAACTTTTGAAATTTCAATTTTAAACAGAATTTGAACCATAGTAGATATCAGAAACAGGGCTAAAACCGCATCAGGTCAATTTTTGCCTACAATTCGCGGTCACTCTAGACTTCATACAGAGTCTCTGTGTGTTCAACTGTTAACTCTAAACAAATTTTGTATATATACTATAGATTTATACGATCTCCGCTCGCTCTATATCAACAAAAAAAAACCTTTGATATCAGGCTCTTTGGCCTTTGTTAAGTTTATAAATTTGATTTATTTACTTCTTCGTTTCGCCATTTGTGCTGATTTTTGATTTGTTTGTCTTTTGAATAAACACGCATTTCCAATGACAATGGAGGGGGGAAAACTTTCCATAAGTCATTTAACATTCGTTTAATGCTGGAAATGTACTAGATAGCACAGCAAACGATAGTCGAACGCATAACAGAGACATGCTAACCAAATTGCTTCTAAAGAGTTAGAGATTCATAAAATACATTTGTATATGTTTGTTTTGTATGTGTAGTTGGGTGATCAACTTGAAAGTTTAGTTTAAATTTGGAAAACTTAAGGTGTCCATAAACTTTTGTTCAGGATTCGAACTCTATTTCAGAGCAGCAACATGAAACTTTTACAACTATTAAAGAGCTTTGTGGAGCGAAATACTAATTTCAGTTGAAAAAGAATTTAGCTAACAGTTTACTTCGGGAAAGCATGAATTTTCCTAAAATGATATTGCGCAAGCAATCACATAGGTGTTCTTCTCAAAGTAGAATCGCATGCCAAACTGCACCTACGGACCTCTAGTCACCAATGGAATGATAACCTGCACCCAAATTTAGGCTGAGCTGGGTCAGGTCTTCCCATTAACGGACAATCAGTTGCATTCTTAATATCATTTAAATGTGCCCAAACCCAAAACACTGATATTAACTGATGAATAGAAGTTTAATATAGTCAGTACAGACCGATACAACAAATATTAGAGAGAGTTGCGACATTCCTGACAAATTTGTTATAGGTGCGACCATAGTGGTGGATAATATGGGCTACCTTTATTGATAGTGGAATGGGGAGCTTATAAGCTGCTTAATCCAGGACGTCTGATGGCATCAATGTATGCAAAATATCTGTAAATTGAACTCATACGATTTTAAGAGGATTTTAAGGGATTTCATGGCGACAACAGGACATACAAGTTGTACTGCATGCGATGACGTTTTTCAAGTCACACAATATTTCGCTGTTGTAGTGACCGGCGTTAGGTCCAGTTGGTAAACCTAATTGAGTACTTGTAGAGCTTAATTTGTGACCTTTTCGGGGCTGCAAACCATTTGGTGGATTCCAGTTCAGATGCACCTGGTTCAGCTTAGCTCTAGAGCTTTACACTTTGGCTATTACTTAGAATTCCCAAATGTTTCGAGCTATTTTGGGTTTTTGTTTTCAGTGCTGTTATTTTGTTTAAGGTGGCTAATGTATTTGTCTTTGTATAAAAGCGATTGCTCTCAACCAACACGATTTTCATTGTATTCCTAGTGCAGATCTATTATATAGTGGTCTGATCCTTGATACACAGTCCATCATAGCTTCAAACCCAAGAGATGGTAGTACCGAAATGCTTTAGAATTATTGAACTAAAGTGAAATGTTACTGTTCCCGCAGATCAAGCATTATAGTGCATATAGTTAGGATATATACATGTGGAAGATTCATAAAATTACTATGACATGTTGAAGAAGTTGCATAACATTGTGTTAACTTAGCATTAGCTGTACAAGTAACATGAGAAAACTATGTTGAATAATAGAAGTATGGGAAGACTATGGAAAGTTGATCAATTAATGGGCAAATTAGCCCAAGGTGTAGGCTAGGGTGTGAGAGAGAGTCCTAGCTGAGCACTGCTCTTGAGTGAATGAGATGGTCGGCCATATGAGTGGAGATAAGAATGAGCTCTAAGGAGTAAATTCATTCTCAGCAAGGCATTCTGCTGCGTTTAGGCAAAAATGAAACAAAAAGGGATCAGTGTTTTTCTCATTCAATCTTCGATATACATATGTATATCGATAATATATTACATATATCGTCTATTAAATATCATTAATAATTTTGTATTTCTTTCACATTTTGAAATTGCTTTGTTAAAAATGAATTTTGATTTTCAAATCTGCTGAGGCCTGAAAAAATTCCAATTGAATTAACAAAAGCAAGCATAAGAATTAATTATAAAATTAATTAACAAATATTAACTAATGGTAATCATACTTATATATAGCTTAAGCAATTGTACATACACACATATAAATATTTATATATAAATACTTAAAATCCATTTATAAATATGAAGTGAAATGCGGAATCAATGTGAATGTAAACAAACCAAAAACAATTGAAGCAATATATACATATATATCTATCATCGATAAACCGATTTGTCAGTTTTCGTTTATTTTGAAATTTTGCCCATATTCATAAAGTTTGGGCGGGCGGGCGGCTTTGCTGGGTTTGCCTTTCCGGCTGGTTCGTGTCTTGGCTAATGATAGATCATCGCAAAGCGGCATGCAAGGCACGCGCTCGCTTCGAAGCCCCAAAATGGCGCAAATGCCATTGATTTGTTATTTATTTTAATTAACAATTTATATGAACAATATCCCAACTGTCAACGCAAGAAAAAAAAGACAAAATAATAATGACAATAACAAAATTGTTTTTTATTTAATTTATTAATTTTGCTGTTGTTGTGATGATTGCTAGTTTGTGATTGTCAGTTTTGTGGCGGCGCCGCCACCATTCACAAAATATGTGAATGTACATTAGTTTTGTCATGAAGCTTGCAAAGCACAGAAGCAAGTATTTCCGACCATATAAAGTGGATATATTCTTGATCAGCATGAGGAGGGCATTCGATATATCTATGTCCGTCCGTCTGTGGGTCAGAGATCTCAGATGTTTTAAGAGATACAGAACTGAAATTTGTACCAGATGTTTCTTTTGTCTGCACGTTGGTTAAGTTTAAGATTCATTCAGATCTGACAACTATATCATATGGCTAGCATACAACCTGAATTGTTCCTGAATGAACAACTTTCCTGAGAACAACTTTTCTTTTCTTCATCCAAATAAAATCAAATTCGGTTCATAGCCATTTGAGGCAGCCCCACGCCCTTCGACAAGATTCAATCTAGATCGGTTATATAGTATTTACAATGTAAATGTTATATAACCTGCGGAAAAGTTAATTTTCCAGAGTGTGTTAGTTTTGGAGTTAGGTTTGGAGTTTTACTTTAGTTTTAATTTCCGCGCAAAGCAACTCCATGAATCTATACAGTTTCCTAATGAGGATCAACAAGTGATCAACAATTGATGAACAAGTGCAATCAGATGAAGTATGAATAGCTCAACCGATCATGATTATACATAGAAATTGAATATTTTAGCATTACGATTTTGATCTAGATCGAAATTTAATATCATATAAATCCGTTTAGGTGGGAATGTGGGAAAGTTCTGTGTTTTGCTTTCGTCTTGTACCTGTTTTAGGAGACCTCACGGTCCACGAATTAAATTTGATTCAGATGGAACTATTATATCATATAGCTCCGATATATATATATGTAAATATATATTCATCAATGTGAAAGGTATATAATCCTCAGCAAATCTGCAACTACTCATAGCTTAGCTTTCTCTTTCTTGTTTTTGTTTTTACATATTTTGCTTTGCTCCAACTTTAAAGAGGCAGGGAGGCAGGCAGCACCGTGTTCGTGTTGGCTGTAAATGTTCTCTGTAAATAAGCATTCCCATAAATTCGCACACAAAGTGCAGCCGCCTTTGCCTGACGCACACACACACCCCAATCTTGCGCGCACACACACACACACACACAGCACGTAAAAACGCAAGTACACTCATACACAGCCCCTGGCAAACACACACGCCCCAAGCAAATGCAAACGCAAGGCCATGTAACGCTTGCCTCGACCAACTTCCGCCGTAACGCTTTGAATTTGTGCTCGTTTTTTTAATGCAAATTAGCTCAAGTGCAATTAATGTGCGGGTAAATACTAACGGGCATGCCAAATATGTATGGGGTTTGGGAGGAGCCGCCGCCTTAGCCTACGACAAATAACTTTGTGAATTTGTAGGTCAGCAGAGGTCTTCCAGGAGTCCCCCCATATAATATGATATAGCAGTTTTATGAACCAACTCATTGCAAAAATGTTTAGAAAACGGGTTGTTCAAAAAGTTTTGGGATTTGGTTGCTACCTAAATAAGGTATATATATTCTTGAACAGCATGACAAGGGGAACCGTCTGTCCGTCTGTTCGTCAGTCTGCCTCAACACAGATCTCAGAAGTGGTAACAGTTGTAGAGATGAAATTTGTACCCCATACTTCTTTTGTCTGCACGCTGATCAAGTTTGAGTTTTATCCAGATCGAACCACTATGTCATATAGTTATCATATAACCGATTGTTCCGGAATGAACACTTAGTAGGATAACTTTTCTGTTTTTCATCCAAATCAAACTAAATTCGTTTTGTATCCATTTGAGGAGGCCTCACGCCCTTTGGCTAGATCTAATAAAGATCGGACAACTATATCATATAGCTACCATATAACCGACTTTTCCGGAATAATATATAGTAGCATAGCTTTTAGTATTCATTTCAGGAGCCCCAACGCCTTCTGACCTAATTTGATTCAGACCCATTTTCTTTGACCCATTTTCAGTTCAAGTTTGTGTGAATCTTTTCTTCATCTCTCACACTTATGGTTTGGGCTGTGCATACTTCCCCAATCAATCAATCAGTTAGTCATTTCACTATTTCAATTTAAGACATAAGAAAAGAAATGCAGCCCACTATATTCAGTGAATTCATCGCAATTGCTCTCACTTGCCTATCACATGCTTGCGCAGCAACAACAATTGTTTTCCTTTGGATGGGCTGATCCCCATATGTTGTGCCCCGAGGGGGGTATGAAGAAGTGGGCGCTGTCTTATCATCCTCAGCCATGCATATGGCATAGCCCAGTACCACCTGCCTGACATGTCTAACTTGATCATTTGAATTTGATTAGAAAATGAAACGAGTCTGTTAACTTTGTACCCAGCACAAATGTACGAATCCACCAATGGAAAATCCTAACTTATCTGCAGACACGTATATATATATACATATATATATATATATTCATTGACAGTCTCACCTAGATTGTCTGTGAGGCGACTAAATAAATCACATTCATATGAAACTCTGACTAGCTGCTGCTTATAATTAGCTTGTCACATGCCAGCCCATGCCTATTTATATACTCGTACACCTCCAATATTTGCCCATAAATTCATTCCCCCCCTGACACACATTATCAACAGGCAGCAAGCATTGGCATCGATTTTACATCTAAGTATTTGCTGCGTTCAGCTTTGCTTACATTTAGCACCAAAACAGCAGCGGCAAAATTGCTTTTGTTTGCATTTCAGTTGAAAATATAATATTGTTTAAAAGTGAAAAGATATTCGAGGTTGTGTTAAAATTTTACTACATATATGTATTTGTTAGTCGAGATTCAATGGCCTTGTGAGGCCATCAATTTGTACTGAAAGAACCAGAGAAAGAGAGCGCGATTAAGAGAAATAACTTGAAGGAATTCAAATAAAAAGAGACAACTGACGTCTTTCCTAATGATTGTAGGACAGAAGAGGTGGGAAATTTGAGATCACATTTCCCAAACGTCTCTTGAGGTCAGCGATGGGCAGACTACAACAACATCTACAACAAAAACTACCGTTAGAATCTCTAGAATCTCTAGTAGAGTAAACGAGTATATTGTATTCGTGCATATGTATGTAATGGGCAAATGGAAGCGTTTCCGACCCCATAAAGTATATATATTTTTGATCAGCATCAACAGATGAGTCGGCTTATCTATATAAATACCTAGATCTCGGAGACTATAAGAGCTAGAGCTACCAAATTTGGTATGTAGACTCCCCTTTTGGAGCGGCAGAGTTTGTCTTCCAATTTTGCCAAGCCCTCTCCCACCCCCGCAAAACGATAAAGCCTTTTATCTCCCACAATTCTAGACAGATTTAAATGAAACTCGGTTCATAGGCACAAAATCTAACGATTCCCCTTGTCATGCTGATCAAGATTATATACTTTGTATAGTCAGAAGCGCTTCCTTCTACGCTTTGCAAGCTTCATGACAAAATGAATATACCATTTTGTGAATGGTATAACAAGGGTGTGATATACAAGCAGGTGAATGCAGCTGTCTTTAGATATGCCCTACCAATATGGGGATCCTGTTCCACAACCCAGCTTAGAAGAATCCAGATTCTTCAAAATGAGGCACAGATACTACGTCAAATTTGTGGGGCCCCGTGGTATGAGGGCAACAGTACTCTTCCTAAGGACCTGGGTGTCAGACAAGTGGCAGAGGCTTGAGGAGCACCCCAATCCTTTTGCTAGGGCTCTTCTCTACCCCTTGAAGAGAAGGAGGCTGAAGAGGCGGCACCCGATTGACAATATTGCTTTCAAATTTAATTGGCCTTATCAATCCGTTCTGCAATACTCATTTTGCACCCATAAAGGGGATCAAAAACATAGACACAAACAGATAATGTCAATCAGACATACGAGAAATCTAGCAAGGATATTCAATTGCTTAAGCTTCGGCTGGCCGAACTTATCCTACCTTTCCCTTATAAGCAAGAGGCTCAAATTGATCAGATTTATCAGATTTTTGTACTTAAACATTCATATTTCTAATATATGTTTTATGTATCATATATTGCACCATTTCGATAACCATACTAACCCCTCTTCCCCTTCCTACTCCGCCTTACCTCACCAATATTTATTTTCTATTTGTTTTCGATATAAATTTATGAAATTTGATTTTCTATTTTTTCGGTGGTAAAACAAAAACAAAACGAAAAAAAAAACATATATAATTTTGTTCTCGTTCATAAACGTTAACAAACAACAACAACAACAACAACCAACCAACCAACCAATCAACCAACAATAACACAACAACAACAACAACAACCACCACCTCATATGTAAACCCAAAAAACCAACCAACCAATCAACCGACACCAAAATGACCAACAAGAACAGCTCTGCCCAGGATATCGAAGTACTACGATTGCGGTAAGTACGATTTGGGATTTGTTGAATTGTAGTTAGATGTGTAAAAGGGTGTGTGTGTGTGTGTGTGTGTGTGCCTCACGTTCTTTATTGTAATCGTAGTGGTATAGCTATGCATGCGCCGTTTGATTTACAGTTTTTAAACGTTTTACTGTTGTTTGCCCAACTGGCCCCGCTCAAAACAACACCACACCCACTTGACCACATGCTGTATGTGTTGTGCGTGTGTGTTTGCATATGTGTCAATGTATTGTGTAAGCCGGCTTACAGTTTATTATTATTATTATTTAATTTTATTTATAGCGCGCCTTTCCAGCCTGTTCATGAGTTGCAAATATGTTTTTTCTTCTTCAATTTGAATTTGAATTTGAATTTGAATTCGAATTCGAACTCGAATTCGTACATGCCCTTTAGTATTATCCTGCATAGTGAAGTAGAGTTGGACCCTGCAGAATGCTCAACAAATGTGTGCTAATTGTGAGCCATAAGAAACCCCACTCATCGATAAGCTGAAGCAAGTATTGCTCATTTGAGCCTTTGTATGCGAGGTGGTTGGCTTGATAAGTCAACCATCAACCTTCCTCTCTTGTGAATTTCACCAAAAATTATAGAAAAATAAATTTAATTCTTATTCTGCGTCATCAATTTCAATGCTTATAATGCGCATTCATATAACCCTGTGTGAACACCATCCAACATTTTTTATCTGTGAAAAACAAACCAAGTGTGCTATGTACATGAAACGGTGGCCAACAAAACAATAATTAAAATCAATCAAATCAAAGAGGCAAAAATAAACAAAATCAAAGAAAATAATATAGAAGGCGAATAGAGCCACCTCAAAGTGTTTACCATAATTCTTGAGAAGCGAATAGTAAGGCAGCTTTGGTTTACTATCATATGTTGCTATGGTGATGGTCTACGCCCTGCATTCCCCTCTTAATACCTACGACTAAGCTCTCTTCTCCTCCCAGTGGCAACTTCTCGATAGAAATTTATAACTTCAGCCATATTTCCGAGCATTTCCTGAGCTCTTCTCGTAGCACATTCAGTCACTCTGCAGGTCTAGCTGATCCTTCACGGCTTTTTGAGCGGTATGCAATGTCTGTGAGCTGATTAGCCGAATTATAATATATATATATGTACACGTGCATACCGTGCATACTCTCTGTCAACACTGAGCGTATTTTGTAATGTTTGTTGTTATCTTTACAGCCGGCGATCCCAACTCATGGCGCCTGGGACGGATCGACGAGACTGATCATGAGACGGCCGTGTGAGCGAGTTAGCCACAACGTGGGACAAATATTTAGACTTGTGTTTTTGAGTATTATTAGATGTATATTTTAGGCAATACGAAGAACCCGCTAATGAAAAACATACATACACCCGAGGGGGCAGACAACGGCAAACTAACAGATACAAAACCAAAAACAAAAACAAAAGCAAAAAACACCTGCAAAATGTCGCTAAATAGCTACTAACTACAAAAGCAAAACGAAAATGAATAGTATACATACATACCTATACATATACATATATATATACATATAATTAAATATACATCAAAAAATTAATATAAATAAAATATACAAACCATAATTTAGTCTAATTTGAAATTATATTACGCTGTAACGACGATGATGATGATGATGATGATGATGATGATGATGAGGATCAATCATATTGATGATGGTGGCGCAATTTGAGAGAAATGGAAATGTATTTTTTTATTACATTAAAGTTAAGGAAAAGAAAACAAAGAAACAAAGAAAAAAACACAAACACAAACAAATGTTGAATGTACAATATATTTATATGTAATTGTCACAGTGATTTACTTTGCGTGCAGGACTAAAGCAGATGACAGCAAATACAAAAATAAATCACAAAACGGAAACCAGAGACAACAAATGTGTTAATAAACTACAGTTAGGTCATGCAATGTTTTGGCTAAGCGTTGCTAGATGGCGCCACACACTTGCTGCCAACTTTTAGCTCAGCTCAAGTTCAGGTTCGCTGTGGGTTTAAGGAGGCGACACCTTGAAATGGCATTTTCAAATGGCAAAAATAAACCAATTGACAGATAAAGAAACATCCAATTATTGCAAAAACCTTCCCAAACGTATTGAGAATCCTTCGAATATCTTTATGTTTGCAAACTTTCCTTTCACGAATACAAAGAAGCGATTTCTATCAGAAATGTTGGCTTACATTCGCCTTCTTTGAAATTTTTCTTCTAACACCAAAACGTAATTCTGCCAGAATAAAAATATTGATTAATTAAGTTAAATAAAACCAAATTTAAGTATCAAATTTATCAGCCGTGCTGTCCAGCATCACACTTAGGTGAAATTTCATAGAATGCCCTTCGTAATGGTTGGCAATGCAGGCTCCATCTGGTCAGTCTGGTAATACAAATGGCTGACTTTAAAAATGTCGAATTCAATTAAAGAAATTGCATTCTCAAATCTGTACAAACTTTTAAACTTTAGTCATAATTTCTTCTATATTTAATGAGACCCAGACTAGGCCTTATCGAGTTATCAGCAAATCTGCACCTATCAAATAAACTAAAAAGACAAAATATTTCAAAAATTCTTTAAGAAAAAGTTTCTCCATATCAAATTTTTGTAATGGACTTCGTTTTCCCCATATCACAGTGTTATCAAATGAGCTCAGGCCTCTTTATTAGAAAATGTTTTTCAATAACAATTAAAAAATATAATAATATTACCGTTATATGAAAGAGCGACCAACTTAAAAGAATGCCTTATGATATTTATTAACAATTATTTAACAATTATTATACTAAAAATCTTAGAAGCAGCTTGAAATCTTAAACAATTGATATTAAAATTTCCGAGTGTCTTAACAATTAAATTAAATTTGAAAATTTGAATTCATTCTCTTAGAATTGTAAATCACAAGGAGAAAACTAAATTCACAGATTGAGAGTCAATTTTTCAATATTCGTAGGAAAAGTTACTCAATAAGTTTTAGCCACAATCAATTTCTGTTTGCCTAATCAAAAGGCCTTGGTCTAATGTATTCAGGTAGGCGGATGACAAATATTTTCTTATGTTTTTAAGCTAAGAAAACTTAAAAAAACTATAGAACTACAGTTTGAGGGTCATCAAAGTTTATAAAGTGTGAATTATTTCCTGGCAGAGTCTAATTTTTCCCTACATTATTGTTTACATTTCCCATTCCTTTTAAGATATAGGACGTTTCCTTGTGGAATTGGTTTTTCAAAGTCATGTTCGACTTACGACGAATCGTGCTTTGACAACAGTCGCAGTTTCAATAAACAACACTTGGGTCACAGTCGTGTAAAAAACATTTATTAATAAATTTACATGTGAGTTACATCAGTTAACACCTAAAACTCTTCCCAGTGATTTAAAAATTTCCCTAAGAAAAAGTCCCTCTTGTATATCGTTTAATTTCAAAACAGTGTTGCCTACTTTTTGGCGCTGCATGCAAATGCTCAGACGAAAAATCTTTAAAAAGTTCATTTAAAATTCAATCAAGTTTCTTTACAGTTGGTGTGTGTGTGTGTGGTTGAGCCATCAATACTTAAGTATATATAGATATATACAAATATATATATATATTTTTTTTTTGCAATCAAAATGTGTAAATTTAGTAAGCGAAATGGATTGTTATTAAAATTAGAACGTTTAGCTAGGCCTATGAAAAAATTAACAGAAAAAAAAGGTAATGAAAAATAATGCAGCATTAAAAAGTAAATGAAAACAAAACCAAAAAATAATTATAAAATGTAAGATAAAACAACCCAGCATAGGTGTATGTATTTGTATTTATTACTTGACAAAAGCCTTGTTACATCATCAAAACTATCAAAACATCAAGCAAGCAAAAGTCAGGCTACTAAGTAAGTGTGCACAAGGATCCGGGTCACAATTCTTAATTTAATTAAAAAAAAAACAAAATAAAAATAAAAAAGAAATAATTTCTTTTGTAAATGCGTTCCAAGGCAAATGAACTCTCAAGCGAAGGAGCACTCAGTATTAATAAATAAATTTAAACACAAAAAACAACAAAAACATTATGAAGGACATGCCATAGCTGCGGCTGAGTCGTAGTTGTTGTTACCCTTCACATAGGCGCTGTCCCGAAGGACCACTAGGGAAATATGCGAGACTACACAGGTATTGCATTTCCTTAAAGAGTTTTCCGCGCTAATATACGTTTTCCTCAATCATCTTAGAGAGAGTTTTCCCCAGAAAATTCCCCCATCTTTTGCCAATTTTAATGGCTTTCGGCTTCAAACATTGCAAATTGAACGTCATAGCTTGGGGGCAACAAAAGCAAGTGAAATATTATAAACCTAAATCAGAGTGTTGCTATTTTGTGAAGGGTATATTTATAAGTGACACCTGTATGTCCTGTTGGCATTGGGCTCGTGAGGTTTCACAAAAAAAAAGACAGCAGAAAGTTTACCGACAACAAAAAAAAACCTTAAATTAAACTCAAGAGCGAGCCCAAAGTCAAGCAAAATACTCATTTACGCCCTACCAGCTCCACGTCCCCGTCCACCGTCCTTCACCAAAACAAAACAAAACAATGTATACAATTTGTGAATAGTCAAAGTTTGGTTTCGTTTTGATTAATTAAAGAAAAGAGACAAAAAAAGAACACAAAATATAAGAAAAGTTAAACGAGATCCCTTGTAATTGTATTGTATTGTATTGTCGATCCCAACGTTTGTCTTATGTAAGTTAATGCATACACACACACATACCAACACTATCACACTCACACATATAAACGACAAAGAGTTCTATGTATTTCGTACCTTTGAGCATAATTAAAAAATATTTAAAAAAATATTACAAATAATTGCTATGCGCTCATACTAACAGAAGAAACAAATAAAATCTGACTGGCAAGAAAAGGTTCTGTTTTCTCATTATTATAAAGAGTAAATGAGTTGAAACTGGGTAGGTATATATTAGAAAGCTGCATATTAGAGAAGTGCATTCAAAACGCTAAAGGATTCATTCATCCAGTCAAATGGTCGTTCTTTTCAGAACAAAGGAATATTTCTACTATTTTATTCATTCGAATAAAATTAGTGCATTTCGGATATGGTGTGTGCGAGGGGAATCGAAATACCTTCGTTGCTCGAGTGTGAGATAGCAAGAGATATCCAGCTAATATGTCTGTGTGCTATGATTTATGTACTATCAAGTTGCAAGAAAAAGGTTAACATAAAAGATAGGAATTTGGGAGGGTAAAGGGGAATCACAAGGTTAGTCAATCTGCAGTCGTAAGCCACCACCAGAAATTCTTTCTTGAAGCTATTTGAGCTTTCTTGTCTCTGTTTGACAGCGAAGTATCAAATCGTTTGTCCACAGTCAATGCATTTGATTTGATATCATGGTATATAATGGTACATCATGGAGTGCCGTTGGGGTCTTGAATGAAGCCTCTTTTGTCTAAGAAGGGAAAAGATTCGGGAGGCGGAAATCCATTGGCTCGCTCAATGTAGAAATCGCTTTTATAAAATGGATTGTTGGCACTATCTAGGCATCGACATATATGTCTTCTAGTTAGATTTATAATTTGGTTGGTTTGGTTTGGTCTATCCTTATAACATGTTTGCATGGTACAGTAGGACTTTAACTTTGTTATTTCGAATTTTGGAGAAAAATTATCACTTTTTGCAGATTTATGTGATCGTTGAAATAAAGGAATTCCTCAACATACATTCCCAAGTATTTGACCTTATTAGCGAGAGGTATGTGACTACCAATCAATACAATATACATATCCATGGATGGCAAAGACATCATCTCTGATAATGTCTACGTAAGCCTCACATCCAACGACATACGAAGGCGGGCGAAACGATGCTCCAACGTCTTTAACCCATCTGAAAAGCATGTTTTCTCGAGGTCTGCAATGTAGACCTCTGTGGCGGCGATGACCACCTCCTCATTTGACTCGTATTTCCGGCAAGTGAGCTTTTCAAGCTTGGAAAAGAATAAGTCGCACAGGACCAAATCTGGGACAGCAGCTCGTAGCCCAATTCGAACGATTCGGCTGTGGCGAAGTTGTGAGAAGGTGCTTTGTTATGGTGAAAACACATTATTCTTCGCCATAGTAGAGCCCTGTGACCGTTTTGTCCTTCTCCAGGTAGTCGATGCAGATCACACCTTGTGAATTTCAGAAAGCGGTGGACATCAGTCTATGCCTTCTTTGGATCAAGTTCCTCGGGTGAAATCGTTTATGTGGACTATTCATTGGTCTTTGGTGTCTACCAGTTGATCCTTGTTTCGTCAACGTTCACGAAACGATGCAGAAACTCCTTCACACTACGCTCAGTGTCAAACACTTCTCTGAAGTGTTGTCATGGTTATGCCCGTTGTCCGAAGTGAGCAGACTCGGGACCCATCACGCCGACAGCTTTCCCATGCTGAACATTTCATGCAGAATATACTCGTACTCTAGTGGCCACAGAGGTTGCTATAAGGATGTCAATTGCAATTACTAAAACCATGTCTGCATCAGCTGCGCCATCTGCTGCTCCAATACAAAGACGCCGCAGTTTCAGGTAGATTTTTCATCGGATATTTCCATCGCAGAGGCGCAGCCCATGTAAGGCAGAAGACAATTGTGGAGCAGCCGGCAACTGAGCTCAGGTCAACTCATTGATTGTACTGCAGTCGGATGAGGATGAGCAGATGATTCAAGCCACCTGATATTATCCAGTTCACTGAAAAATCCTTTAGCCCTTTCTCTGACGCCCCCACAAGGGGAGTCTACATACCGAATTCGGTAACTCTAGCTCTTACAGTCTCCGAGACTTAGGTGTTCATAAGGACAAACGGACAGACGGACATGGCTAGATCGACTCGGCTGTTAATGCTGATCAAGAATATATACACTTTATGGCGTATGAAACGCTTCCTTTTGCCCCATGTTGTCGTTGAGGTAGATGTCACCTAAAATTTGTTCACTTCTCCATTCGAATTCGTACAACAAACAACGTTGACAGCCCTAAAAATGATTCTTAAATTTGTATTGAAGACTTTGAATCTCTTATTGACCTTCATCAAGGAAGGGTTAAAGTATATCCTTACTGTGCTGGGCACAAACTCCCGTATTGGTTACGATCCTGCTCCGGAAAAGGACAATCGCAAGATATTGTAAGTTCATCAACCAATGCCGCATATAATAAAACTGATCTTTATCTTTTATGTGTAAATAGCGCAAAGGCCGCACCAAAGAGATACGTTTTAGACTTGGATGAAACTGAAACGGCTGTAAGCCCACTGAAGGTCGAAGCATTGATAGAAGCGATTGAGGACCCACCAAATATATATGATTTAGACTTGGATAAAACTGAAACGGCTGTAGGCCCACTGAAGGTCAATGCATTGATGGAAGCGATTGAGGCCCCACCAAGTGGATATGCTTTAGCCTTGTATAAAACTGAAACCGCCATATGCACACAGGAGGTCGACACAGTGATGGAAGCTATAGAAGTACCCAGCACCAATATCGCTTTCTATGGAAGCCACATAAATTGGCGTTCGTACAGTGTCAATTTCTGGATGCGTGCCATGATCTTTATGCTGGCGTTGATTGTTTTGGCCAAGTTGGTACATGGAATATGCAAGTGGGCATTGCAGAAGCTGCTGTGTCCGAATGCGCTCGCCACCAAGCAAGATGATGAATGGAGTGATCAAAATGATGAGCCATTGGCTATGGGTACTTCAGTGAATTGCGGCGCTGGTGACCAAAAAGAGCCCAAGGTGGAGAAAGTTGAGTTCGCAGCAAGCAACGGGGTCTCATATGTATATTCTTGCAAAGTATTAGAGGACACCGTTGAAGAGACTGCCAACACCTAGGTCCTTTTTCAAGGTAGAATGGCATGGTGAGCGGTGCAGCCAATGTCATCATCGAAAGATTTAACAAAGTATATAGAATCTTAATACAAATCCAAATGAAATCCAAACCATAAATACACTAAATATCACATATAAGACCTATGTAAGACCTTGCTCTCAGCAAACATACCGTATTACTGTTACTCTCCCACTCTCTCATTGATTGCGCATTGAACATACTCACATATCTACACAACACGATGCACTAACAATAATAAAGTCAACCTTAACACTCAATTTTAGAATCACTCATGAATACATATAGTCGATCGGTGGATCACCCATTCACAAACAATTGGATTATATAACATTTTGTCATGAAGTTCGCAGGGCATATAAGGAGGCCTTTCCGACTGAATAAAGTATATGTGGAAGCATAAGTAGTTTGAATATGCGGCGTGTGTGAATATATGTGAGAATTGTATTGAGTTTTTGTTAGTGCGTATTTGGGTATTTCACCAGGATAGCAGGTACATTGCCACATTGCATCAGCCTATTTATGTATCTGTTTTGTTGTCTGCTTTACTATGTGTTTTAGGAAAGTCCAGTTTTGGCAGCGTTTGTAGCTGTCGCCGAGTGTGGTTCGGTAGTGAGGCACGAGAAAAAGGGAAGACACAAAGTGCGACCGAAACTCGCTGCGCCTAAAACGATTCAAACAAATAATGAAAATAATGACGCTCCAACATACATATGTACTTGATTAGCACCACAAGGGCAGTCGATGTAGCCATGTCAGTCCATCCCTCCGCCTGTTTCAACTCTAAGAACTCCCAGAAGTGTTTAAAGCTAGAGAAATGTGTACCAGATGCTTGTATTGATGCACGTTTGTTAAGTTAAAGATTGATCAAGATTGGAAAACTATATTGGATAGCTCTCATAAAATCGATTTCCCGATTGAATAGAGTGAGTTTATAGTTGGACTTAGTCCGCTTGCTAGAGGGCCGATAATACTCCCATACAGGGTATACTTTGCTCATCGGCCTTCGAGTCGAATGATAATAGCGAGTGGGACCCTCTGGTTCCGTAGATCTTTTAGGGTGGTGCGTGTTGGTACTATCCTCACAACTCCCGCACTTGGAGGCCCACAAATTGGTAAACGACCATAGTTTTAATAGTTCAATGACGGAACTTGGGAAGATCGTATGTGATTCGTTTGTAATAGAAAAGGAGTGATGATGTTTTTGAGCTCGTTGAAGAGATATTCTCTCACTTTCACCGACTTGGATGTAACATGAGCATCAAAGTACACTTCCTTCACAAATACTTAAACAAATTTTCCGTAAAATCTTGGTTGCATGAGCGAAGAACCAAGTGAACGATTCCATCAATATCAAGATATCTGACCCATGGAAGAAGGATTCCATATTCTTTACAAATGCTTCAAGTGTATAGGGTTTTCTTTTGCTGTGTTGTTTCTAAAGTATTCCATATGTAATAATATGGTAATATCTTCGTAGAGATGAGAATATTAGAGGTGGTAAACAATCGATGGCACTATCGATACTATCGATGGTGGAACACTATGGACTCCTCCTACCAGCGATGGTGGAGCACTATCGGCACTATCGACGATAGTGGATGATAGTGTTCGATAGTGCCATCGATGGTTCTGTTTACACATCACTGAAATAAATTGCGCGTTTTTCTTCATTTGTGGCGTCGCTTGACTTAACAAGATTATTTTCTTAACAGCAGTGAAAATATTGTTTAATTAAATTGTGCTCGATTTTGAAGAGTTTTAATTGTTTAAAACATCGAGTAGGCCAAGTTTTTAAATATTTAACTACAGTTTTTATATTGGGTACCATCGAGGAACTATCGAGGTCAGTATTCGATGGTGCCCCATATCGTTAGTTTACCACCTCTAGAGGATATGTGTGATTTGAGGCGGACTTAAGGCACGGTTACACTAATCGACTTTCAATCTGTTTGCAATAACCAACTATCACACATGCCGATAGTTGCCCGCTTAGATAGCCGCCAGATTTCCGACCAATATTCAATAATTTAGATAATGCCGAGATCCGGTCTGTGTGACCAAAGCTTCAATTGTCTAGTTACTTAATTTGTGTCATTTCTTAAAGAAAAAGTGCAAAATTTCAGAAAAATTTATTTCTGTTAATAGGAAATTTTGTCTTTGATTGAGATTATTTAGTATTTTTGGTAATCAAAAGCGTCAACACGATATTTGGTGACCACTCGATATCGTTTCATGCAAGTAAGAGCAAGCTTTGTAACACTGCTAACTTGCTTTGCAGCACTGGCATTGTGAAACTGTACAAAAACTAGCGGCCATATTGTCCGTGTCAGTGGCAGTGACTAGTCACATTTTTTTTTCTTTGCCCGAAGCAAATATATTGTAAGTATTGGAGTACAGTTTTCATATGAAAGTTTAAATTGCAATTGCAATGTTTAAATTGCATTTAAGAAACATGAGTGAACTTAGCTCGGAAACCCAGGATACGGTGAATCGCCTTAAAATTTTGATCGGTATAAATATGGAACAACGGGCGAGGCTCGCTAATAACCAGCAGCGGGTTTCGCAGGATCTTCTGTCTGAGAATCTCAAGTATGTGTCTGCAGCCGGGCTCCAAGCTATGCATAACCGTCTGATCCAGGACATCAATACAGGCGTCCCTCCGCGCCCTAGTATGTTGGCAGTATTAGAGGAATTCGTCAAACCGCCACCAGCCGAATCGAATCCCAGAAGTTTTCAAGCTAGAGAAATTTGTATCAGATGCTTCTATCGATGCAAGTTTGTTAAGTTAAAGATTGATCAAGATTGGAAAACTATATTGAATAGCTACAATAAAATCGATTTCCTGATTGAACAGAATTAGTGTATAGTTGGACTTAGTCCGCTTGCTGGAGGGCCGATAATACTCCCATACAGGGTATACTTTGCTCATCGGCCTACGAGTCGAATGATAATAGCGAGTGGGGGACCCTCTGGTTCCGTAGATCTTTCAGGGTGGTGCGGGTTGGTACTATCCTTACAACTCCCGCACTTGGAGGCCCACAAATTGGTAAACGACCATAGTTTTAATAGTTCAATGACAGAACTTGAGAAGAACGCATGTGATTCGTTTGTAATAGAAAGGGTGATGATTGAGTTGAGTTAAGTGATGATGTTGAGCTCGTTGAAGAGATATTCTCTCACTTCCATCGACTTGGATGTAATATGAGCATCAAAGTACACTTCCTTAACAGATATTTAAGCAAATTTACCGTAAAACCTTGGTCGCATGAGTGAAGAACCAAATGAACGATTCTATCAATATCAAGATATCCGACCCATGGAAGAAGGATTCCATATTCTTTACAAATGCTTCAAGTGTATAGGGTTTTCTTTTGCTGTGTTGGTTCTTAAGTATTCCAAGTATTCCATATGTAATAATATCTTCGTAGAGATGAGGATATTAGAGGTGGTAAACAATCGATGGCACTATCGGTACTATCGATGGTGGAACACTATCGACTCGGCCTACTATCGATGGTGGAGCACTATCGACGATAGTGGATGATAGTGTTCGATAGTGCCATCGATGGTTCTGTTTACACATCACTGAAATAAATTGCGCGTCGCTTGACCTAACAAGATTATTTTGTTAACAGTGAAAACATTGTTTAATTAAATTGTGCTCGATTTTGAAGAGTTTTAATTGTTTAAAACATCGAGTAGGCCAAGTTTTAAATACTTAACTACAGTTTCTATATTGGGTACCATCGAAGCACTATCGAGGTCAGTATTCGATGGTGCCCCATATCGTTAGTTTACCACCTCTAGAGGATATGTGTGATTTGAGGCGGACTTAAGGCACGGTTACACTAATCGACTTTCAATCTGTTTGCAATAACCAACTATCACACATGCCGATAGTTGCCCGCTTAGATAGCCGCCAGATTTCCGACCAATATTCAATAATTTAGATAATGCCGAGATCCGGTCTGTGTGACCAAAGCTTCAATGTCTAGTTACTTAATTTGTGTCATTTCTTAAAGAAAAAGTGCAAAATTTCAGAAAAATTTATTTCTGTTAATAGGAAATTTTGTCTTTGATTGAGATTATTAAGTATTTTTGGTAATCAAAAGTGTCAACGCGATATTTGGTGACCATCGTGATATCGTTTCATGCAAGTAAAAGCAAGCTTTGTAACACTGCTAACGTGCTTTGCAACACTGGCATTGTAAAACTGTACAAAAAGCAGCGGCCATATTGTCCGTGTCAGTGGCAGTGACTAGTCATATTTTTTTTCTTTGCCCGAAGCAAATATATTGTAAGTATTGGAGTACAGTTTTCACATGTAAATGCAAAGTTTAAATTGCAATTGCAATGTTTAAATTGCATTTAAGAAACATGAGTGAACTTAGCTCGGAAACCATGGATACGGTGAATCGCCTTAAAATTTTGATCGGTATAAATATGGAACAACGGGCTAGGCTCGCTAATAACCAGCAGCGGGTTTCGCGGGATCTTCTGTCTGAGAATCTCAAGTATGTGTCTGCAGCCGGGCTCCAAGCTATGCATAACCGTCTGATCCAGGACATCAATACAGGCGTCCCTCCGCGCCCTAGTATGTTGGCAGTATTAGAGGAATTCGTCAAACCGCCACCAGGCGAATCCGAAAACTCTGAACAGCAGAACTCTTTTCCGTCTGGGCGCCCCATACCGCCCGAACTTATTGATGGCCCAGGTGCTGCAGGTAATGCAGAACAACTGCCATTGGGGGCTAAGCGAGCCAGAGTTCAGCTGACTCCATCCAGGTAAGGCTCATATAGGTATATTCTTTAAAGCCTTTTACCATTCACACAAAATTGTGATGGCATATTCATTTTGTCAGAAAGTTTGCAACGCAGAGAAGGAAACGTTTTCGACTATATACAAAATATACATATAGTCTTGATCTAGATCGGTTATATGTTTACAATATGAATGATATATAAATTTCGGCAAGCCGACGCTTATTCTACGCCTTTTCCTTATTAGATATCAACAGGAGCAGAATGCAAACACCTTGGATGGGTCATTGGGCAGTAGCAGCACTATGGTGTCCAGCTGCCAGGTAAGAATCACTGTCAAAATCGAAACTTATAATTCTCAGCCCTGTTTATATTGCTGACCAGGTCAATAACATTACTTCTACATACCAAAACAATTTGGACCAGGACAGAGTTCGCCAAATGGTTGCCAGCCCCGGCAATCGCAGCCAGAACATAATAAATGAGTCAGAAGCTTTGGAGAACTCAAGTGTGTCCGCTGCCACAATCAACTCATCGGCTGGGATTCCCACCGGCAATCGTTCTCACCTTCAAGTAGACTCACAGTCTATTACTATTACAACCATAACTGTAGAAACTACAACTGATACACTGTCCGTATATCAACGTGATGAACCCAACTAAGAATCACTGAAAATCGAAATTGCTAATACTCATTTCATATATCGACACTACTTCATAGACAACATGAACATATCAACATGCTGAACCCAACTAAGAATCACTGAAAATCGAAATTGCTAATACTCATTTCATATATCGACACTACTTCATAGACAACATGATCCTCAGATCGAACAATCAAAATCAGGAATATCTTAGTGCCTCTACTGTCGACGCGGTATTAATATATATACAACTGCATGCCGTCTTCCAATCAAATTGTATGCAGTACACCGGCGCCGCCTGGAATTCTATTGATTTTAATAACTAATATTTATCATTAAATGAAAGAGTACACGCACAGTTTCGAGTTTAATTTTAATGTAGCAGCAAAAGCGGTTGTACAACTGAAGTGACTGCGCCATCAACATCATCTGAATTTGCCTGCGCACCGGGCACATCAGCTCGATATCACTGATATGAAGGCTCAGTGGCTGTCTGCTTATCATACTTTCCGTATGCGCAACTGGCGGCTATGATGAAGTTTGATGAAATTTAAGATTGGGATTCCATACAGCCTCGGCGAGGGCGTTGCGTGTGACACATTTATATGCGTATTACAATTATTACAAGTGCACACTCTGCTTGGTGCTGTGCTGCAATATACATAGAAACAAATACCTATAGAAATGTTTTGGTCATAATAATTGGTGTGTCACATTTATGACCGCCGGCACTTACCATATAAAAGAACAAGACGTAGAAACGTTGCAACCTTCGTTTAGTGGTTAGGAATATTTCGCTTCCACAGCAATCAGGTTCATGCACACTTAGAGCGCCACATAGGATTCCTTTTTGGAGGGTCCCGCTACATGGACTAGCAACGAATTTCGCTGCTCACTTTTTTTATCCAAACTGCTACAATTTAGCAAAGCATTTGCTTTGGCCTTTAGTTTTGATGCCTCAAGTTGTTTTTCCATTTGACCCTTAGGTGTCGCCACGCCTCTTGCCTTGCATTTAATTTCTTCATGTTCAAAATTATTCAAAAAAATTGAAAAGCTATAAAAATACAACGATTCGAATCCAAAATGTCAACAAAATTCGATATGTGGCCATCTTGTGCATGCCGCATATCGATATGTGGCTAGTAAATATATCTACAGTTACAAAATATCATGCATAGTGTCACTATTCAAGATAGCTTCGCTATCAGACAAGCATAAATGCAGATTTTAAGCCTGTTCTAAAATGTGCTACTCTGGCAAATTAATTTAATTTTTGTCCTGAAATTATATTTCGCATCTGCTTAGCAAATATGTCTCGATATTTGCTGCAGTGAGTTGCGCGATATATATATCTCATACAGCGATATTTTGCATATTCTAACAAAAAGCTTCGATAGTTTTAGTCCATCATTGTTTTAATTACGTTTCAGCATTTACAAGTAATCGCAGCTTGCGTGTAACGATATGTGTGTGTGCGTGTTTGCGCGTATTAATATATCATTTAAATATTGAAAAAGAATGTGCTCATATTATTTCAAATAAAGGGCTTCGCATTATGATGCAACTTTCGCTATACATAATTAATAAGTAAATTTTCAGCACAGCATGCTCACTTTTGTTTCATAGCCGACACTGACACTAATACGAACACATTTGTTTACCATGCTTTCACCAATTGCGTTAAACAAACGCTGTAATTGCATCTAATGTTTTACTTAAATTATATATTGGTCAGGGCTTATTTTACTGTAACTTAATTATAATTTAACGCCAACTGCAATTGCAAACCATGCGAACAGGGATGAAAGCACCAGACAGCCAAAAGAAATAAAGACGCACAGCTCAAAAAAAGGGAAGCTGCCTTAAAATAACAAAGAGACGAAATACTGCGTAAAACAAACAAAAATTACGACAGTTTGAGAAGCCAAGGACGAAGGAGCAGGCGCAGCAACCGCAGAAAAATCATAAGCAGATGAAACAGCTGGGACAGCAACAACAGCTAACGGAACAAGTTGCGATAGAGAAAGCAAAACCAACAGGGACACAGCCGCCGTCAGCTGTTAGCGAAAGAGAAAGAGCGTCAACGCTAACGACGGCGGTGCCGGTGCTATCAAGACAGTGCGTTGGCGGTGTTGAGGACGCCGTAGCACAGTTTGAACATTTTTCTCAGCTCTCTGAGCAGGATCCATTTTCGCAAATGGATAGAAGGAGGCTATTGCCAGGGAAATGCATCCACATTTGCGTGTGGATCTGATCAACTCCCTCAATAAGACACCCTTGGGTGAGTAGTTGTGGTTCTATTGATCATAATCCTGGTATCACTTTTCATCCTTCTCCTACTTATTAGGTCAACTGCTGAGCAAGGCGGCTGTCATGCAGATTGGCCAACAGCATTGCTTGCTGCTCTCGCCCCTGGCGATGGCCCTGCACATACTCGTGGCGGAGTTTCTGCATGCCCACAACTGTCATTACAGTTTGACCGTGTTCTGCAGCGAGATGCCGCATCGCCAGATGCTGCCAGACTTTGATGATCGTTCAGATTTTTTTTAAGCAAAAGGATATTGAAGAGGTCCTCCAACAGTACTGTTCAAGAAAATATTTAGCAAGGAAAAGCCGCAGCAACAGCAACAGTCGCTTCTACAGGTCCAGTCAGACCCTGTTGGCCGGGACAGAGGAGCTGCACTCCCATCAGACGCAAACCGACCTGGCTGCCTGCCTGGAGAGTCGTCCGGATGTGGATATCAGCAAGCTGTATCAAACAGCAGCAGGAGCTCATGCTGTGCCCAGATGGCCGCAGTGTGTTTTTGGCCCTCGTGTCTCACAGTGGGCCACCCGTCGAGGTGGTCTCAGAGCAGGCGCTCAAGCAGCTGCTACAGCTCGTCCAGTGGACAAATCGCTGGAGGAGTCAGTGGGGAGTTAACAACAACCGGAGGTGCTGAAAAAATTAGTTGGTCCCATTCCGCTTCCCGCCCAGGCAGCCTCTGTGCCCAAACTGCCTCACCTGCATCCCGAGCAGCTGTCCAGCTTGGCCTTGGTGCATCAATTATTGGGGAGCAAGTTTGACTGTCGCTAAACAAGGTCTTGGAGGTGCAGAAGAAACGCCTAGATGAGCTCTACGACGTCAAACTGCGCCACCATACAGAGATGCTGCGGCTCACCCGTCGCCAGAGCTCATGGCGGGTAAGTTATTGAGTTCCTTCCAAATGATCCCTAACTAATCTCATGGGATCCAACAGATCCTTTGCGGTAGCGTGGAGCGGGATTCACACTCATCGACTGAGACCAGAGATTTGGTGCACAAGTTCTTTCGCCTGCTGGAGCAATAAGAGGTCCATTATCAGGCACTGGCCCACAAGATTAAAAAAGGAGCTCGCTGCAGGTAGCCAGGATATTGCAGGATATCTGATCCAGCGCCTACATGGACATCACCCGCCTCCACCATGCATGCGTTCAGCTCGAGCGAAGCTTCGCCTGCTCCGGCTGCAACCCCAGTCACTGCTTTTGCCCCACGAGCCGGCTTCTTCTCCTCCTATCGATGTGTTTAATAATGTTATTCATCCTTCCGCCGCTTTCACAAAACCATTCACGTCAACACCTGCCGCCCGCAGCTTTGAGGATGCCCTTCTTAGTGTCAAGTGAGTTGCCTTTGCCATAGTTAAATGCTAACTGTCACCCGTCTAAACAGTGATTTTGCTGGTCTTTGGCATACATATTAGGTTGGGATATTTGGAAGACGGATTTGCGCGGCAGCGGCCGGGATCGGGGGTTAATCTAAAATGTTAGAAGGCGATCCCGAATTCCCGCCGGTCACGACTTTGTATGTCACTGTGTTTGTATTTAATTAGCTTTCGATCAGCGGACCCGTAGCTTAGCAAGAAGACGGGGAAAATCGTTTCTGCAAACCCAAAGCATTTTGTTTAGTAAAAAAAGGCTCCATTAGGATGAGCGAAGAGGACAGCTTCTTTTCCCTTTTTGGCTCCCTCTGGCGGAGGTTTACCTATAACAAAAGCAAAATCGTGCGAGGCCAGCTTCGTTGACTTGTCATTTGATAGACTATGGATACGCAGACACAGACAATAATCATCACAAGTTTCAAGGTCTCTGATATAGCTTCAAAGTCAACATTGACGTCTGATGATTGCGAACGAACGGAAGCAGCAGAGGCGAATCGAAAAGCATGTAACACAAAGACGTATAACTTTTCTAATTAACTTTTAGTATTTTACAGTGTGGCGGCAGGCTGATTGATGACGACGATGAAGCGGTTGGAGGACGGCAGGCGGCGGTTGCCACTGTAGGAATTTACCCAGCTACAAGTAGGTGAAGGCAAAATAGTTGCGAGCATGTGGTTAAGACTTTGATGCCTCTTTTTGGTGATGTCACACAGCACACATACTCAGAAACAGCTTTGATGATATTCAAATATTTATGACCGTGTGTGCAGGCAGGCAGAATGCTACGACGGGAGAAGACACAGAAGCATGTCGGCAAGTATGCAACTTGCTGCGTTCCTTCTTTCAAAGAACAAAAACTTAAGAATATTGTTTGCCAAATACTTGCGCCCTCTTTCATTTAATTGCTTATAAAACTAAACTTAAAAAAACCAACCATAAATGTGTAAAAAATGTCCAAAAATATATGCAAAAAAAACTATGAAAAATAACTTGCCTCAAAGTCAAAAAGCGCTAATTTGTGTGATTTGATTGAATATTGCGCATACGCAAAGTAATCTCGCGGCTCTGGGCTCATTAATATATGATTGACAAAGAAAGTTGGGTTGAATTGAGTTGAGGCTAAGGCAAAGCCAAGCAAAGCGGAGCTGATGCAAAGTCGAGCATTCAATGCCATTATAAATCTTTGAAAATATGATCCATAAATAATGTAAACAATAATGTGCCCAGCCATAGACAAGCCAAGGGACAGACCGACCTACCGAACAGCATCGCAAAATCCGCACACAGCCCAACAAACAAATAAACAAGCATACAAAGCAACAGCAACAATAGGGGACCAGACTCAGTCTCAGTTTCAGGCAAAGCGAAACGCAGAAAAGTAGACTATAGAAATCGCATAAAGGCCAACATGATGATAAAAACGAACAATTAAGAACGACATGCGACTCGCTTCCTTCTGTGCGTTGCAAAATTTAAAAACAAACTTTGGTAAAATTGGGTCTCTCTAACTCTTACAGTCTCCGAGATTCAGGTGTTCATAAGGACGGACTGACGGACGTGGCTAGATCGACTCGGCTGTTGATGCCGATCAAGAATATATACACTTTATGGGGTCTTAGACGCTTCCTTCTGCCTGTTACGTAGAGTACGAGTATAATAAGAAAGGAAGGCTTGCCGAAGCTTATATACCATTCACCTTGTCAATGTATTACCGATCTAGATCAAATCTGGTTGGTGGGCATGTGGCTACAGTGTACACAAGGAATACAAGACGATTTTTTTTTTTAATTTGGATGAAAAACGAAAGATATGCTACCAAGTGTTCATTCCGGAACAATGGCTTAAATGGGAGGTATATGATATAGTTGTCTGATCTGGATGAAACCCGAACGTAATCAGCATGCAGACAAAATAATCATCTGGCTGTAGTTTCTAATGACATGGCGTTGGAACCATCAATTGCCAACGCCGCCTGTAACAATAGACGAAATCGCTCTTTCTATTCCAGCTGTTGCAAGATGTTACCAAAGCCCCGGTAAAATTCTCCCTGAAAAGGTTAAAATCGATTCAGCAAGCAAATATTAATTAATGCCCCAAAATGCAAACTCTTTTCGATAATTTAACGCAACTAAAATTTAATGAGTGTTGGAGCAGGTGGAACTGCAACTGCAAAAATGGATACAATACTTAGGAGAATTTTGTTAGATATCCAAAAAAAAACATAAATATACAAATATAAAGACTAAGATGCAAGTCCTTAGGGCAATGGGTTGTTTTCGAGATAATTGCGCGAGTAACGGCAAGCTGGACGCGATTCCTTCTTAGTGTTCTTGGCGCGCGTGCGCTTGTTGCAGCATGAGCGTGGCGGCTCTGGCGGGTCATCATCCGGACGATTGCCCGGCAGCAGCATGATGCGATCCTGCCATCGCATGAACATTAAAGGATTGAGTTGAGGATAAGGAAATGGTGGTGGTGTCGGTGTTGGTTGAGAAGCGGCCACTGGGAGTGGCTTATCATTGCCCAAGATATGCGTTCGCGGCTTGGACTCAAGTCGCTGCGCCCCCGACATGGGTACGGGTGCATATGTTGCGGCAGCGTCATTGGGAATGTGTACAGTAAACGTAATTCCACTTGAAGATTTTGCCTCTTTTGACATCTTTTTGGTCTTCTTGGCTGCCTTCAAAGCTGCTTTCGAATTAATTGGCGGCTTCGCATCCGTACTTTCGGTTTTTGACAGCAGTGCAGAGTCTTCACCTACTTCACCAAGCCCTTGTTGTGGCTTCATCTGTGGCTCCTTAGGTCCCAGTGGTCCAGGTTCAATCTCATCCTCGTCAGTCTCAAAAAAATAAGAATCGAAAATTACCCCTCCTGACTCCGTCTTCTGCAGGTACAACGTGCGTTTCTTTCTTGGCGCATCCGGGCAGGTTTCACCTGGCACTATTAAGTCCATTGCAGATATTAAATCCTCCTCTACTCCCTTTTCCTGTACAGCTGAGTCTGGCATAGGCAAGGAGTTGCCTGGAACCTTTGGAACAATTAGCGGCACTGTGTCGTCCTCCACTTTTGTATTCATACAAATTACATTTTGTCCAGAATCCTCTGAAGAATCCTGCTTGGGCGGTAGGGGCGCCCGTCTCTTCTGCTTTTTCTTTCTACGGCGATTCTCTGTAATTGGAACCAAATCAGGCGGCGACAAAGGGTGCGCCACAAACTCCTCCACTTCTATGTTCGAATCCCTGACGTCGGCTGACAGCAGCATCTCCGCAGCTTCGTCCTTTTCCTTGGCAACATCTATATCGACTAGTGGCTCTGGAGCCGTCTCACTCTTCGGGTTATTCACCTGCTGCACCGTTAACGTGTCCTTTTCCATGGCATCTGATCCCTCTTCCCACAAATGAACCTGCGACTTGTCCTCCATCTTTTTCAGCTGGTTCTGCCTGAAGAGAAAGCTCTTCAGTTGTTCCTTCGTCATACTGTCTTTGTCCGGAACGCCGTACTTCAAGGGCATACTCATTGGTCCAAACCAGATCAGTGGTATGGCCATGGTACTGCGGTCATCATCAGAGTCGTAGCAGGTGTAGACCAGAGCTATGCCATCCATGGCTAGCTTTCCAAAGCTCATGCAGCCTTCGTACTTGCGGCAAATCAAGCGGAATACCGGCACGCCCATCTTCAAGTGCATCAAGCCACGGGAGTTGTAATGCAGAACTGGTTTCAGTTTGTCGTAGAGCACACGCGGCATGACGAAATCCAGGCAGACATCGGCCATGCCGGCAATGAATCGAATGCCGAAGCTGGTTACATCGCTAGGCCAATTGTCCATGCTGGTCACGACAACAGCCACGCGATGCATGTCGTCTGGGCTGCTGCCATAGATGCGGACCGTATATCCAAATTGGCTCTGAACTGTGGAAGAGCGGAGGAAATGGAATACTCGTGCCTGAGGACTAGAAAGACCAATAATATCCACATGCATCAACTTACCCATGTCCTTTGGAAGCGTTTTTGCTTTCGGCATGGGCTTGATCACATCAAGCGGCATCGGAATCGGCCGCGGATCCGGAATAGCAATCATCTCATACGGCTCATTGCCCCGCACATATGCATCCAACTCGTAGAGCATCTCAGCGGCACGTCGGAACCACTTGGCACCTCGGAGGTGCTTCCTGGCGAACTGCATAAAGAGTTTATGCGTCATTCCGTAGACCAAGTGCATGTTGCACGTCACTATGGGTCCAATGCAGCCAAAGTCATCCTGCAAAATCAGCGCCAATGGGTTGGGCAACACCAAGCAAAAAGTCCAGCGCGGTTCGCACTTCGATAGCTCCGACAGCGACACCTCCTTGTCCAGCAGGAACACCAGTGCGATGTTCTCAGCCTGACCCCTAACGGTGACCACGGGCTGACAGATGGTCTCTTCCGTCAAACAATCACATTTCATCTTCTCGGCCTCGTCAGGCTCCATGCTGTTGTTGTCAGGAAAAGTGATGCCCAGGTCCGGGACGCTGTATCCATTGTACTTCAGTTTCATATTCTCAAACCTCTTCTTGTAAGTCTTACTCAGGGCGAACATTTCCTGCATGAGGACATGGGCCGGCTCTCGCAGAGCATCGGACTCGGCCTTCTGGCGCTGCTCGCGGCCCTTGCGCAAGTTCTCCAACTTGCGTTGGCGCTTGTTCGGTTTCGGCATCGCTACAAGAAAATCGTAAATAAAATTCAGTTTCACTATGTTTCGCCACAATTTTTCACAAAATTTTCACTAACTTTTCTCTTAAAAAAAAACTATTTTAAATTTATTCTTTGTTCAGCTCCGCTCTCCAATGACTTGCTATATTGGATGTCAAAATCAAATGGGCTGTTTTTTGATGAGAAGTGATGTGGAACTTCAAATCATGCCTACTGCGACTGGAAATGCTGACTCCAAATTCACAAAACAAATCCAAAGGACAAAATGCGAGTCCAAAATATTTACTCTACAAACATGACAACCCTGCAACGGAGCCGGAGCCAAGGATGCCAAATGGGCACAGAAGGCAGAATTAATCGTGCATCGAGTCGCACATAAGTAAATCCCCGTACACTCTCAATGCCCCATAATGCCAATAAAGATGAAAGAGGGCAGGTGCCTAGGAGATGTGAAAGTTATCGCCGGGTCGTCGCCATTCTAGTAAGGGGTTTATACTCGCCAAATCAGCAGGCAGAACCATCTATCCATATAAGACACCGGGCTAAGAACATCAATGAGTTGTGTGTTATCTATATATATATATAAATCCTGACTGACTTCTATTTAGCAATCCAATGATATGTCATTTGCGAATTCTTTTGATCATTTTTAAAGTCAAATGTAAAGACATTCTCACATGGCAAAGATTTGATTGATCAGAATACAATTATATATATAAGGCAGATTAATGGGGAAATCTATTGTTCATGTCTTGCGACCGGAGGACCAAATGTTCTTTTAAAATTGATTTATTCTTCTCACAAGCATTTTGTCCTTGCCAAACTTTTTCATCACTTTGAGATCATTTTTGTCTCTGCTCATATAGCCATTTCTTTCATGCGACAACAGCCCTCAGGCTAGGAGCGTCCCCTCTCACATCCCAGTCTATGCTTCAGCCCAATTTGCATGATAATTGCCTATTTTTCCCTTTCTCAACTTTTTTACTCTATATATCACTTTCATTCAGCCTACATCTCTCATGTTACTTTACAAATATTGCTAAGCCTCTTTAATAGACAGACAACGCATCTAATATTAATTTACTAACCTCTGATATATATACATATGTTTATATCTCGGCGTTATAGCTTTATAGGCTTTATAGTCGTAGCTGGAATACACGGGCCAGCGTCGTCTCCACCTGATCGAGCAGCTGTTGGGCCTCTGCCTGCACCCGGTCGTCGGCAGAAGGGTCCAGCGGCGTCAGTCTATCTTCATAATTGGGCGGACTCTCATATCGGATATGCCTGAGGTTGGTCAGGGTTGCTGATGAAATGTCGGCAAACAGCTGTTTCCTGGCCAAGGTAATGGCATTGGTAAACTGATAGCTGTCCTCTGGTGCTCCAGCTCCTGTTCCGAAAGGATCAATGGAGACAATTGGTGCTGCAGTTGTTCCAGCTGTGTACTGTTGGTGGCGGCATCCTCGCGTCGTATGCCACGATGCCAATCCCGAAAACTGTCCAAGGTACGATGGACGCATGCAGCTGGGGCGGATGTGTCGCATGAGCCGTTGCTGCTGAATTTTCTGAGCACCAATATTTCAGAAAACTTTGCTCCTACAGATCGCTCTCCTGCTCCAGCTGCACGTGCGGGATTAGACGGATGGCAATTAGTTAGGACATTAATTAGGACATCCTCAAAGCTGGAAGCGGTGGAAGGCAGATTAACATTATTAAGTCCACCGACTGGAGGAGGAGGAGCCGGCTCTTAATAACTTACCCGCCCTGAGCTGTGGCGACGGGTGAGCCGCAGAATCTCTGTATAGTGGCGCAGCTTGACGTCGTAAAGCTCATCTAGGCGTTTCTTTTGCATCTCCAAGACCTTGTTCAGCGACAATTCAACGCGCTCCAGAAAAATATGACCGCTGTGGCTGTGCAGGGCCAAAAACCACACTGCGGCCATCTGGGCACAGGATGAGCTCCTGCTGCTGTCTGATGCAGACGGCATGTCGCTGCAGAACTCGGACAAACTGTAATGACAGTTCTGGGCATGCAGAACCTCCGCCACGAGGCTGTGCGGGGTCATCGTCAGGGCCGAGAGAAGCAAGCAATGCTGTTGGCCAATCTGCGTGACAGCCGCCTTGCACAGCAGTTGACCTAATAAGTAGAGGAAGGATGAGAAGTGATACCAGGATTATGATCAATACAACCACAACTACTCACCCAATAGTGTCTTATTGAAGGAATTGATCAGATCCATACGCAAATGTGAATGCATTCCCCTGGCAATAGCCTCCTTCTTTCCATTTGCGAAAATGGATCCTGCTCAGAGAGCTGAGAAAATTGGCGGCGGCTGTGTCTGTGTTGGTCTTGCTTTCTCTATCGCAACTTGTTCCGTTAGCTGTTTTTGTTGTCACGCCTGTTTCATCAGCTTATGCTGTTCTGAGGTAGCTGCGCCTGCTCCTTCGTCTTTGGGTTGTCCAACTTTCGTAATCTCTGTTGTTTTACGCAGTATTTCGTCTCTTTGTTGTTTTAAGGCAGCTTCCCTTTTTTTTGAGCTGTGCGTCTTTATATCTTTTGGCTGTCTGGTGCTTTCATCCCCGTTCGCATGGTTTGCAATTGCAGTTGGCGTTAAATTACAATTAAGTTACAGCAAAATAAGCCCTGACCAATATACAATTTAAGTAAAACATTAGATGCAATTACAGCATTTGTTTAGCGCAATTGGTGAAAGCATGGTAAACAAATGTGTTCGTATTAGTGTCAGTGTCTGCTATGAAATCAAAATGAGCACGCTGTGCTGAAAATTTACTTATTAATTATGTATAGCAAAAGTTGCATCATTATGTGAAGCCTTTTATTTGAAATAATATGAGCACAAGCGTTTTCAATATTTAAATAAAATATTAACACGCGCAAGCACACACATACCGTTACACGCAAGCGATTATTTGTAAATACTGAAATGTACGTAAATCGAAGTATTTGGATAGCACATGCAAAGTATCACTATATAAGATATATATACATATATATCGTTCAACTCTAATGTTGGCATATGCCAAAAATTCATGCTCGGCAATTTGGCAAAGAGCGGATTAAGACAAATGTGTTATCAATTGCAATTTAAACAATAACAAAAATATAAAACATGCCAGTACGCGTATTGTAATGTACTAAATTTTACCATTGATTAAGAGTTTTGGTATTTTATGCGATATATCTCAATAATATCTAGCTAACAAATATGGAAGCAAGTACCATATAAACCCTGTACGCGCAATTTACGTTTTGCTGATTTGTAAATTATAATCAAATTAATTCAATTAAAATTTTGTAAACAAGAGGATTCCAAATTTCTTGACAGCGAAGCTTTCGTGAGAAGTGACAATATGTATGAAATATCGTAGCTATCGATGTATTTACTAACTACATATCGACATGCGGCATGCTCAAGATGTGCACATATCGCATTTTGTTGCCATTTTGATTTAGAATCGTAGTATTTTATCAATTTAAATTTTCAATTTTTTCAAATAATTTGGAACATGAAGAAAGCAATTAAATGCAAGGCAACGGGCGTATCTGTGGCGAAACCTAGCAGTCAAACAGAAAAACAAATTGGGGCATCAAAACTAAAGGCTAACGCAAATTGTAGCACTTTGGAATAACAAGTTCGCAATGAAATTCGGGATATTGTTGACCTGCTGGTGAGTAATACTTTTTTCAAGCATATGAGAGCTACTGCTTACATTTTTGTTTCAACAGAAAAGTGACTCTGCGAAGGTTACTTCCATAGCCGCGATGCAAGTTCGCAGGAGCAGGGTGACGCCAAAAGTTTTAAGTGCAAAGACAATTACCTAAAACCACAATAAAGCCTAGTCCTCGCTGCTAGATTATGTGGCGGGACCCTACAAGAACGAATCATATGTGCCGCTCTCAGCATCTTTAACCTTCTGGGCTAAATGCCTTGGAATATGATGTAAGCGAGTCGACCTCTCATGGACTTCAATATGCTGCAGGAGTAGAAGTACATCAACAAGATATGAAAAGGTGTTATGCAGTGCTGTAGAGGCGGGGAAGAAAAGGTACACCGTCAAGGTCATGTGTGCTTGGATGATGCCATATTACTAGCCGATTTTCTAATGGACTTAATGCATTAGTTTGGTTAGCAATTGAGTGACAACTTTAGACTCTCACAAATATAATGAATATCCCATCTCTCTTGCAGATGGACCCATCGCCCTTATGGCCCTGCAGGGCATGTTCATCTTGATGCAGCAACAGAACGTCACGTATCCAAATGTGTATGAGAAGCTTTACCAAATGTTGACTACGCGCATGTTCTTCAACAAATATAAAGCTCGCCTGTTCTATCTGGCGGACATATTTCTCACCTCAACGCATTTGCCAGAGAATTTGGTGGCCGCTTTCCGAAACGCTTGGCCCGATTGGCACTCAAGTAACCAACGGCGGATGCCGTCACCATAATACGCTTCGTGTGTGATCTACTGCTGCGCCACAAGGATCCGCAGCGACTCATACGCGCTGCGCCCACTAGGAGGATGGAATTTGAATACTAGTTGGATTACATGGTGTAAGTTACCATTTAGATGGGCGACGAACTATGAGAGTCGGTTTGTCGAAGCTTACATGCCATTCACGTTATAAATATAAGTATATCCCGCCTAATGGTAGCCCGATCCAGATCTAATTTAATTTAATTTCGATAAAAGTATTCTAATACAATCAGTCTGAGGCAACTACATGATATAGTAGCCTGATCGGCATTAAAACATATACACACCAAATTTGGTCAGGCTCGGATAAAAAACAGTTTCCTATACGAAGTCTTCATTCTGAATCATAATGTTCTATGATATATCTATCATATAGCAGATATGATCTCCGATCCCATAAAGTATATGTTTTCCTGATCATCATGACTAGACGATATAGCCGATGCTGCCTATCTGTCAGTCTGTATCGAGCTGAAATTCGTACCATAGACCTATTTCAGCTGTAAGTTGCTCATGTATCAAAATAGTCCAGATCGGACCACCATATCACATAGCTCCCACATAACCGACTGATTCGGAATGAATTCTTAGTACACCACAATTTACTGTTTTTCATCCGAATTGAACCAAATTTGGTTTGTATTCATTTTAGTATTCCCCACCACTGCCAACTAAATTGTATACAGATTGGGCAACTATTTCATTGTTGTAATCGGAATGATTACAAAATGTTTGTTTTTCATCCAAGTCGAACCACGTACAGGCCATTTCACAGTCGAGCATGCTCGACTGTAGCACTCTTACTTCTTCTGTCTGTGGGTTTTAAAGGAGTCGGAGCTATACCTGTGTTATTTGGCCATCAAATTGTGCTATATAGCGACAGTTCGTCGATCAGAAGCTATCTGAGGTAGTGTAGACCAGGGAACTGCAAAATCACCATTTATAATTGAGTTCAGAGAAAGCCTATATTTTGTATTTGCTTGTGTAAAACGTCAACGTCAACGTCAATGACGAGATACTTGCCAGTTCTCTGGTGTACACTACCATCGATTAGGTGTTATAACTATAATGAGACCGGGAGAGCGCGAAAGTGAGAACCATAGCTATTTTAATATCATGTTGCTTTTAAAGAACTGCTACATGGGAAACATAACTTGTATATATATAATTTATTTATTCCAATTTCCAGCTGAGAAAATTATTGATCCTTATGATGAGATTGAACCGAATCCGGTGAAATCGCAAGCCATTAACAGTTCGCTGTGGGAAATCTTACTATTGCAAAAACACGCCGTGGCCAATGAAGCACGTTTCATATCCAGCTCGCTGCCAGTTACGGAATTCGAACTGGGACCCCAGCTGGAGAGAAAAGAGCGCGATGTAAGTAAATGTCACTGGTTGATCTGTCAATCCTTGAAATGTATCCCTCTTTCACTTTCTCCCAGATCTTTAACGAGGAAGTGAAGAGCAAGGCCAAGCAATTCGCGTTGGCCCACGATCGTCCCACAAATTTTGCTCTGCCCAAAGTTGATGTCGTAACCAAGTACTGGGATATCTTATAACTCGATTCCTTAACTAATTACATTACATTATAATCTTACATGTTGTTGCTGCTGCCTCAAGGTAATTGTTTGGGATTGTGTCCCATTTCCGTTTGAAACCATTCGGCTGGTGTTATGCTTGACTCCCAGGGCAACGGCAAACCCTTTAGTTTGAGTCTCCTATGCACTGTGTTGGTTTCTGTGGCATTATCTGGCCGCGTTAGCTCCAAGTTAGAGACGGGTCTGTGTTGACGCAGTTCCGAGCATGTGCGACAGGGTCGTATGAAGGCATAGTAAACTCAATTGGCAATTGTCAGGAAACTGAAGCCCAGAAAGAGGCCCATCAGACCGCCTACGTTGAGTGCGAGGAAACGGGAGATTTAATGGTGGTAGGTGAGCATTAAGAAACCTTATGTTAGTAGGTCTTACCACTGCTAATCAAATTGTATACAGAACGGACAACTATTTCATATAGCCCCATAGAACCGATTTTCTCGGAATGAATACGAAAATGTTTGTTTTTCATCCAAAATTTGACCAAATTTAGTTTGTGTCTTTTCACGTTTTTTGACTAAATGTTATTCAGATTGGGCAACAATATCATATAGCCCTACAACCAATAATTATTAAAGCATCCTTATAAAGGAATGATTGAGAAGGTTTAAGTCCAGTAAATGCTATAGTTATCATTCTCTGAAACGAATTTGGCGCTCTTTTTAATCCAACTGGTAATCGCGTGAAGCGGTATGAGCCATTGCTCGTTGAAAAAAATGTTATGTTCCCTTGAACTTTCTTCGCGTTCAATTTGATGAAAGCCTGACATTAGGTCAAGACACGAAACATATTTCGACCTAGGTGATGGAAAATATCATAAATTTTAGGTAGTGGAAATTTGTCGGACAAAAGTTTTTGATTGATTTGCCAATAGTCAATTACTAAACGTGATTGTTTCTCTTCTGAGCCCGGAAGGGCTTTCTTTGGGATAAGTAAAAATGGGCTGTTGTAATCAGAGCTTGGCCTTTATGACATCTGAGGATCCTCCAGTGACTACATTGAGTTTATACATTAGTATACTTATTATTCCTCCTATAGTCGTTTCTTATTGAACCTTATATAATGTGGCTAAGAGTATTTTTGATTTAATGATTTATACAGCTAGATATTCTTGGTCAGTTCTTTGGTAAGTTTAGTTAATCTTAAAGCAGTGAGAAATCATTGCAACATTTGTCATAAATATCAACGCTGATTCACCAATAGACGGCATAATCAAAGGTATTCCAGATGGCGGCTTACGTAGTCAAGCGTACATGCAGCGGTTCGCCATCCCATACGAAGTGCTTCAGGCGTTCGAAAAAAATAGCGTTTTCCGAAAATGTGGCTCAACTGGACCGAGGGTAACTGGATTAAAGGTGACGACGACTAAATCAAGGGTGATTGAAAAAAAGTTGGTTAGCCCAGCCGCATCGGTATGTTGTTTCCACTGCAACTGTTTGGGCCGAGTGTCGAAAGCCGAAACGAGAGAGGGGAGATAGATATTCTGACTAAAAAGTCTATCAGATGATTTTGATAAACGTAAACATAAATTAATGCAAAATCAAAATGGAAACTGCCAACGTTTAAGTTCTGACAACAATTTAACTAATTCCAGAATATGTAATTGCGGGTTAATATTGAATAAAGACGAAAATTATTCATTCAGTTATGCTTGGGAATAAATGAGTTGATTTTTAACTTCTAGTGGTGGCTGATGAGGGAATACTATGTAAAGATTTAAAATTGTAAGTAATGTTATGGAAGCAAATAAGTGCGCAACAGCCGATCAGTTGACATGAAAACCAAATGAACGTATGCCAAATAAGTGTTTAGCAAATGGATGCTTAGCAGATGATAGTTCAGCAAAAGATTGTCTAACATATGGGTGCAGAACAGGTAATCGGTTAATATCATGTGATATATAACCCAACGTTCAACAGGCAGAAGCTTGAGGAACGCCAGTAAGACCAACCGGCGTAGTGTCGATGTAGGTCAAATTGTAGAGCAAAGGAATCAATTGAATACCCTCACATGAATGAAGAACACAGCATTAGCTTAGAAACAGATTGAGGTCAAAAGAAGTACATATAAACTTAAAAACATTTTTGAGAAATTTTATGTGAAATTATAACGACGAAATGAAGTTGAATTTGGATGCTGAGAAACCGATATATTGCTTACCCAGGCGGTTAGCATATAACGAGAAGATACAAGTACAGAAACCAATAAATGGATATATAGAAAGGGGATATATACAGAAAAGTGAGTCAGAGTATGCGTTACCTATAGTTTTGGTCAAAAAGAAATCCGGAGAACTTAGAATGTGTGTTGATTATCGTACGCTTAATAAGGGAACGTCAAAAGACGCCGTTGATAGATGACCTTATAGACAAACTATCAGAGAAAAAGTGGTTCACAAAATCAGATCTGAAAAACGGGGTTTGCTACGTGCTTATGCATAAAGATTCCATTACGTATACCCCGCTTACAACGCCCATGGGATCAGCACGAATGGTTAAGAATGATTCTTTCAAAGATTGATAAATAAAATATTTGCAGATATGATTAAAGAAGATAAAGTAATGGTCTACATGGAGGACATAATTCGACCAGGTTTTCAAGCGATTAGTAGCAAATAAACTGAACTGAGGATACATAAATATGAGTTTTAAAAGTCAGGAATAAAATATTAAGGCTATTTAATATCGGGAAATGGTATTAAAGAAGATACGAAAGGTTTTCAAGCAGTTAGAGATTTCCCAATACCCACTAAGAGACAAGAAGTAAGAGATTCTTGGGCTGATGTTCATATTTCAAACGTTTCGTAAAAGTTTTCTCAACGAAGGCCAAACCTTTATGACTTTATGACTTAGTTAGAAACAAGAAAGGAAAGCTAGCTTGGGCTTGCCGAATCTTATATACCATTCACATTGGAAAAATATAACTGATCTAGATCAAACCCGAATTTGTTTTAATTTGGATGAAACTGTAGCTGTAGCTATATGATAGAGATGTCCGATCTAAATCAGATCAGGCCAGTCAGGCTTGGGGAGTCATCAAATGGATACAAATCGGCTTTGGTTTGATTTGGATGAAAAACGGAGAAGTTATGCTACTAAGTCTACATTCCGGAACAATCGGTTATATGGTAGCTATATGATATAACTGTCCGATCTGGCTGCAACTCAAACTTAGCCAGCGTTTAGATAAATGAAGCATCTGGTAAACATTTCAGCTCTGTAGCTATTGAGAACTCTGAGATCCTTGTGTTGAAACTGACGTACGGACGGACAGACCGACTTGGTGATATAGATTCCCCTTGTCATGCTGATCAGGCATATATATATGTGGAAGCATAAGTAGTTTGATTATGTGGCGTGTGGTAATATATGTGAGAATTGTATTGAGTTTGTGTTAGTGCGTCTTTGGGTATATTGCATCAGCCTATTTATGTGTCTGTTTTGTTGTCTGCTTTATTATGTAGTTTAGAAAAGTCCCGTTTTGACAGCGTTTGTAGCTGTCGCCGAGTGTGGTTCGGTAGAGAGGCACGAGAAAAAGGGAAGACACAAAGTTAGTTGTGTTTCGGATCTCGGTGCGACCGAAACTCACTGCGCCTAAAACGATGGAAACAAATAATGAAAATAATGACGCTGCAACATATACTTTATATATACAAAAATGGTTCCTTCTGTGCTTTGCAAACTTCCTAAAAAAGTTAATATACCATTTTACGAATGGTATAAATAATGCCTTGCCAATCAACTGAGCTCCTGGCTGTTTTGTGTGTTTTGCTAAAAGAATATTGTCCAGTTCTTAAGCATATTTAGTTATCAATAGTTATTGTAGTTCCAATGCTCCTCCTGTACTTAGAGACGCTTTTTTCATTTTCAAAATACCTCATACCCCCTCCTCCACACATACATACATACACAGTCAGTAGGGTTACATTGTGTGGCCTGTCTGCCTGGACCTGGACCTGGATAGAAGTAGCATTTCAAATGCCAGGTCCAGTGCAGGACGACCGGTTGAAACTGCTGCAGTGCTTTGGACAAATGATGCTTTTAATATTTGATGCGGTTTTGTGTTTTGCGGCCAACGGGGCCACAGGTTATCTATATGCACAAGAGGGGAATGGGGGGGGGGGAGGGGGTGTATGTTGGTGCAAGACCTACAACTACTTCATACTTTAGCGCAAACTTTAACTGAATCAACATTTGTGGTTTCCAGTTACAAATTCAAATTGTATGCCCAAGGATATGTTTTTGTTTTGGCACTCTGCCCTTAAGGGGATAAAGAGTCTATTGTATTTGTGCAAGTGGCTGACACGTTGCTAAATTTAAATATTTTGTTATTATAATTATTGTATTGTGCTAAGCATTCGCTGTTTCTATGCAAGTTAATTTTTACAGAATTTGCAAAACTAAAAAAAAAACACAAATTCAGATATAAATTTGAACTATACAATGAAAAATAGGTCTAATATTGGCTAATAATGTTTGATAATCATAAATCTATTATAGAAATACCTTGGTAAGCGAATCGCTTTGCTAAATGGAGAATGGAGAAGATAAGCAGTAAGGTAGATGAAGCTGAAGAGGCCCAGTTTAAAGGGATACGCCCACAATATGCCTTACCAATGGATGCCCAAGTAACCAGGTACATCTTTCAAGAGGATTTGATATTCCGTGTAAACGTTTCAGAGACCATATATGTACCACAAAGCTGGTGGGAATCTAAGCAGACTGCCCCAACAATATGTGTGGAGATGAACTGAGTCAAACTACGAAATGAACATCATCAATATTGGTTTCTTCTCTTTTCTATAACAATATTTGATCAGATACTTAGTTACTTCCATGGAATGCCTAAGTCTAGAAAACGCAAATGTTTCTGCATTTATGGTTACCTTAAATCCTTCGATAAAGTTATCATTGCTACCATACAAACTTCGAATTGCTGACGATTTATACTAGAATTCATTGTACCAACATAAAGCGCCTACTCTTATTTCTAAAACGCAGCAAAATCATCATTAGTTTTGTCCAAGTTAATTTTCCAGACTCGCTCATTTTCATTTGATCCATTTGAATCCATTTGATCTCTTGAACCATTGCACTTAGTAAGATATTTTTGATCAAATTTGATTTTGGAATGAAATGGTCAAGTATCAAATGGAATGAAATGGTCAGGTTACTCTGAGATTAAAGTACTTTCTTCAGTGATAAGAAAGTCAGCCAGCTGTTTAACATTTTTCATTGATTTGAAATCAGATTTAATTGATAGCAATTGGATATCAAATCAGCAATCTGATTCGATTTACTCGTCGCTTGAATTCACCATAAAATTCGGCTGTAAAACTTTATACGCTTCTAGAAGCGTGCGCATTCCTTTAAATCTATTCTTGATCAGTAAACAAATTATGTCAATCATTGGATAAGAATCGAAACTTTGAAGAGCTTTTCAGGATCTGTCCATCTGTTCATCAGTGCTGCAAGGGGAATCATCTGTTTGTTAAACTAAAACGTTTTTCTTTAATGACATTTTTTTTGGTCATCAATTTTAAAAAGGGGAGCCGCACCTGAGCCCCCGACCGCTTGACTATATCATATACACAATCGCCTTGTATCAGCAGGATTTGGCTAAGACTATGTAAGTTATATATTCTTGATCAGCAAGATAAAGAAAGTCGAAATAACCATGTCCCCACGAACAGTCGGTTTCAATCTCTAGATCTTAGAACTCTTAACCGATACAGAGCTGAAATTTTAACCTGTTTATATATATTCCTGTTTGTATATTTCATGCATACAGATCGGACTTACATATTATATAGCTCTTATGGTAACGTTGTTTTATCGGAATGACTAATTTTTAGGGAAACTTTTATTGGTTTTAATACAAATGAAATCAAAATCGCGATGCATGAACAGCATGGCGGCCCCTTTGTCCACGGACAGACTAAATTTGAACCAGATTGGACAACTATATCATAGTTATGCAATTACTATGAGAATATCATACAAGCTTCATTAAGCCAAAGTTAGCTTTCATTTCTAGGTCCGTTTTTTATCAAGTTTCTTCAGCCTCAAGGTAAAAGTTTCCTATTTTAATAAAAGGCCAATTTTGTCGCGAAGCTTGCAACGCACAGAACGCACAGTGTTCCCAACCATAAAAAGTATATATACTCTTCATCGTATATATACTCTTCATCGATAGATCTCAGAAGAGCTGAACAGAGCAACAGAGCTAAAAATTTTGAACAGAAGCTTCTCATTTCTTCGCACTGCTGCAGGCTGAGATTCATCTGGACTTGGATTGGGTAAATTGCTAAATACTGCTACCGACCCTTCTCGCCGAATGCACCCTAGCTATCATGGTGTCCCTATATGAAGCTATGGACGAAATATGTGCTTTGTAAATCTAAGACTGATTTAGTTTAAATCCGGGCGGCGGGCTTGGGGCTATAGTGGATGAAAGACAAATTTTGTTTAATCTGGGTGGAAAACAGAAAAGTTATGCTACTAATTGTTCATTCCGAAACAATCGGTTATATGGTAGCTATATAATATAGTTGTCCGATCTTGATCGGATCAAGCCAGCGGACGTGGGGTCTCTTCTAATCAATACAAACCGAATCTGGTTTATGGTGATGTAGGATCTGGTGTTGAAATGCGTTTCGGCTACAAGGAGTATGTCTATGCGATTGGTCTTAAGGAAGTGCTCTACTTCAGGCCTGCTTCTGCACAGGCTGTTCGCGTTCCATAGGACAATATGGAGACTTAATTGCATTGCTTGGCCAATAATAACTTAAACAGTTGGGTCAAACCTGCGAATTGGTCAAGCATTTTCATCATCATTGCCTCCAGTCGGTCCATTCTAGTGTAGGCATAGAAAGAAACATCTCCGATCCCATAAAGTACATATATTCTTGTTCAGCATGTCTAGCAGAGTTGATATAGCCATGCTCGTCTGTCTGTCTGTCTGCCGTTTGTCTGTCCGTCTGTTTCTATACGAACTTCAAATTGAACCAAATTTGGTAAATGTCAGTTTTAGAAGCTTCGACATCTGCTGACCAAAGTTGATCCAGTTCAGATTACTATATCATATTGCTTTCATATAACTGACCATTTCGGAATGAACTCTTAGTACAGCAAAATTGGTTGTTTTTTATTCCAATTAAACGAAATTTGTCTCAGGCTTAGAAGCCTCCACATGGGCTGCTAGTCTGCAAGGGTATGCAAAGCCTTCATTTCTTGTTTTCCTTTTGGCTTTGTCATTTTTATTTGTTGCCTTGGCCGCCTGTTGAGCTTGGAATATGACAGAGACAAGGCTTATAATTTTTTTGTGTGTGTTTTTTTTGCCAGAGGTGCCTCCAACTTTAATTGCTTGTACATACTGCCATGCCAGCAGGTGGGCGTCCCCTCAGTCAGTCAGTTCGGCTGAAAAGCGTCAACATCAAAGGCTTGTGGGGAGGGCCAGGGCCAGGACACGAGCACTGTGCATTGGTCCGTGTATTTATGTGTATTTAACACGTGCTGGGCCTTTGCTAGGGTCTGCTCTGGTCTGGTCTGCTCTTAATAAATATTATTTTTAGCCTCCCATTGCTCGCTTGTTCCATTAGTAAACTTAATCAAGAGCTAACTCTGAAAAAATCCAAAAAAACTAGGTAAAACACAGATATGGGGGGGGGGGGGTGTATTGTACAGAGTGTGGGTGTTGGGTGTAACATATTATATAAATAAAACTCTTTTCAAAATGAAAACTGGCTATAATTGATGGCACATTCATGCCACTTGATGCCACATTTTGTACTTTCCCTTTGAGTTGAGTTTAAAATGTTTTCCACTGATAAATTGCCATATACCTTTAATGACATTCGCAGCCAAAGAGAAAGTGCAAAAAAAAACGTATGGACGAAAGGCTTTTGCCAACACGGACACACCCACACACTCACCCACACACAGACCCACACACCCACAGTCAATGGAAAGTCAACAGTTGCATGCAAGCATCAACACATTCAAAAGCCATCCATTCTTTGTCCTGCTCCTGTCTGTAGTCTGTATAAACATATACATATGTATATATATATATATATAGTGCATGTAACTTTCTTTCCTTGACAAAAATATTTTTGTCATATCGCAAGCATTTTACCTTAAAATATTCAACAGTGCAAATCAAATAAATATACTTATGTACGTATGTATTTTTTTGCGCTGCTTTTGCTCGTGGCACATATGCATGTTGGCATTGCATACTTTTGTGCGCCACTGTGATGCTTTGGGCACGTCGCATTGGTTCTCTTACACAGAGCAAAATGAGTACGAACAATGCATAGATGAAAGCCTCTCCCACTATATATAGTATATATATTCTTGATTAGCATGACGAGGGGAAATGATATAACCATGTCCGTCTGTCCATCTGTTTCAACACAAAGATCTCAGAAGTCTTAAAGGCTACCAGATGACTGCACGATGGTTTAATTCGAGCTTCATCCAGATCACACAGTCATATCATATAGCTACCATATAACCGATTGTTACGGAATGAACTTTTCTGTTTTTTATCCAAATGAAACCAAACTCAGTTCGTATTCATTTTAGCAGCCCCCACGTCCGCTTGAAAAATTTGATATAGATCGGATCACTATGTCATATAGCTCCGTACAAGCCTGTACAAATGTTTCGTAGCTGTTGAGTTTAGTGCATCTCAGACAGGTCTTTATAAAGAGTGCTATTGCTCACATACCACGGGGCGCCACAAATTTGACGAAAAGACCTGCATTCCTCTAAGCTGGGTTTTGTAACAGTATCCCCATATTGGTAAGGCGTATCTAAAGGCATGTGCAACCACCTGCTTGTATATCATCACCTCATTTACAAGCTAGCCAAACTCGTCCAGGCGCAGACAGCGAGCCGAGCTGGCAAGGCAAGGCATTTGTGTGTGCTCGGCTGTTGCGCGTGTGCCAGCTCGGCTATTGGTCCGCCTACAGGGACACCACACACTGCTTGAGCCTTGAACATCGTTGGAGTTTATTTCATATATGTTTGCAATAAATACCAAATATTATTAAGAAATATATATTAATATTAACAGAAATTTGCCTATATTAAAATTTGAATACGGAATGAAATGTATTAAATTGCTTTCATATTAATTTTGTCTTGATTCTCTTCAGCCTCTTTAGCCTCAAAGGGCAGAGAAGATACATAGCAATGAATTGGGGTGCTCCTCAAGCCTGTCCAAATGTTTCATAGCTGTTGAGTTTACTTGTACTGCTTGTTTGACACTCAGGTCCTGTTGTTCACATACCACGGGGCGCCACAAATTTGACAAAGAGTCCTATTTTGAAGGACCTGTATTCTTCAGTGGGGCGTATCTAAAGACAGGTGCAACCACCCGCTTTTATATATCATCACCTTGATTTTTAGAGCCAATTTGCTCTGCTCCTTTATTTTGCTCTTTCTCTTGCAGCTTATCGCTCTCACAGGCTGCCTATAAGTGAGCTTCTCGTCAAGGTGGACTCCAAGGTAGCAGTGAAAATCCTTGAGAGTGACCGGGGTGCAAAATGTGATTACGGTTCTGCATGGCTTCTTGCACAGTGTCTGTACCATTGCAGTAGATTTGTCCGCGCCGATGTTTATACACCACTTTTTGGTCCATGTGGCCACCGCATCTGTCATTTCTTCCAGCTAATTAACGTGCGGGACCACTTCCCGACAAAAAAGACCCGCTTCGTCAAAGACTTTATGCCGTGACATAATTTCTGTATCATCGGCCTACGTAGCTATCATCATCTCATCCGGATCTGCATTCCACCTCTAATTTTAGACTGGGCTAGGAATATCAGTGGTGTAGAGTCTATAAAATAGGTCCTAGGACATTGCCTTCGGTCAGTCCTGATTGGATGCTTCTAATTGTCGAGTGGCTGTTCTTACATTCCACTGTAAATGTTCTGGAGTAAAGGTAGCTGGAGAGCAGGTGGTAATAGTTCCCGGGTAGTAGCAACTTTAGCTTATATAAGTAATCCCCCACACACCCTATCAAATGCCTGCTGCACACCCAAATATACTACGGTGCAGTATTCCTTTGTCTCAAATGCTTTGAGGATAAAGCTCAGCACTCTGTGGAGCTGCTCAACGGTGCCGTGGCTTTTTCTAAGTCCAAACTGATGGGATCGTATGGCGCTGGCAAATCTTTCCATCTCGAACTCATTTTCCAGGGGGATTCGCTCAAAGATCTTTGAGAGCTCAGAGAGTAGAACCATTTGAGGAGAAGATGGCTGAAGAGGGGCAACATTGATGTCAAATTCAATTGTCATCAATTTTTATTGATTGTCAATACTCAGTGGCGAAAGCCACTGATGGTAACGTTCTTGTCATTCAAAATTTTCAAATAAGAAAGGACCAAACACCCAATCCACCCATAAACACCAAAGCAATGAGTTCTTGGGAATCCCTTGTGGATTCTCTTCACCTCAAATGCAACATTTCTTATTGACAAGCCAAAATGTGGTCTTATTACACTACATACACAGACGTAGTCCAAGGACATAGCCAGGGCGATGCGGCACAGGAGGAGCAGAGTTAAGGCATTTCTTCAAGCGATGCTGATAACATCCCAAGCTCAAGCCACTGCTTTTACACGCTGTATCTGTGGCATTCTATGGCCACACTGATTTAATAGCAACAATAACATATTAATTTCTCTCAGTGCACTTGCCACCACTCCCAGCCTCTTTCTCTTCATTAAATTTTATTGCAATTAAATGCTTCAAAATTTTGTTCATTTGCTAAACAAACTGCAGTGAAATGCAAAGCTCCAACAGGACTCTCCAACAATCCAACACCTCCCCTCCCACCGCCCACCTCCCACCTCCCACCTTTGCTTTGCCTCAATTTAATTGCATGTGCTTTGGCTTGTTCTTGTTGTTGTTGTTGTTGCACATTTTGCTTCCGCTCCACTTACAACTGAAGCCGAACTGAAGCAGCCACCAGCAGCAGCAGCAGCAGCGCCACCGCATTGCAAATGGTGGCGGCGGCTGGCTATACAAATTTGGGTTAGTCGTCGGTTAGCTCAGCCTTAAATCAGTTAATGTTAATAAACCTGAACCTGTCGCACGAGTGGAGGGCCTGGCAATCTGTCTGTCAATCTGTCTAAATGTCTGTCAGTCAGTCAGTCAATCAATTGCTTCCGCTTCCGTTCTATAGCCGCGCGAGCCGCTTTGACTATGTCAACTGGCTTGGGCGTGTTAACCATTGTTGTCGCTTCATTGCCCTTCCAGTTCCACCGCTGAGCAGCAGTGGGTCAGTCAGTACGTATACATACGTACATATTGAAGGCATCGAAGCGTGCTCTAGTGTGTGGAGAGAGCGAGAAAGGGAGAGAGATAGAGAGAATGAATGAAATGATGCTGTTATAGCACCTGAAGCAACGAACCCACTGACGCTCTGGTCAATAACCTTAATTGCTCATCAGTTTTCACAACAGCTTAGGCGCTAATCAGCCAACACCAGCTGCCCAGCAAACACTTTGAAGCTCTTAGCTAAGGGATGACTTCATGTACGCATAGACAAAACATTCTGCTGAAATTTCAGATAAAACAAACTAATATTAGTCCAAGACTTTCCTTAGAAATTGTCAAACCATTCTTGGCCATTATTTGCTAAAAGTAGGAAAAGTCGATAACTTTTTATAAAATATTTAGGATATCATTGCCCCCCACATTTGAGGTAATTGGGCCAAAAATTTTAGGTAATTTCCAGCTTGGAAATTGTCTCTTTGAATCCTCAAAACAAAATACAAAAGTAAGCAATCGTGTTATCGTGCTTCCGATTGCTTCTAGATGAAATTCATAATTTGGCCATGGAGAAGATCTTTAGACAATGGACAAAAGTAGAAGAAGAGGAGTAATTGAACAACTGATTCAGATAACATCCAAGATGCCACTCTTATATCGCCATATTCTTTACAGAGATTGGGCTCATTTTCGGCTTAATGTGTATGGAAATGAGCAAAATTACAGCATATGATGTAAAGATAATCCCCGAGAGATACAGGATTCATCATTACATCCTGATAATCAAGAAATATGGAAGTGCAGTTGCTCAACAAAAGCAGAGGCTCCTACACAACTATGTAAATAAATTTGGCGTTCTTGCGCCAACTGTGGCACCGGCAACATCGGCGAATACATCTGTTGCTATGGATACCACTCAGGGGGCGGCAGAGCATCTTAGGGTTGCATCAGTCCAGCATGCTAGTACTCCAAGCAAGCTAAAAAGATACCCAAATCTAGACCTATATCAGTGCCTGGGATTGAGAACTTACCCAAACTTTAGAACCCACTGAACAGGACGGTGGACCATGACACCTACGAATTCAGAATGCCTCCAAATAACACTCTGCGAATTGATGCAAAGTACACTACTACCCATGACGGAGGACAGGACCTTTAGGGTGGTCGTGCAGACTCTACCCCAAGGACCCTAATTCACAGTGAATATAAAAAGTAAGGACACGCGGTTGTAAATTTATACAACCCAAAAGTCCGGCAGCACACATCTGATGAATTCGTGTTTGACCAATTGCTGGACCCAGGACACATGGTTTGTAAGTCTCAAACAGGACCTAAACTACAGGGAGGATCTATGATTAAACAAAATTGGTTGAAAGCGGGTACGGATAGAGCTGCAAAGGAAAAACCACAGCAGGCCATTTATGCCACGAATTTGATCACACCAAGAATTACTGCCTGAAGCAGACTTATGCAAATCACTGCTAAGGAAAGGTACTGACGGATCTTAGATACCATGGGGCCACCTACAAGGGCTGCCAAAACATATTGAGGAGCAGGCAGACAACCATAAATACTGCTCCAATTGTCAAAGGCACTCGCTACCAACTAGCCTGGCAGAAAAACGACTTCATTCTCAATGCAACAAGGCCTCTCCTTCTCCAAAGTTACTCGTTCAAAGCATCAATCATAAAGGTAGTGGGAGGCAAGAATGCTCACTCGGTCAGACACAAACCAGCCACACAAATCATCAGTCGCCTCAAGTACTAAATAAACCAGATCAGGAAGAGACGTCCATGTTCGACACCCTGCTAAAGACTCTTACACTCTCAATGCCTGCCAGCTAGAGATAGCTAGAAACAGACAGGCAGACAGACGGACATGACTATATAGACTATGCTTGTCATACTGATCAAGAATATATATATTTTATGAAATGCTGCAGTCCCTGCTGAAGGCTTTAGTAAGCTTTGATGCCTGTGTTTTCTTTCTCTCTCCTCTCTCAGTGTTAAGCAAGAAATCGATGTGCTTCGACTAAGGCAAACAAGTCTTTGCCGCCCATCGAGGTGCCTCAAAAGCAGCCTCACCCTGAGTATCCAACGCCTCAAAGAGCAAAAGAAGACCAAGAAAAAAGGCTTAGTTAAAATGTCATATTTACTAAAGGAAATTGAACTGGAAATGCTGCGCTTTAAGTTCTATGATAAAAAGCAAAAATTTACACAAAATACAAGAAAATTCCATGGCAATAAGCACTTCATAATGGTAACTTGTACTCTTAACTTCAATTTGGAGGATACAATTTGGAATTGAGAATGTAGGAGAAAAGCTCCGCTATTTTGCAACAGAGCAGCCCTGTCATTGGATCATAAGCGGAGTGAGAGGGACAGCTGGAAAAACAGCCAGCAGTTGACGCCAGCTGCAAAAGCAAGACAAGATCTGCAATACATATTTATTTAAATAATATCTTTGATATTGATATTGATTTATATATATGTAAATAGTTTATTTGTGATTAACAGACAGATAAGGTTAAAACATTTGTGGGTTTTCTATTAAATGTTGTCGGATGCCTCCGTCTGCTTGACTTACTCAGCTGGTGCTGCCATATTTATCGGTTCGTCTGGGCTGGCATCACTGAGTTTCTGCTAGACAAAGACTGAAAAATCTTGTGGTCATATTCGGAGCTGATCACAGTCCAGGCAATGGAAGGGGCTAGATAACACTTGGACAAGATAACACAGGTGGCAAGGCCATTGAAAAGCCTGTGGCCACAAGGGTTGCCATAAAGAAGTCAATTGCGATTACTTAAGCCACATCTGCATTAGCTGCACCATCTGCAGTTCCCATGTAAAGACGCCGCATCTTCAGATGTTATTTTCATGAAAACCAGGAGACTATTGTGGTGGAGCCGCCAACTGTGCCCAGGCGCTACCAAAACGAGGGCACTCTTGAGGCCAACTCATTGATTGTACTCGAACAGGATGACTATGAGCAGATGACTCAAGCCACCTGGTATTAAACAGTTCACTGAAAATCCTGTAGCCATCATATGCGGAGCTGACCAAAGTGCAACTAATGGAAGGGGCTAGATAAAACTTGGACAAGATAACACAGATGTCAGAGACAGCAATGCCATCCTAACGCTGCAATGTCGCGCAAAACGCCGAGATATAAAATCTTGAGTGCCAAATCCTTGGGCGTCGTGGGGTGGATGAATGGCTTGCATTGCATCTAATGGAGGCAGGCTTCGTCAAGGCCAACACGTGACTGGGTCAGCTTTCTTGGTGGTCCATCAAAATAAAGAGGATTTCGTGAAAGGAGTTCGAAGTCACTCTTAGGCAGGCGGAAGGCCGAAGACAACCGATGGGTGAACCAGAGCCAAGAGCAAATAACCGCAGCGGGGAAGCCGAAATCGTATGGAAATAGTGTAACTATGGCTGCTTTGAGGTGTTTAATGGGTTGTTGATCCTTAGTTCTTCAATGGCCATTAGTTAACTGCACCAATTGAGTGTTGAAATCACTTGCTAAAGAAGGTTTGCTTGCATATTTTGCTCTAATAGAAAATGCTTGGAGGGTTTGGATCTCTCTATATCCATGTCTTTGTGTGTGTGTGTGTGTGCTGGCTATGTGTGTCACTGTGTTTGGGTTCCAGCGTACAATGGCTTTGGCCTTACATTTAATCAATATGTGGACACCGACCGACCAGCAGCAACAATAGCAACAACAGCAATATTTTAATTGAAGTTGCCAAAGTGTTAATTTGTTAAATTAAAATGAATTGTAATTTGTTAAAATTTTCCTGCTGCATATTTAGTGCCGCCACAACAGAGCAACAGCATCCACAATAGCAGCAGGACTTTTGTTAACATTTCATTTTATAAATGCTTGGCTTGGCTTGGCTTTGTGCTCGCTAATTGTAAATCCTTATTAAAAATTGCTCCTCTCCCAACGGCGAACGAATGTAATCCTCTTATGTTATCCAGTTTTAGCAAATCACCATTTTGATTGCACTTGCTTCCTCTGAGTTATAGAAAGGCACTTAATTTGCATTCCCTTCCCTTTCCTATGATGGGGATCTAATTAGAGTTTATATTTTAGTAGTTAGGAAAATAAAGCTTTGAATGGAAATGTTGAATAGGATTTTAAAATTTTAAAAATTAGAAAATGAGTTTGCAGAAATGCATTAAAAGGATCGCTGTGATTTTCCCAGGAAACTCAGTTGGATTGAGAGTTCTACATCTAATGGGGTTTTCCATAGATAATGCGTAATTAACCCATCTTCTCTAGCCGTTTTATATCTGTTAGATATATCTGTTTCCATATTGTCTACAAATAGGACATCCTTAGATTTCCTTTGAGCAACAGAGAATCAGCTTTAGCTTTCAATATCCATCTGAGCCAAGGCTTCTTTCTGGTTTGACTTTTTCTAGCGTCATGGAAATACTTTTTTTGTCCCCTTTAGTTTTATTTTTATCATTCAGTTGGTCCTTTCATTTGACAGTTCACTCGTCCTTGTTATACCACAGCTCTGCCTTTGCTTTTTAAGCTCAATAAATACTTTTTCATAACATCCTTTTTGATAATATATGGGGCAATCTGTTTGGATCTTAGTTGAATTGAACTTTGCATCTTTCGCTCCTGTTTCTATTGCCAGGACATAGTTGGGCAGCCTTAAAAGTCTTTTTATACAAAACCTCTGTAGTTGGTTAAGTTCTTCAAAGCAGGAATAGCCCCATACCTGGGTATCAGACGATTCTATCGACCTACAAGCAGCTAAACTTTGAGCTTATCGTTTGTTAAGTTAGGATCGCCATGTTAGGACAGGATGTTAAGACAGGATCGCCGTGTTAAGTTAGAAGGCCTTTACGGCATTTTTATTACAGTAGAAGACGTCTGTTTTCCATGTAGGTTCTTTATTAATTGAATTTCTTAGCTTAGAGCTTAGCTTAGCCGTTTTACATGTCTTATATATAAATGTTTATGTAAAGCAACGGAAACATTGCTGGCAGGCAGAGAGTGTCATGCATGCACATATGTATATACTTGGACGGTCAAGCGTGGGAACGCTGACTCGGCTGTTATCAAGTGTGATCATATTTCGTCTGCACTTGAAATGTGCAGAGGGCACTTAGCGTTAGCCGCGCTGCGACAAAGTGGCCGCTTTATATATATTATGTTGGCATAACAACAAAGTGTTGCAGCCTTGTTTATGCTTAGGCAACTTATGTGTTGCTGCCCAAGATAGCTTGAATATCATTCATATACATATGTACACATGCTACACGTTATATGTTGACTTCTAAAGAATATCACTTATGCCGTTTTGTAACATGCTTAGTAAAAGACAAAGAAGGTGATAGTAAGACTACCATATATACTGGGACTACCATATATACCTGTATACATCCAACGCACCATACCTACCACCGTTCTGGAAGATCATTATCTATGATTTTTGTAGGTTAGCTTCCATTCCCCAGTCGTAGCAAAACTCTTCTAAGTCAGTTTTGTTTTTACTTTTCCAAATCAAACCAAATATCTATATATAGTTTTGTATAGGCTGTGTGTTGATCATCACTCAGTCAGTTAGAAGAAAGAGTTTGGCAAAGGATAGTTGAGTTTCAGCCTCATTAATAACACACTTTGCCCCACTACTGCACTGAGAGGATTTCGAAGGCAAAGCCGACTTAATTGCAGCTTCATTAATTGGCGCATTAAAGCTCCCAAACAGAGGAACTAAGGCCAGTTGAATTAAGTTTTGTTTAGGTTTGACAATACTAAAATTGTTCTAAAGAATAAAATGTAGCACAGTCCACAGTCCACCCTATCCAGACATGCCATGAATAGTTAAGTTTTCGCATATGTAAACCCACTCACACTCACTTGACTGTTGCTGAACTTGGGCTGAAGACCAACAAGCGGTGTTAGTTCAGCGACATCCTCAATCTCTCATTCTTGCTGTCATGTCCTGTCCGAGTGAGTGTCCAAGCCGCTTGATGTTGTCAAACAAAATTAGTTTCGGCAGCGGAGACAGAGGCAGCCGCTTGGTCAGACTTGGAGCTGCCAGGCGCTGACCAACATTGTTTACAGCAAATGACAAAAGCGACCACAAACGAGAATCGCACAAACGAGAATCCCCCCATACGCACACACACACACATACACATACACACAGCTAGCACTGGCTCACTCCTGCAGTCGACCCCAAAGTTGGTGGCAAACAAAGTACTGCAACAACTAAGACACAACAGCAGTTGCATAAAATTAGCTTAGAGGCAACAACAAACAAACGCTACGTAAGGGAAAGGTTCAACATTTTGAGCAACTGCACAAAACTAACAACATGGCTCAGCGTCAGAGCGAACAACAGTGAGCGGGACGGAAGACGTGTGGGCGGGCGATGGCAGAGGGGTGCATCAGCAAACATTTGACAGTTGCATTTGCAAAAAGCAGCAGGAGCGAGGAGAGAAAAAAATATACCAACGAAATATTAAACACAAAGAGTAAAAATGAATAAGGATGCGGGCTTATGCGGGCAATCGTAGAGCAGACTATGAGATAATGTATATCTGGGAAATATAAGGGAAAATATCTAAAAGAATGTAAGAAGAGTTGAGAAGAAAGCCTAAAAATGAACTCTACAACTAAATAATAGTATCTGCTCGTCTAGAAAGAGAACTTTATAAGTGATTTCATCTCTTGGGTTAGAAAAAGTATCTATCTTTGGACAAGGAATGATATATTTTCACAAGAGAACTTCTAGAAGCTAAGAACTATCTAAACGAAGGCAAAAAGAAGCCATCTACTAAACAATAAGTCATAGTATCTGCTGGGACAAACTGTATCTTCTGGAAGACGTGTTAAAGTAAATAAGGAAAATCAACTCTGAGAATCTTAGAATATGAATCTTACCAGAATGATCAACTTCCAGATGCATGTGAATAAATGTAAGCACCTCCTAGGGGATAGAAAAACTGTCTTTTATTAGACAAGCAAATATAACTACTTCTTGTGACTAAGACAAAATAAAACTCAAATCTTGGAAACTAAGTGAAGATATCTACAGGAAGATAAGAAGAAGTAAATTCTAGCAGCTGGTTAAGTAAATTACATCTGCAGATAGAAAATATATATAGGAATTGTATATGTAGATAAGATTAAGAAAAACAGAGCTCTTAAAGTAACTTCTAAATACATTCCAACAATAGGTCCTATGAGTATGGAAATATGTCTTTTAATAGACAAGAATATTAATATGGGAGAAAAGTTCTCAAAGGCATGAAATGATCTTACTAATGGACCAGATCTTCTACTTGATATTAAGTATAATAAACTTCTAGAAACAAAGTGAGATAAGATATAATAATCTTACCTGTCTGAGCTTACAGCTGATCCAACAGGTCTCAACTTCTTCTCTTGATTTGCATCAATAGTCTGTTGGGTTTGTTTATGGAATACTTACAGTTCTCTTTGCTTGACAAAATTATCACTTGGTTAGATACATTTTTTGGTCTCACAGAGAAATCCAAATTCTAGAAAGAAAATAAAGAATGAGGAAATAATATTTCAGATGTTGATAAAAGTGATCTCTTACAAAATAAGAGCAGCTATATCCTGAGGAGCAGGGAAATTCATATATATCTCTTCTAAATCTTAGGAACAGAATTTGCTGAAGTCTTACAAAATACATTTTTTGGAACATCAAAATAATAAATCCGTAAAGGCAAAGAAGTGTTTATTTTGGTAAATTATGAACCCATCTTTAAGAATTATAAGAGCAAGATACTTGCAAACATAGAAAACAAAGAGAGAAATAGCAAATTTAGTCCTTAAATATAGTTTTATTATCCTGCACAATGCTGAAGCCTTATAAACTTTTCAAATGCTCACAAAAACAATGTAATACATAAAAAAATGCCAAAAGGCAACCAAAAAATTACACACACACACACACACACCCACACATACAATGGATACTTATCGCTGTAGCTATTGTTGTAGTTGTGTGTGTGTTTGTGTGTGTGTAAAATGAAACGAGTTGGAGAAAACGAAAAGTGTTGCCAACATTTGCAGCGCATTTAGATGAAAACTTTTGCAAAAGTTGTAAACTCTAAACTATGTATTTAAATGCGCTAGCTCACACACACACACACACACCCACACATACACACATACACAGACACACACACCCACACAATTGCAGAATGTTAGACTGGCCCAGTTTTATGGTTGCAGAGAAATTTAAGGAGCGAATAAAATAGCAATTTGTATACAAATGTAGATTTTTATTTATGTGAAATACGGAAACACGGACAATGGAAACCTCAAATGTGAAATTTGAAAAGTTCGCTCATAACAGTGGCAGCAGCAGCGAATGCAGACACTGCCAGCCACACCTGTGTGCTTGTGGTCCGTACAACTTGTCTCTCTGTAAGCCTCAGCATACACATAGATCCTCAATGATTCTTCTCTCTCGCTGGAACGAAACAGAACGTGCCGGGGCAATTGTGGAGCCTCATTGTGTCCGAACCTGTATTGGGTATGCAAGCATATCCACTCAAGAGCTGCATTTAGTGGGAGTTTATCTCCCCATGTTGCCTGGATATTCATCTTTGTAGGGATGGGATGCGCCTATAAGTTCAGCGGATGTTGTCAGATGCATTCTACCGCGCTTGCCAGCGGCCCTTGCTTTTACTCTTGGACACTCTACTCATGGCCGTGGCTGACGTACCTCGCTTTGCCTTATACAGCTCTCTAGTCTCTTCTGCCAGTAGATCGACTGGTGAAGTTCCCGCTATCACAGGCGTTGCATATCCTGATACAGTCCTCAACCCACTGCATAAGCGAAGAGCGTTCAGTCTCTATGTAGCCTCAAGTTTTAGTCAGATTTAGTCTGCAAAGCTTGCCTGCCCAAGTTGGTGTTCCTTAAAGCATGGTTGCTTTGCAGCAGGAGGAGGCTACGACTGGCCTTAGGCCCTCTGTAATTTAGCTGTATCTGTGATAGAGCCACGCATGCGTTCTTTGCCTTAGCTGCGGCATATTCTACATGCGCCTTGAAGCATAATCTGGTGTCGTTATGAACTCCTAGGTACATTATATCCCTTCTCGAGAGTATCAATCGGATCGCTGCAGTTTTCACAATATTGCGGCTACTGAAAAGTACCAATTCCGTCTTATTTTCAGCTAGAGTTAGTCCCATTTCCGTCAGCCAAATCTGCGCCAGACGAATGGTCGCGCTGCAGATCCTTTTATCTGCGCTCAGATGTTTTGCTACTCCAACAATCGTCTTCTGCCAAACTAACTATATATGTCTCTATGTATTTGTGTATTTATGTATCTATATATCTATGTATCTGTGTATCTATTAACGCATCTATGTCAATAATATATATAGAAATGATCCCCAATGATCAACATTCTCATTCTAGAATATATTTCTAAGATATTTCTGTGATCTAAATACATATCGCAGTAAACCTGTAAGCTCTGATATAAATATTTGAGTTGTTGGGCAAAAAATATTGGAGCTTGATTAAAAACACGATCACAAATGCTAAAGAGCTGATTTAGAAGGAACTCTAGATAGTCTAAAGCATATGTTTATAAACTTTGGCTGTGTGTTTATCAGTTAAGATGCTTTCCCATGGTGGCGTCAGGTCAACTTTGCCAAATCTCAACTCTTCTAAATGCAAAGTCATGTCGTTTTGTCGCAGCATACTGCTTCACCTTAACGATTAGCATCCTGATCGGATCGATACTGTAGATGACTTGGGTGTTCCTTTAGACCTTAAATTGGAATTGGACTTACACATTTTAATTACCATCAATAAGGCTGCGGGTGTTCTGGGTTTTATGAAGCGATTCATGTAGGCTTCTCTGCTAATAAGCCGACCGTCTCTAGAAAACTGTGAGATTATGCCTTATGTTATCTTTATACATAAGCAGATTAACAGTGAAGTTGATTCGCCGACATTGATGAGCCAAATTTTCGTAGAACTACTAGAAATTATGTTCATATCTATCTTCAGCATTGTCCTTTAAACTATCTCTAACATGAACCCTTTCGTGAACTATAATCATCTCTTTAACTTCATCTCCATTAATAATTCTCTCATCTCAAGCGCTGAACCCTTGGCCCCTCGGTGATAGGCGCTTGCTTCTAGCCGTCTAGTCTTACGCGGGCTTTTCCCAGACGTCTTTCCAAGATCTTGTCTTTAAGGTTTTTAGTAGTTCCACATAGTTTTACTTATACCAGAGATCCCATCTGGCTTAAGGGTTTGTAGAGCGATAGCATGCATCTTTCATATTTAGATGAAATTAGTTGGACTTTTTCTTCAAGTTTTAAACTCAACCTTAAAAAAGTTTCCTCTTATTCAACCAAATAGAGGACTTTTATTATCACATATAACTATGAGATTGAATACCCTGAAATCCTTTCTATTTCCACTGTTCATGTAGCATATTTTTGTAGGTATTCCTTCAGGGATAGCCAATTAATTGTTTTTTCATCTTTTCCTCCGGACGTGTACACGTGTGTGCCCACTTCATTCTCACATCACATCACCCGCTTCCCTTTGAGGCTTATCAACCTTAAGTTAACTACGAATCTGCTTTGGCTCTAATCTAGTTAGTGCGCCCGCTTTATTTTGCTGATGCTTCCTCAAAAGTTTCAGTTCTGTTGTTCTACATGATGTTGCTGTTGTTGTTAATTGGACATTCTACACTTTCTACACTTTCACTTCATTCTCCGACCAACAATTGCACTTAACAGAGAAACGCAGGCAACCTTGCCTTAGGGTAGGAGAGGATATGTATGCCTGGCTGTGTGTGTGTGTGTGTGTGTGTGTGTGTGTGCATCTGTCTGTCTGTGGAGTGGAGCGGGGGCATCTTTTGCAGGTAATGCCCATGCCCGACCCTTAAATGTGGCACAATCATCTCGTCGAGTGCCTCAATCACATGTGGGAATTCAATTAAATGAACGAGACTAAAGCGCAAAATGCGAAAGCATATGAAATGCTTAAAAGAGAGACGGCGAGAAAAGAGACAAAGACTTGCAATAAATGCTTAGATTTGCAGCTAAGTGCAACCAACAACAGTTGTTAAAGGCACTTTTGGTACACAGACACACACACACACACACAGACAACACTAGCATACAGTCATAGAGCAAGAGCAACAACAACTACTACTACTACTACAGCCAGCCATGGATCCCAAAGCGACCGGAAGTCACTTTTAGCTAACAACGGAAGTTGCAAACGTCTGCTGGTTGTTGTTGTTGCTGCTGCTGCTGCTGCGGCTGCTTCTATTGTAATTGTTGTTTTTGCTGCTTTTGTGTTTTATAATCGGTTTTAAGCTACGTACTAGATACGCACAGTGGTTCAAGGGCAACTGTTTATACATATGTCTGTGTGTGTTATGTATCATAATTAATAGCTTCAGGAATGTCGACTTGAATATTTTCGAGTATTCTCAAAGTACATAAACAATGTGGCGGCATCTGAAATCATCAACTGGTGGAAGGGTTGAAGCCACACGACTATCACTTGGAGAAAAGATGTCATGTTTAAGATAAATCTTAGGCATGAAAGAGAAGATATAGCCAAGCTGGGTGCCCCGTTTGCTGAGAGTGTGTTGCAGTCTTGCAGTTTTGATTATTTTTATGTCCGAAACGAGAGACCATTACAAAATATCTATTCAGATAGTTTAGAGTCTAGAGCTGAGTCGTGGAAGTCGTTGAAGTGCAGCGGCAAAGTGAAAGAAAGAAAGTAAGGCTAGCTTTGCTTTGCCCAAGCTTATATGATATAGTGGTCCGATCTTAATCAGATCAGGCCAGCCGTCGTGGAGCCTTCTCAAATGGATACAACCCAAATTTGGTTTGATTTGAATGAAGTGTTCATTCCGAAGCAATCGATTATATGGGAGTTGTCTGGTCTGGATTCAAGAAGTTTGCAACGTATAGAAGGAATCGTTTCCGACTATATAAAGTATGTATATTCTTGATCAGCATGACAACACAAAGATCTCAGAAGTGTTGAAAGCTATAGAGCTGAAATTTTTACCAGATGCTTCCTTAGTCTGCACGCTGAGTAAGTTCGAATTGCATCCAGGTCGGACAACTTTATCATATAACTGCCCCTATAACAGATTGGAATGAGATTCAACCAGATCGAACAACTAAATCAAGTAGCTTCCAGATAACCGATTGTTCCGGAATGAACACTTAAGAGCATAACTTTTCTGTTTATCATCCAATTCAAACCAAATTCGGTTTGCTTCCATTTGAGGAGAACGTACGTCCGCTGGCCTATTCTGATCAAGATCGGAAAACTATATCATATAGCTACCATATAGCCGAAATAACACTTAAGAGCATAACTTTTCTGTTTTTCGTCCAAATCAAAAAAAAATCCTTGTCCGCTGACCAGATTTTATCTAGATCGGTTATATATTTACAATGTGAATGGTATATAAGCTTTGCCAAATCGAACCTAGCGTTTCTTTCCTGTTTTTTAACTGAACTAAACCAAATTTGGAACGTCTCAGTCTTAGAAGCCTCCAAGTACGCTGACCAAATTGCAAGCGAATCTGCAAGCTTTGGTTAAACAAAGTTAGCCTTCCAATCTTGTTCTTTCTAAGCCTGAAAGGTGACTCATTGAAAAAATATTTATATCTAACGAGGAGATTAGCTTCCAAACTGTTTTTCAACAGAAGAATATTTCTCTGCTGGTAGTCGATGTTCGAGTTTAAACCTTCCCATCGTTAGCCAAACTTTAATTGCTAATCTGCCACTTCCTTAACAAATTCGAGACATTAACAAACCAAATAGCTTAATATTTTCAAATAAGGACTCTGCAGCTTTACAGGTTCATCCACCGCCCGAACCAAAATGGCACACTCAGATCAGTGATGGCATTGAAGTCGCCACACAGAAGCGCTGATTGATGAGCTAAAGGTCATTTTCTTTGATACAACTTTATAGCTTCAAAGCTTTAAAAGCTCTCACTACTTCGATATGAACTTTGTAGAAACTGCATTTGCATTTCCATACCAACTTTGACCTTGATTTTGATACACTTGCAAGTTGTGTTCTACCAAATGGTCACGCACAGTTTGTGGGTTGTTCCCCAAGCAGTAGCTTGTTAATTGGCTATATCATATCTATATCATAGTGGGTAGAAACCCCTTTAGGCTTGTCATTGAGTCCCCACTAAAGTTGTATTTAGAATGGGAATGGTGTTGGGGTACCCTTACAATGAAGCAACAATCAAACAGGAATGCAATCTTCTGACCAAATGAAAGGATTCAGTTTAGGCATTTTTGCTACAAAGCTTTTGTTCTAATTGATTTATCCTGTGTATATTAATATTACTTAGGTTACGGTTAAATAGCTTATATATAAATATATATATATAAGTAATCTTAACTCCATGCTGAAAAGTATGCTACCACTACACTAACATCTTTCAAAAGTTAGAATCCATTGCGAATTCTAACTTTTCTGAAGGAATACAGAACACTACTTTCTGAATATCATACTTTCCAGAAGGGCTTACAAAGAAGCTAAACTGCTTTCAATATTAAGAGCCATAAGATTTATGTTAGTAGAGGCATTTATGTCACGTCGTAAAACCCCTGGCGAGGCGGCTAACAAGCTGGAAGAAATGACAAATGCGGTGGGCCAAAACGTGGTGTATAACCATCAGGGCGAACAAATCTGCTGCAATGGTACATAAGCTGTGCAAAAAGCCATGCAGAACCCTAACTATATTTTGCAAGGATTTGCACTGCTACCTTGGACTCCACCTTGACAAGAAGCTCACTTATAGGCAGCCTGTGAGAGCGATAAGCTGCAAGAGAAAGGTCAAAATAAAGGAGCAAAGCAAATTGGCTCTAAGAATCAAGGTGATGATATATAGAAGCAAGTGCTTGCACTTATATTAAAAGACGCCCCACTGAAGAATACAGGTCCTTCAACATAGGACTCTTTGTCAAATTTGTGGCGCCCCGTGGTATGCCAACAACAGGACCTGGGTGTCAAACAAGTATGACAAGTATGAAAAGTAAACTCAACAGCTACGAAACATTTTGCCAGGCTTGAGGAGCACCCCAATTCATTGCTATGTAGCATCTCTGCCCTTTGAGGCTAAAGGGGCTGAAGGGAATCAAGACAAAATTAATTATAAAAGCAATTTAATAAATTTCATTCCGTATTCGAATTTTAATATAGGCAAATTTCTGTTAATATTAATATATATTTCTTAATAATATTTGGAATTTATTGCAAATATACAAGAAATAAACTCCAACGATGTGCAAGGCTCAAGCAGTGTGTGGTGTCCCTGTAGGCGGACCAATAGCCGAGCTGGCACACGCGCAACAGCCGAGCACACACAAATGCCTTGCCTTGCCAGCTCGGCTCGCTGTCTGCGCCAGGACGAGGACAAGCGTTCGAGTATTCGAGTCGCCTGCCTGGCTGGATGTCCTCCGCCTGGGCCACTCTGTGTAAGTCAGACGAAGGTTGTGAAGCGCGTCGGACGTACTCGGTTCAGCAACGTTAAATTTGTTATTTCAGAAATTTGGTTTTTTGGCGCGACACGAATTGTCAGTTATTCAGTTTGAATTGTTATTCAGCCAGTGCGCCTGATGTTAGGCAACAGTTATTTTAACATTTTTTTTTGTAGTTTGTGTGTGTGTGTAATTTAAATAAACTAACAACTAACTGTAACTAGAGGCCAGTATTTAATATAGTAATATAAGACAGGTAGCTCAGATACACAGGTAAAAAGGCAGCAGCATCCGCAGCAACAGCGGAAGTGCGGTTTTTGCGGTTACTCGAAACTGGAAACTAGCTAATTTCATTATGAGGGATTATCCATCAGTACCGAATGTGTTTCGCGTGGCCTCCTCGCATAGCATCAACAACATGGGCATACCAGCAGCCACCACAGGCGGAGGCGGCACCAACAACCTCCAGCAGCAACAGCAACAGCAGCAGCAACAGCAACAGCAGCAACAGGAAAGTAACAACAAGTGCACCAAGAGCAACAGCTTTGAGCAACAACAACAGCCTCAGTTGGGCATGCATAAGCTAACCACCAGCGCTTCTATAGAACGCGGTTATTACCAACAGCAACAGCCGCAACAGCAGCTGCAACTACAACAACAGCAACAGCAGCAATCGCCCTATGCCACATTGCCCCGTGGCAATGTAATACAACTACGACGACCCCAACAACAACAACCACACCAACTGGGCATCATCAATACCATCTCTGGCAGCATACCAGCTACTGGGTTCAACTCACTTACAGCCAGCATAAGCGATCTGCAGCTGAACAATCTTAGCCACAACAATGCCAGCAACAACAACAACATCAGCAACAACAGGCAACAGCAACAGCAGCAACATGTACAACTAACATTGGCTACACTGGGCAATAAGGAGCTCCAGCAGCAGCAACAGCAACAGCAGCAGCAACAACAACAACATTCACTTCAACTACAACAACAAGAATCAATTCAACTACAACAACAACAGAGCTTGGCAACAAATGAGCAACAAATGACTGGCGCCGACTCATCCGCCTCGAGTGGGAACGGTCTAAGGAACTATTTGAATGCCAGAGGCGGTTACCTGTGGCTCCTCACACCTGTTGCCGCCAGGTGGGTTTTTTCCATAATTTTTTAATTAATATAAAATTAATTCAATATCATCATTAGCTTCATTATGTATAGGGTGGCTTCGCCCTTTTGTATTCAAGAATATAAGTTCAGTTTCAAGGATCAAGCGATTCAGCCACGTACAAGTCCTCTATTTTCCGCTATACAAATGATGCACATTGACAATGGCAAATATTGAATCGCGCTGAAACATTTGCTCTTCCAAGATTTTGTGTGCTTAAGCTTCGATAACAGAGAAATTATATATGTTACTCTACGCAGATGAGATGGTTTTTTATACTCAAACTCGAGAAGAGTAAGCCTATTCGTGCAAATGTATGTATATTCTTGAGCAGCATCAACAGCCGAGTCGATCTAGCCATGTCCGTGTGTCCGTCTGACAGTCTGTCCACCTGTCCTTCCGTATGAACACCTAGATATCGGAGACTATAAGAGCTAGAGCCACCAGATTTGGCGTCAGGTCAAGTTTGCTGTAAAAATTTGATCATAAAAAACTGATATCTCCCACAGTTTTCGACACATTTTGTTGAAACTTATTTCATATATACGTTAATATAGCTCCCATATAACCGATTGTTTCGGAATGAACACTTAGTAGCATATCCATTTCAGGAGACCCAAAGCTTTCTGATTTAATATGATTCAGATCAGATTAGTATAGAAGGCAGCTGGCGTAGGAAATGGTATATAAATTTTGTCAGGAAGTTTGCAACACATAGAAGGCAGCGTTTAACACCATATAAAGTACATATATATTCTTGATTAGTTTGACAAGAGGAATCGATATAACTATGTCCGTTTGTCCGTCCGTCTGGTTCAACACAAAGATCTCAGAAGTCTTAAAGGCTACAAAGCTGCTTATTTGTCAGGAAGCTCGTGAAATTTGAATTTTATCCAGATCGGACAGCTATATAGTATAGATTCCATATAACCGATTGTTCCGAAATGACCACTTAGTAGCATAACTTCTGTGGTTTTCATCCAAATCAAACCAAATTCGGCTTGTACCTATTTGAGGAAGCCTTACGTCTGCTGACTAAATCTGGTCAAGATAGGACATCTATATAATACAGCTACCATATAACCGATTGTTCCCGAATTAAAAATTAGTAGCATAACTTTTCTGTTTTCCATCCAAATCAAACCAAATTCAGTTTGTATTCATTTAAGGAGACCCTACGTTCGCTGACTAAATCTGGTCAAGATAGGACAGCTATATCATATAGCTCTGATATAACCGATTGTTCCGGAATAGCATAGCTTTTCTGTTTTTCATCCTAATCAAACCAAATTAGGTTTACATCCATTTGAAGAAACCTAACGTTCGCTGGCTTGTTTTGATCAAGATCGGAGAACTATATCATATAGCTACCATACAACCGATTGTTCCGGAATGAACACTTAGTAGCATAACTTCCCTGTTTTTCATCCAAATCAAACCAAATTCGGTTTGCATCCATTTGACGAGACCCTACGTTCGCTGACTACATCTGGTCAAGATAGGACAGCTATATCATATAGCTCTGATATAACCGATTGTTCCGGAATAGCATAACTTTTTTGTTTTTCACCCTAATCAAACCAAATTCGGTTTGCATCCATTTGAGGAGACCGTACGTCCGATGGCTTATTCTGATCAAGATCGGAGAAGTATATCATATAGCTACCATACAACCGATTGTTCCGGAATGAACAATTAGTAGCATAACTTTTCTGTTTTTCATCCCAATCAAACCAAATTCTGCTTGTATTCATTTAAGGAGACCCCACGTCTGCTGACTAAATCTGGTCAAGATCGGACAGCTATATCACATAGCTACCATATAACCGATTGTTCCGGATGAACAATAAGTAGCATAACTTTTCTGTTTTTCATCCAAATCAAACCAAATTCTGCTTGTATTCATTTAAGGAGACCCTACGTCCGCTGACTAAATCTGGTCAAGATCGGAGAGCTATATCATATAGCTACCATATAACCGATTGTTCCGGAATGAACAATAAGTAGCATAACTTTTCTGTTTTTCATCCAATCAAACCAAATTCTGCTTGTATTCATTTAAGGAGACCCTACGTCCGCTGACTAAATCTGGTCAAGATAGGACAGCTATATCATATAGCTACCATACAACTGATTGTTCCGGAATGAACAATTAGTAGCATAAGTTTTGTGTTTTTCATCCCAATCAAACCAAATTCTGCTTGTATTCATTTAAGGAGACCCTACGTCCGCTGACTAAATCTGGTCAAGATCGGACAGCTATATCATATAGCTACCATATAACCGATTGTTCCGGAATGAACACTTAAGAGCATAACTTTTCTGTTTTTCATCCAAATTAAAGCCAATTCGTCTTGTACCCCTTGTATCTACTCCTTGCAGATTTGATGTACATCGGTTATATATTTACAATGTGAATGGTATATAAACTTTGGCAAGCCGAAGCCAGCTTTCCTTTCTTGTTTTATTATATTATGGTCTTGGCTTTCTCAGCTAATCAGCCTGGTGCAGCTTGTTTTATAGTTTAAGACTTAAGCAGCTTATATATTAATGAGTCTTTGGTAAAGTGTTCCCATGGTTGAGTGGTTCAGTTGGTCGGAATGCATACTCATATTGAAGCTGATTTGTGGTTTTGACATTTCTTGGCCTCCACCTGCACACAATTAATTAGTTGAAATTATCTAAAATTATCTTTCAAAATGCAAAATTATATTTTGTAATTCAAACTTTGCAGTCGAATGTAAAGTCTAGTAATTCAAAGGAAAATGCATTTGCTAAAAGGAAAACTTTCATATTATAGAGAAAACTAATTAAATTAAAAATCATTTAAACTGTTGAACGAACAAGTCGATGTATCAGCAAATCACAGCTAAATTTCTTGCCAGATATTTCCTACTTATGACTGTTGATTTCCTATTCAATTCATTCGGCATTCATTAATGACTTCTCTTAGAGTAGAATATCAATCAACATCTTTTCTTTATAACATTTCAAACAAAATAATATATAATTATTTTTCTATAACTGCAACTGTATAGTTTAATAAACTAACAAAGCTTTCTCAACTAATGATCTATAACTTCTACTTATGCCAGCCTATTGTAATGTGAAGCACCGAAACAACATACATAATTCAAAGAGAAAAAAATGAAAGGGAAAGGAAAGGAAACATGTATGACATGTACAAAATTAATTCAAATTTCAAACAAGACATCCAAGACACCATCATCATCGTCATCATCACCACCATTACCATCAACATCATCCGTACAGAAAAGTCTCTTACCGCCTGGCAGTTGGCAGCCAACAGCTCCAAGCTTAAGCTTCAGCTTCAGCTCCAGCTCCAGCTCGTTTTTCTGCTGCACATTTGCTGCTAGAGAATGTGAGGCGCATTTTGCACGTTTCACGTGCCCCAACAAGAATGACACAATCCAATCTCCAGCCCAAGCCAAATACAACGAACGCAACACCCAACAGCCGCCCCGCCGCCGCCGAGTCAAAGCCAAAGCAAAGATGAAGGCGGTTCAAGAGCCAAAGCTGTTAGCGGCAGTTGCTTGTCTTGCCCATACTCGTCCCCCATCCCACCTTGGTCTATCCCTCTGCCTGTCCGTCCGTCTGTACTTCTGCCTGTGTCGTTTGGCAGTCTGTCAGCGGAGCGGGAAAAGACATCCTTGTGCGGCGCTAGCTCGCTCGTCGCTCGTCTACATCTTGTTGCTGGCTGACAAATAATTGTGTTAGCGACACAAATCACTGCAAAGTGGGCTTAATTTGTTCGCAAACTATTTGCAGTGAGTGTAGTAAAAGAAGCGTGGCACAAGCAATTTCTCAGTGTGGGTGTGTGTTGGGCATCTTATTCCACACATCCCCATAATCAACAGCAGCGCATAAGCAGCATCTACCAACTTGTATTCAACATTATTATCACCATCGTCGGCTTCAATATTTGTTTTTTTGAAACGCCATCAACTATTGTACAGTTCAGTTCTCTGTGAAGGTTTATTATATATGTATATTTGTGGGATAATGTATGTGTACTTGTGTGGGTCGGTGTGTTTTACAAAAAGTTCTTAACACCCATGAGTTGATGTTGCTCATTTGCTTGATCATCATTTGATTACATGACCCTTTCGTGTGTCAGATAAACCTGACCACAACAGCTGCACTTGTGTGCCTAATTATGGTGTTTCTCTATGCGCTGGTTTTTGTACAGATCAAGGTTGAAGAAGAAGAAGTGAACAGGATTAGGAGGATTTTCATTTTTAGCTGGAGTTCAACATACAATTTTGAATCTGAAACGATCGCAGATAGATTTTAATAAGTAAGAACACTATGATCAAGCATGCTCGAAAGACCTGTAGCTGGAAAACTGCTATATCATATGGTAGACCGATCCTGATCAAATCTTGGTTTTGGACTTGGGAACGCATAAAATATATGCAGCGCCGAACTTCGTAGGAGAAATTCGGTTCTATGGAAGCTATATGATATAGGAGGAGAAACCAAATTTCTATTGATTTGGATGAAAAACCAACATTTTGTGTTTATACCCAAAAAATCGGTAATATGGGGTATGATATAGCTATAGGTGCTATAGGGATGATATATATCATAGAAGCCTTTAGGATCTGGGTACATATTTCTAGAAAAGAATAGTCAAAATGTTAAGTATAGTTTTAGTTTTCTAGATGTAGATTTTCCTCCATCTGCATGGACAGACGGACGGACAGACGAGCATGGCTATAGATCAACTCGGCTTATCATATATATGCCAAGAGAATCTATTTGCAATTTAAACTATGTAAGTGAGAGAGAGACAGAACCTTCTGCTCATTTCTTTGACCATAAATTAACGTCCCCTCTTGCACCTGATACTGATTAGACTGCGGCTGCATAAATTCTCTTATTTCACGCAGAGTTCATTCTAAATCTGGTTTTATATATATATATGACAGCTATATGATATAGTGATCCGATCTTGATGATTTTTATATTCGATCAGCTTTGAACAGAGTGAAGTCTATGGTGAAAATTACAAATTCGAAACTGAGAGACTAATTCACATAGAAGCAAACAGTCGGACAGAGGGGCATGGCTATATAGACTGTCAAGTTGATGTAGAATATATCGTGACAAAATTGTAGTATCCTCTGGAAGCGAAATATATATATATATATATATGTGTAGTCAAATGGAAGACAAAATTAAGCAAGAACAGAATGCACAAGCAAGGTGTGTGATTAGGTCGCTCTGATGGATTCTAATGGTGGCTTCTTTTTAAGATATTGTTTTAGTGCTCACGATTAAAATGTTCAAGCCCACCGATTATAAATATAGAATAGAGCTGTTGCTTAAATATCTTATACATTCGACCACAAAACATCTACCTTTTAGTCGGAGTTATATAAATATAACGAATGTGTCTCATATTTTCTGTAACGAATGTTTTCAAGGCCGTTTGCAAGAAGCCAAAGCACAACAGAATTAAGATATCTAGCATTTCCTTACTTGCTTAACAGAATGGTTTAGCCACAACATATAGACCTAGCTAACACATTTTGCCATCTCCATAGAAGCATTCATATGCTAAATATCCTAGCAGGGTGATCAACTATATAACTACTTACCGATTTTGATAGCAAAGATCATAGCCTATTTGGGAGCAACTAGATAGTTTTTGCCGACCTGTGGAGGCCTTGTGGGGCTTCTTTGACATCTCTAATGTGGGATGTTTTCTTTTTCGTTGACGTTGGCCCACTCTACCGCATTTCCCATCGAAGAATTTTCAGCAAAAAACTTCTTGCTCCTTGCATGCTGACAGGCTGACTGTGCGGCCAGCTTCTTGCCCGATTCCAGCGGCTTTCTTTTTAGCCAACGCATCGGGCTGTATCTCTGCCAATCATTATCACCCAAACTCAAGCCTTCTCTTTGACATCTCCGTGGCGCACCTTTGCTCGAGGGCTGTCTTTCTGGCCTGATCCTGCTCATCCTGCTGTTTGCTCATCATCTGCCTTTTTCATCAAGGACTTCAGGTGGAATTCCATCTGGACCTGTTTGTGCATATGCTCTTTGTGTTACATTATCACAGACCATGCTGGAACCGAATCCTTCAGCTGCTTCAGATCCTTCGAGGCCTTCAGTTTGTCTATGGTGACTTGGGCCAACTGTATGCGTATCTGCAGTAGATACTCTTTGAATAGATATTCACTACGCTCAAGAGCTTGCTCGATGAGCTGTTTGTTGGCCAGCTCCTTGAATACCTTCTTGATCGTGGAAGTTCGAGTTCTCCTTGAACCTGCTTTTCTACAGCTCTTTGAAATGTATCCATAATCTCTTAGACCTTGGCTTCATCCAGTTTCCAACCCAATTGTTTAAAAATTGGATCGGCGTCGAAATTGTTTTCAATAGGAGAAACGGCTTCTACACATCGGCCGAAATAGTTGGCATATTTAGCCTCCGTTTCCGGTGGCGGGCGGCGACCGCAGCGCTGATTATAGTAGCCCGTCATCAAGGAATAGATCGTAGATGCTTATTACTTTGGCACATCTTTAATGCTCCTAGCAAAGCGACGAACTGACAGATATTTTCACAAAGAAGCATTAATTTTGAATTTCAAATAAATATAATACTAATTACCTGTGGGAACTCGAGTCGATATATATATATATATATATATATATAGGTAGTCCTTAAATTACTGTATGGTTTGAAGGTAAAGGTGTGCCCGAGTCTGCTGGGATTGAAAGCGATAGATAGCTTCTCATTCATTCTTGCTTTGGGCAAGCTTCTTCTTGTTTTTCTACTTCCCCTTTATTACATTTGGGTGCTCCGAGGTGGAAACCTTTGATTTGCTGGCATTGAGATTGGTCTTCATCTTGCTCTCGCCGTCAATCAGCTTTTGGAGATGACGACGCTTGATGCCGCCCTGGCGCATAATTTTCTGAGATAGCTGATTTTCCTTCGGGTTGACTTGCTGCCCTTTCGTCATCTGCTCGGCATAACTGGTCAAACTCTTTTTGAACTGCTGGGAAGAAGCCTCATCCTCTAGAGCAGCATTGGGGCGACGCTGCTGCTTGGTGAACAAAATTAAGTATTTTAGCGCATCGGAAGCTGCGCGTCTGCTTGAGTGCCAGATGGGAGGCGCAACTGGCGGCCATCTGGGCCACCCAGCTCAATTGGCGCTGGTCAGGGTTATGCTGCTGTTGCGTTGGGTCACCCATTTCTGGACGTAGCCCTCAAACAGTGGCTAGACATTGCTGCTGCCGGCAAACTTCACCAGGAATGCCAAGAACCTGTTGCGCATCACCGCACTTTGGATCTTCGCTTGCTTTCTGTGAGGCCTTTTGGCCAGCGGCTTATCCTTCTGCTCCATCTCCTCCATGGTCTTGAAGTGTTTCATAGCCTCGAGTATGAAGGCCTTGCTTTCCTTGTTAACGGCAGACTTGATCTTCTTGGCCAGCAGCTTGTTGCGCAGCTTCTTGCTGGCCTCGTGCAACAAGTGGAACACAGTGTGCAGAGCATCCAGCAGTACCTCCGTTTGCGGATGCGGAAATACATAACGCTGGTGGCGGCGATGCGTTCCGACTTGGTTGACTGCTGCTTCTTATACGATGATTTGTGGTTCGAGCGCAACTTAAACTCGGTCTGCGGGTTGGCCAGCTGCTTGGTCAGCTGTCTCATGACCTTGTGCAGCACGCTACAGGGAGCCGGCAGTCCGTCCGATTTGCCCATGATCGAGCTAAAAAAGATCTCCTCGCAGCGATTGCCCAGCTTAAGGCTATAGGTAGCCGCCTGATCCGGCAGGCAGGGTGGAAAATGGCGACCAGCAGCAGAAACTGCAACTTTTTGGAGCTCTTCTAGGACTGCTGCACCGAGGGATGATCCGGTAAATTGGCCGTTTTGTTGAGACAAAGCTCTTGGCTGGCCTTGCTGCTGCCTGCAGTCCTACTCTGCAGTCAGAATGCGGAAGGCAAACGATCAGTCTGTGCGTGAACGAAGCAATTAGAGCTGCTTTCCCAGCATTCTCAGCACGATGGCCACCTTTGTGGCGTTGCTTTTGATCCGCTTGTCGAAGCTCACCACCAGGCTTATGGAGAGTCCGTAGGAGAGTTGCTGTAGCTGCTCTGTTGGTTCAGCAGCGGATTCGCCAGCCGCAGTTCCTGCACTGAAATGCTCTAGCGTACGTCCTCCAATTGGTTTGGCTAGCTTTGAATGCAGCAACGACCAGACGTGAGCCTCAAAGACTTTCTCGTCCAGCTGGGCATGAAACAAGTAAGAAGATTAAAGATAAGGATAAGACACGGTACTAGCTCAAAGGACTCTGCCATTATATCTACATACATGGCGACGAGGTATTCGCTGGTATTCAGCATGATTATCATAGTCTGATAGATCAGATCAACGAGCTCTGGCGAGGTTTGACTAATGCTTATCGTTTGCACAATGCAAAGCACTGTAATCAGATCGGCAACAGGGGCCAGCGAATCCTTTTAGCCCTTCTGCTGGCCCCCCAGGGGTAGATCGCGTTTCATATTCTGCATTATCTCCACAAGATATAAGCCTGGCAAGGCGTGGAGTATGGTGTTAGCGTAGGTGGCACCGGCTTGTTGTCAGCGCCAATGCAAAAAAGGCACTAGCAATGGCTGCTTATATTCCCCTTCCACATCTTTAGCTACAAGCAAGTTCAGTTCAGCAGGAACAGCAAGCACCTGTGTTAGTGGGGGGAGACAGAACCATTCTTATTGAATCTGGCTGACGTAAATTATAAAGCTGAAGTAAAACGTAAATGCTAAATGGAGTACGAGTATAAAAAGAACCTTGCACAACGCGTTAGGATGATAGAATGCAAATTGTAAGGCATATGTCGAGCTCAAGCAATATATCAAACTTGAACTTGAAGATGATCTGCTTAGGGTAAGAAAACTGTGCCGTCCCAAATTCTGCATTTGCCAGCATTGAGCTTCCCCCTATGTTTGTGAAAATGTAATCAAAAGGAGTTTGTAAAACGAATGTTGGACCTAATTTGGGTTACATTAGGATGCCTATCGCTGCAACAAGAGGGGCCTGAATCTTATTGATAGCCAAAGGTACAGATATATCAAACATATTGACTGACTAAATCGCCTGTATTTACAACATTTTCATATTATTCATAGCCATTGAATGCAGCAGTCATTCATTGAACCGCAAACAAATACTTTTTAAGCTGTTTTTGTTATGATGCCAAAGCCTCGCGCACACACACACACACACACACACACACACACGTATGTAATCGTGCATAAATGACATATTTGTGGTGCTTAATCATACCGAGAGCAGACATTAATTCGTACCCCTGCCACCACTCTCTGTGGGCGTCAGGCTGTTCCCCAGATATTCAAGTTCGCATTTCCATTGCTCTGTTCGGAAAAGCACATAAACTTGGATGAGAATTTCTAAAGCCATCAAAAGATCAGCTATCAAAGTGTAGTGAATTCAATAGAGTTGAAATATATAAATGATATATATCAGAAGTGGGATGGGTTAGGAAGCAGGGTAATATTATTTTATATAGCAAATGGATCCTGAAATGGGTGGAAGATCTAGGACGAAATGGCACCACAAACAGATCGATGAGCAGATGGTTGAAAACTGTAATGGTTTTATCACAGCACCAGACTCTGGTTTGGCAAAGAAGCGACAAAGCAATCCTCATGAGAGATTTAGAGAAATAAATGTGTAAAAGTTTCAAGTGATGGGTTTATGTGTTCACCTTTGTATGAAGAAAGAGAAAGCGTGATTGAGGGCTTAGCAAAATCACCTGTTGGCTGCAACATTTGGTATCTCTAGATATCTCTAGATGTGACACAAAAAGAATCTTCTATATTATCTTCGATATTGCTGAATATAATAGACACTTTGAGGACATCACCAATTGTGTAGGGTATTCAACTTTCAGCAGGCATCTGCTGGGCCTTCATAACATAAAAATATTTTTTTTTTTTTTGTTTTTTTGGTCGACATTTATTTGCATATCAGCGCAGCTTTGGGTGTCTGGAGAGAGGAGGACATTAACTTTTTTTGCCCACCTACACATACATTTGGCATTTGCCATTTGGGTTAGCCCAGTTTGTGTTCCTATTCTGCAGCCAGCTAGCTTCCTTCCTTCCTTCCTTCCTTTTATCGCAGTGGGTCTTCCTAGTGAACACTTGAAGTATTTTTAATCAGCAGCCTCACACATTTTGGGTCGGCGTCAGGCATTTCTCTTGATTACAGTCTAAGTGTGTGTGTGTGTGTGTATGGGTGGGCGTGTCACCATCGATTTCAACTTAGGTGGGGGCATGCAACTCAAGCAACTTCTTTCGCAACTGCAACTGGATCTGCCTTGTTCTGTTCTGTTTGTGCCATGGGCAATCTTTTGCAGCATTGCTGTGGCCATTGTTATCGCCGCCTTGGCTGGACCCCAATGGCTCTTCACCGAGGAGAAGCTGCCCAATGCCAACTATAATGGTACTGCCAATTTCAATGCCTTGGACGATGGCGCCTACATAACCAAATATACGAAGTCCAGTCTTTGGATATTGTGCATCACATTGCCAGGTGAGTAGACATAGACAATCACCCCCCTCCCCGCTTACCGCCCACGTAAAATCCCCACATGAAATGAAGACAAATGTGAAAGTTAACCAAATGTCCCAAAATGGAGCATGTGCGGGGCATGACTAGACCAAACCCAACCAAACCAAACCAAACCAAACTCAACTCACGAGCGAGTCATTGCCATTAGGATGCTGTGTGCTTGCTATCTATGCCTCGCATTGCGCATACGTCATGTTGCCTGTGCAAGTTTTGCGGTCGACTTGCTCTTAATGCTCGCCCCAGGTCATCGACTGCATCAACTAAATGAAAGCGGAATGTTCAAGTGCAGTCAATCAATCCATCAAACAGAAGGCAGGCGGAAAGGAGGAGACATCATCAACGCCGCTGTCAATTACTGTCCGTCCGGTCTTTCGACTTGCAACTGTTATTTCCTCAAAATAATTCGGCAGCCGATTTATGATATTTGTTTTGCATAGGCGATATACATATTTATATGAGCGCAATATAACTCCAATAATTACAAGCTAGAAAGTGTTTACTTAGATTCACTTGACCAGGCCACTTTTCGCATCTGCTCGTCATAACTAATAAACAGTCAAAAGCAATATCGTTTTTACAAGGTTAAGATAGGATTTGCTTGTATAAATTTATTGAGAGCTGAATCTGATTGTGCCTTGGGCAATCTATTGCAGCATTGCTATGGCCACATAAATATTTCTTGCACTTGAGATATTTTCCTCGTAGATGAACCAGCAAATGTGTTCTTGAAAACCTTATGGTGGCATTGATTGCCCTTTCTGGCAGAAAATTGTTCAGTAAGCCTACTCCTTCTGCTTCCAGAATACAGCGCCAAGTTTCGTGCGTCTTTAGAATGTTTAAAGCAAGTACCATAAGCGCAAATTTCGTACTTCAATTGTGGCTACATTTCGTCACGCCCTCAAAATTAATACTAAGTCAGCTGTTTTTGAGCACACTTGCCAGCTATTCTGATTCACAAAATGTTAAAATAAAGTTATGATGAAGATGAGTAGGCAAAACGTCCTGATAATCTTGCCCTCCAGACAACCAAATCCTAATTTATTGAGAATGTGCGAAAACAAGGATTGATTTATCAGCCACAATCCTTATCCTTCCAACAACTTAACCTTACTATATCAAGTAGATGAGAAAAAGAAACGTAGATTATCTAACCGATAATCTTATTATTTCGATAATTTAACCTCACTTTATTAGATATATTTAGATATGCTAATCCTTTCGAAAAGATGAGAAACCAAAGCGTTAGCCACAATCCGTATCCTCTCGACAAATAAATCTTAGATGAGAAAAAGAAACGTACATTATCTAACCGATAATCTTATTATTTCAGTAATTTAACCTCACTTTATCGATAATATGAGAAATTCAAATGTAATTCTTATGCCCGATATGCTAATCCTTTCGAAAAGATGAGAAACCAAAGCGTTAGCCACAATCCGTATCCTCTCGACAACTAAATCTTAGATGAGAAAAAGAAACGTTCATTATCCAACTGATAATCATATTATTTCGATCATTTAACCTCACTTTATCGATTATATGAGAAATTCAAACGTATTTCCTTATCTTTTCGAGAAGATGAGAAATCAAAGCGTTATATATCACAACTAGACCCTACTCTATCGAGAAGATGAGAAAACGAAACATCTTTTATCAGCCTTGTCATATATTTTAGTTATATATTTTATTGTAATTATCCAGAAGAGGCACTACAACTCGTTTAATATATTGACATGCAATCGATATACAATTAATCAATATTAAGGTTGTTCAATATCCAAAGATAGCAATTCCGAAAGCCTTATCGTCCCAATAACTAAACTTCACTTTATCGCGAAGATATGAAAAGGGGGCCTATGATGTGCTATGGTAACATATTCTTACCTTTACGTCAGCTATTTAAAAACATTAAAACAATACATTTACCACTTTTGCAGGCCAAGATGTCGGTTCATATAACTGCGTTAAAATTGATTACTTTCCCAATGAGGACTATCAACCCGATCCGCATGATTCCACACAAGCCATACCCTGTAAGTAATAAAGTGCGATACAGGTGCGTAAACATACTGCAGCTCTTCGTCGTACCTCACGATTTTTATTATTATACCATTCACAAAATGGTATACGCATTTTGTCAGGACGCTTGCAACGCATAGAAGGAACCGTTTCCAACAGTATAAAGTATATATATTCTTGATCAGCATGACAAGGGGAGTCGATATAGCCATGTCCGTCCGTGTGTTCGCTTTTCCGTCCGTCGGTTTCAACACACAGATCTCAGAAGTCTTAAGAGCTATAGAGCTGAAATTTTTACCAGATAGTTATTTTGTCTGGTTAAGTTCGAGTTTTATCTTGATCGGACGGCTATATCATATAGCTACCATATAACCGATTGTTCCGGAATGAACACTTAGGAGCATAACTTTTCTGTTTTTCATCCAAATCAACCCAAATTCGGTTTGTATTCATTTAAGGAGACCCCACGTCCGCTGACTAAACCTGGTCAAGATCGGAGAACTATATCATATAGCTACCATACAACCGACTGTTCCGGAATGAACACTTAGTAGCATAACTTTTCTGCTTTTCATTCAAATCAAACCAAATTCAGTTTGTATTCATTTAAGGAGACCCCACGTCCGCGGACTAAGCCTGGTCAAGATCGGAGAACTATATCATATAGCTACCATATAACCGATTGTTCCGGAATTTACACTTAGTAGCATAACTTTTCTGTTTTCCATCCAAATCAAACCAAATTCAGTTTGTATTCATTTAAAGAGACCCCACGTCCGCTGACTAAACCTGGTCAAGATCGGAGAACTATATCATACAGCTACCATATAACCGATTGTTCCGGAATTAACACTTAGTAGCATAACTTTTCTGTTTTTCATCCAAATCAAACCAAATTCTGTTTGTATCTAGTTGAGGGGACCCTACGTCCGCTGACTAAATCTGGTTAAGATCGGACAGCTATATCATATAGCTACCATATAACCGATTGTTCCCGAATTAACAATTAGTAGCATAACTTTTCTGTTTTTCATCCAAATCAAACCAAATTCAGTTTGTATTCATTTAAGGAGACCCCACGTCCGCTGACTAAACCTAGTCAAGATCGGAGAACTATATCATATAGCTACCATATAACCGATTGTTCCGGAATTAACACTTAGTAGCATAACTTTTCTGTTTTTCATCCAAATCAAACCAAATTCTGTTTGTATCTAGTTGAGGGGACCCTACGTCCGCTGACTAAACATGGTAAAGATCGGAGAGCTATATCATACAGCTACCATATAACCGATTGTTCCGGAATGAACCCTTACTAGCATAACTTTTCTATTTCTCATCCAAATTAAAACAAATTCGTCTTGTATCCCTTGTATCCACTCCATCCAGATATATTTACCTTGTGAATGGTATATAAGCTTCGGCAAGCCGAAGATAGCTTTCCTTTCTTGTTTTATTATATTATGGTCCTGGCTTTCTTAACTAATCCAATCAGCCTGGTGCAGCTTGTTTTATAGTTTAAGACTTAAGCAGCTTATATATTAATGAGTCTTTGGTCCAGTGTTCCCATGGTTCAGTGGTTGCTGTGACTTGGCCTGGTCGGAATGCATACTCATATTGAAATTGATTTATGGCTTTGACATTTCTTGGCCTCCGCCTGCACACAATTAGTTAGTTGATTTTAATTAAAGCGACTTTTGGGGCCATTGCTGGTGAATGTGGAATGCTGTTGTTCTAGTTTGTTGCTTGTTGCACATTAGTTTTTGGCCAAATATGCCAAATATCGATAAGATTAATGTGAGTCAGAAGTGAAATTGAAAATGGCAGAAGCTTGTTACAGTGAAAGGCTCTGATTGAACTTATTGAATGTAACTAAGAGAAGTTTCATCTCAAGATGATGACAGAATATGTCTAAGACAACGAGAATAAAAATCATTCAAAAAGTTTCGAATTCGTTGGAAAATCTATATTTTCATTCAAAATAGTAGTAGTTCCATTTTTTCTTATACAGTTGTTCTCATTTCTTGAATTGGGATAATTATGTGATCCCACATCAAGAACGATTTCAGCTCAATAACGTCTTGGTATCAATTTGAGAACACTTTCGAACCTCAACATTCTGGAAGAAAGATCGTTTTAAAAACCAGTTGTTCTCATTTTAGGAACCATTTAGCACCATTTGGTCTCATAATGTGGAATGAATATGGTTAAGAAATAGAAAACAGGAAATTCAATAAAAATTGTACTGATTTTGGAACATAATGCTACTTAGTGTATAAAGTATCACAGAGCAATGGAACGACCTATTATTAGATTTTCCAAAGGTCTTTGCCAAAAAAACCACTGAGAACCTCTTGAACTGGCAAAAATTCGAGGCCTAAGAAATGCTTTTCAACTCTAATACAGAGCACAGAGGTTCGTTCCAGAGGTCTCTAAATGACAATAAATATAGGCTGGAAAGTTTGTACCAAATACTAAGACCATTTGGCCCTCGAACTGCGGGTACTTACATCTTCTCTAAGTTTGAATATTTGAATAGATTCTCATGCGGCGTAAATATCTTGAAAATGAACCCCATTTTATAATCCATCACTGGGGGCTAAATCAGGTGAAAGCAGCAACAATTTGAGCAGCAAAACATGAAGCCTTTTATAATAGAAGAGGAAGGTTGCAGATATTTTCTAAGTACATAGTTAATGAAGATGATTCTAAAAGGCACACCAAAAGCTATGGCCATTACTTCCTTAAAAGGAATCTCTCCTATCCATGCCAAAGAATCGATTTAGCAACTCATCAGTACTCTTAGCCTTTTGAACAAACCATAAAATTGATAAATTTTTCACTGAAACACTGAAACAAATTTGGCAAAAAATATATTCAATGTGCACGATTAAATATTTCATTATTTCACACAATTTTTGCCTTTTTTAATTTCGTGAAAGTCCAATTTAATTTTGATTGATTGTAAAATGGAATTTTATATTAAATTTCTATGAACCGCCCGAATTGGCTGACGGCAATAATAACAATGTTAAACATTTCAGTTACAATAATAGCAAAAATAGCAACAGTAAATACAAATACAACAACAACAGCAACAACGACAGCAACCAGAATTTGATATGACACGAAACTCTTCAAACTCATTTAAAACTGGCCCGCGGGTGACAATTGGTTTTACAGAAAAAAAAAACACAAAATCAAAAAAAAAAAAGGGAAAAAAAGGAAAAACTATTAGCCAACAGTTTGGCATTGCGCTGAGAGTTTTATTGACATTGTTAAAAGTCCAGCGGCAATTGCTGTTTTTTTTTTCTCTCACAATTTTTGTACTATTTTTAGCTGCTCTCCTCTGGGCCACACCTGTGCATGTATGTGTGTGTTTGTGTGTTTGCGGAGTCCTGTATATTCCAACACATCCACAACCGCAACTCAGAGGGAGGAGTTAGCTTTGATTTTGACTTTCACGCTTTAACCATTTACAGATACGGTGACCAAATCGTGCCCCATATTTTTGTCCGCCGGCATTTTTCTGATCATCAGTTTCATTATCTATATGATACCCACGTGCTCGAATCGGAATAGTTTGTATTACTTCAGTGCCGGCATACTGTTCATAGTCAGCGGTAAGTATGTATAACATATATCTATTTATATATATATATGCCAACCAACCAACGATCATGCGCATTTAAGAATCAATCATCAAAATCATGAAAATATCTGAAAATATAATTATACCCTTGAAGAGGGTACTATAATTTTGTCACGATATTTGTAACGCATAGAAGAAAGCATCTCAGATCTCATAGAGTATATATATTCTTGATCAGTATGACAAGCCGAGTCGATATAGCCATGTTTATCTGTCTGTTTCTATGCAAACTAGATCTTCTTTCGGCTGTAAACTGCTTATATATCAAAATCGTTCAGATCGGACCACTATATCCTAAAGCTCCCATATAACCGAACGACTCGACTCGTAACGACAGTCAAATTGGTTATTTTTTTATCCAGTTGAACCAAATTTGGTAAATATCAGATTTTGAAGCCTTTTCGTCAGCGGACTAAAGTTGATCCAGATCAGACTACTATATCGAACAGCTCCCATATAACCAACCGATTCGGAATTGTAAAGCAAAATTAGTTGTTTTTGAATGAAATTTGGTAAATGTCAGTTTTAGAAGCTTCGAAGTCTGCTGACCAAAGTTGATCCAGATCAGATCACTATATCATAAAACTACCCTAAAATTTACCGATTGGGAATGAACTCTTAGCATACACAACTTTTTTTTGCTTTTTATCCAAATTAAACCAAATTTGGAAAGCCTACTTCCCAAATTTCAACCGAATCTGCAAGAGTATGGAAGTTTCGTTTACCAAAAGTTAACATTTCTTGTTTTAAATATATTTATCCAAGCTTCTGTTATAATATAGTAGTTCATTCAAGGCATTCATTCTAACTAATACCCGAACTAGACTCAATACTTGGCTCACTCGTAGATACATATAGTTATTTAGTTCGATATACAAACCACATTGAGATATGTTTATCAGTCAAACTGACTGATAGAGGTGGAAACAAAGTCCGGAAAAGTCGCAAGCTGGAGTTTAAAATTTCCACATAATTTAGTTTGTATGGCACTAAGATGCCATTTTGATCAATTTCAACTTCAAGTGAGTCAACATCCGGGTCAAAGTATGTATGAAAATGCATTTATTTGGCGATTTTAAATTTGAAATGTTAAAAACTCACATTTTTACGTAGCGAAATGAAACTTTTTATGGACCCCAACATATCGCAAAAAGAGAATCCGGGCAAAGTCATACCCTATATCTCTCTATATATATTTCTAATCAAATCTTTCTGATCTTCTTTGAATCTCAATATTACCTTGCAGGTCTCGTCATGCTAATCGGCTTGATAGCCTACATATCCATATTGAAGGCTGAGATTGGCTCGAAGCTGCGTCCACGCTCAACTCTGCAACCGGCTCTGTTTAAGGTCATCTACGGCCAGAGTTTCTTTATGTTCGTTTTTGGATTTATGATCACCGAATTTGTGGGCGTCCTCAATATATTTCTCTTTATAAATCTGCAGGAGGTCAGCTATTACAGTGTAAGTACTTTGGGCGTAAGCCACATCCGTTTGTAATTATGCATAAATGGGTGATGGCGATGGCTGCAGGTGCAGGTGGAGCCTTGTCACATGACAGCAAGAGAGAGAGAGAGACAGAGGGTGTAGAGGAGAGTGGCAAGCAGAAACAGAAACTATGACATTTCCTTTCGTGTCGACTTCCGGCTGTGTTCAACATCAATCGAAATGGCTCAAAAAAGCTTAAACGAAATGAATTCCTGGTCCTGGTCCTGGGTTGATGTCTGGGCCATGATGTGGTTGAGGGGCTGTCAAATGGAGAGGCAGCTGATGCCGCTGTTGGCCTGGCACGAGGGGGAGGGGGGATTGTGTTTTCAATTGCAATCGCAATTGCAGTTTCGAATTGACATTGGTCTCTGGTCTCTGCTCTTCATATCAAAAGTATTTGCCAAGACAAAGGCATGTGGATGTGGATAGGGCTGTCTCCCGATGTCTGGTTGGCATTTGCATCCGATGCTCATAAATGTGCAAACCTTTTAAGCGCGAAGCGAACGTCTGTCTGTATGTCAACCAGCAGCGGCACCAGCAGCCGCGAGCTGGCCTCGGGTGCCAGGGGGATTGGGATAAAACAAAATGAATATGCATATGCATGTCGATTACGCGAAAATTCCCGCAAGACCAAGTCAAGTCAAGCTCAAACCAAACGAAAAAAAACATATATTGCAATGATGCTCATATGCTGTCTAACTGTAAAGGTTGTTACATACATATGTGTGTACTATATAGTTATGTAACATCATAAATTATGCATGTGAAGGTGCATACCATAGCCGGGTTATGAAAAGCATGCACTCAAATTAAGAATTCTTTAAATCAAGCCAAAAGGTTGTCCACGAAGTATATATAGTCATCCGTATATCCAATTTAATAGAAATTAAGTAAATGGTCAGATAGAGGAATCTTAAACACATTTAAAAGCTCCCTTGGAAGGCTGAGTCCACATGAAAGTGTGTGATGGAAAAAGGAAGCAAATGGAAAGATTCCATTTTATGGACTCTTTGTGTCTTTCTCATCTCTCACTCTCGCTACCTACTCGCTACTCACTTCGTCCACGAGCTAATAGCCCTCTCTGATAGCCCTCTAACGCTCACGCTTACTACAATGAATACCCTCACACAAGTTTACCCAGAGCGTTTGTTTACTAAAGAAGTATAAGAGGAATATGATTTACGGTGCGTCCTTTCGAATAAATGTTTTAGGATTCCAATCACACTTGCCAAAGTAATCATTTGAATGACAATACAAGGTTGCACATTACACATGATTGTAGTCATTGCAGGATTCTACTATAAACATGATTGCTAAGTATAAACATACCTTTAACCTAACATTCCTGAAATCAATACTAGAAGAACACCAAAGAAAGGTCTTAGGAACCTTAGGATCTTCTTAAGGATTATCTAAAAACACATTGAAAACTCTTACTGCCACAAATGATGTATCTAAGTGGTTAAAGTTTTTGTGCAGAATGACTTATATAACCTCACTTAAAAACGAACTGTAAAACAACGCACAGTCCAAACGTTGCAGTTTTATGGTGCATTTAGCAGCCATGAAAACTTACATGGGAATAACTTTGTTCAACGTGGATGTTGCAATACCAGTATCGTCTGTACTCTTTATAGTGAATTTGGAGATATATTTGGGTCGTAACGGTCGGCCTCTGCCATGCCCTGGCTGCGACCTTGTATGAAAATGTAGAGAAATTCATCATATCTTAGGGGTTTCTTAATAGGGAAAGTTGGTATTTGGACTGAAAAAGTGAGGTCCATTTCTCTTTAAGGAAAAGCAAATTCTTTGTAAGAGTAACCAAATCAGGTCCAGGAAACCCCTCAAGGGAATTCAATTTATGTAGCTATATCCGATTCTCTGTCTATGCTAATCTGTAAGTCTCATGCAATTCTGAAATTGAGAGGCTTCCTTTTCATGCTTCATACATAATATGCATTTCCCTCGTTATGCCGCACAGCAGCGCCTGCCCTGCTTTAGCATGGCCAATATCCATGACAAAATCAAGGAGGGCCAACATCCGCTCAGTCATTCCTACAGGCGCTACAAACAGCCGCCTGCCATGGGCGATGGCAAAGCAGTTTTGAATACCATGACCCTACCGCTGCCCGCTCAGTCGTATAAACGACGGGAACTGCAACTGCAACTGCAACAGCAACAGCAGCAACAACAACAGCAGCTGCAGCAGCACTCGCTGCCAATTCGGAATAGCACATTGCGCACCAGCAGTGGTGGCCGACTCCATCAGGTCCATGACATGGCACGCGGCCCTAGCCTAAATCGTCAGCTCAATCAGAATCAGACCCATACGCTGCCCGCTGGCTATGCGTGCCGCAAGCATGCCAACGCCTTGGGCTCCAATTTGAATCTGTACCTGCACAACGATCTGGAGCGCAGGTAAGTGGACATGTTTCCATACCCAGAAAACAAATAATAACGGGGTAAGTCCAAGCCGAAGCATATTGATTATGCCCTGGATTCGTATTCGAAATTTCAACTCAAGTGCAACAGAGGATTGGTTTATGAATAAAGAGCGAAAGATTCGGATTGAAATCGAGTCGAAAAAGCATCAGCAATCAAATCTAATCAAAGCCTGGCCAAGATTGATTTGAACCCTGCAGAGATAGTCAGATTGTCAAAAGCAATCCCACTTTTTCTCAAATCAATCTCGTTCCGTCTTGAAATCAATCAATCAATAACTGTTCATTTGCAGATTCTATTTTGAGAAGCCGGCAGTGTCCAAGTGCAATCTGCATTCGCGCAGTTTTGCCAAATCCCTCAACGAACTGTGCACTGAGCCGGCTTCAGTGGAGCCGCCACCGCCACCACCGGCCAAATTTGCCGATCTGCCGCAAGAGTTTCCGCTTACACGCTCCGTGTCTACCAGCACGGACATCTATGTCCCACCCTCAGCGCAGGTGCAGCGCAAGCAGCTCCGCAATATGGCCACCAACACGCTGAACCAGAGCCAGGACGAGCAGACACGCCTGTGCGGTCTGAAGCGAGGCCTGCGCAAAACTAAAGATGAGCTTTTCCAGGAGTTCTGTCGCCGCACTGGCGTGGCCCGGGCCAAGCCCAAGAATATCTACTACATAGCCAGCGATGGGTCGCCCGAGCACCAGGCACACTCCAAGCATATGGAACCGGAATGCGAGAGCGTCATCGTGCCCGAGAACAACGATCATGATAATGATGACGCTGATGGCGATGAGCATGGCTTTCGGCAGTTTCGCATTGGCATGGCGGGCGCTGGCCTGGATGAGGATCAGCTCTATGTGGTGGCAGGTGAGTGTATTTGTTTTAGCAATATGGGGTAATATTTAGGTCCTACAAATCCTACAATTTATTTCTTCTAGATCATGCTCAACTGGTGCACCCACGTCGCGCCTCGATGTGCGTGGAGCCCACGATGCCGCCGCCAATGCATCAGCAACAGCTGCGCAAGCTCAATTCGAATCTGTCCCTGCATACACCGCAGTCGGAGATCTGGCCCTGGCCCACACAGCTACATGTGCAGCCGCCGCCGCCGCCACCATTGCAGTTCGGTCAGAGTTTGACCTTGCCGCGTTGCTTCCTCCGTCAGACGGCCGGCAGCCAGGATAGCTTGGGTTCATTGCAGAGCACTTATAGTGCCAGCCAGCAGCGTTTCTCTCAGCTGATGTTGCAGCACCAGCAGCAGCTGCAGCAGCAGAATCGCTATCTCTCCACCATGACACTGCCGCGACCCGTCGAGGAGCCAGCACCACCACCGCCGCCACCACAAGCCCAGCAGCAGCAACAACAGCAGCAACAGCCAGTCCAGTGGCCAACTGCCATACCCTCGTCACCATCTAACTACGCCAATGGCTACCAGCAGCATCCACAGCCATTGTACGGTGCCACTGTGACCACTGCTGCAGTGCATCCGCCCAAGTTCCAGCGTGCGTACGCCTTCGACGATGCCCAGCGGAGGGCCAGTTTTGCCGTGAGCGAAGCTTTCGATTTGGATGAAATGGAGCGGGAACGTCGACGTTCACATGCCAGCCTCTTTGGCGGCCTGACTCAGATCCAGGTGCAGGGTCAAAGTTCTGGCCAAAGCCAGGCCAGAGAGCCATATGATCTGTACAATGGCACCGCTGTTTAAGGAGTTACTTGTACACTTGGAATACCGGAGCTTACGTTTGAGAACCACTGCCAAAAAATGCAGTAGAATTCTCGTAGCCAAAGCATAGTTAGGTTTAGTCAATGAATTATGTATGTAAGCAACAATCATTGATTGAGAGCGATTGATTGATTGATTGATTATATTCGAAACAGAGAACCAGTCAATTATTGATGGATTGTGTTAATTCTGTGAAAGAGCTTAATAGGGCTATGATAATTCCATATGATTACCCTTGATTGAAGCAAAGCAAATGACAAACAATCAATGATTGATTGCATTATCTAACAAAACTTTCAATAAGCTAATTTTTAATGGTATGCATTCACAGATAGAGTATGCAATTGTTACCTAGTAAGTTTGATTGAATGAAAGTAACAGTAACAATATCAATCACTGATTGACAGACCAGTGACATAACGATTGAACAGCCAACAAACGATCAAAGAAGCGAGAATATGATAAGATTAAATGCTGACTCTTATTGAATGAAAGTAACAATCTCAATCAACGATTGACAGACCACTGACAGAACGATTGGACGGCCCAGCAGACAAGCGAGAGAATAATATGATTAATGAATTTGATTGAATGAAAGTATAAGAATTCAATAAATGATTGACCATTGATGTAATGGTTGAACAGCCCAGCAGGTTAAGAAGCGAGAGTATGATATGTTTAAATAGTCATTTTGATTGAATGAAATAATCTCAATCAATGATTGACCTTTGATTGAATGATTGATTTGATTGACATACCCACAATCAATGAATAATTGAACAGTTTCACAAAATCGTTTGCAAATGGACGTATAAACGAGAGATATTTGTAATAAAACTTTAAAGTTCTCCAAGCGAAACCACTTCTGAGGTTTCGTAAATCATATTTTGGCTTACTCCAGCTCAGCTTTTATCTGTTTTAGTCCCATTAAACTTCGAAAAGAAGTACGATAGCCCAACCAGTATTAGGTATCTATAGTAGCCGATTCATTCTTTCGTATAAACGACTTAATACATTACATGAGTTTTATATGTTGGCGGAATTGAACTTCCTTTCATAATACTAATTTCTAAATCTGATACCATATTATTTGTTTGAATTGCTATGAGGATATAACCATGATATATTTTTCCAACTTATAGCGACATGTACTTTTCCTTTCCAAAAACACGTCCGAAAACATTTCAAGTTGTGTAGACATTCTCACATAGCAAAGATTTGATTGATCAGAATACAATTATATATATAAGGCAGATTGATGGGGAAATCTATTGGTCATGTCTTGCGACATGTCTTTGAATTGCTATGAGGATATAACCATGATATATTTTTCCAACTTATAGCATCACTTGTACTTTTCCTTTTCCAACGTCCGAAAACATTTCAAGTTTTGTAGACATTCTCACATGGCAAAGATTTCATTGATCAGAATACAATTATATATATAAGGCAGATTGATGGGGAAATCTATTGCTCATGTCTTGCGACCGGAGAACCGAATATTCTTCTTTTAAAATTGATTTATTCTTCTAGCAAGCTCCTTGTCCTTGCCAAACTTTTTCATCACTTTGAGTTCATTCTTCTCTCTGCTCATATAGCCATCTCTTTCACTCGACAGCAGCCCTCAGGCTAGCAGCGTCCCATCTCACATCCCAGTCTATGCTTCAGCCCATTTTGCATGATAATTGCCTATTCTTCCTTTTCTCAACTTCTTTACTCTATATATCACATTCATTCAGCATACATCTCTCATGTTACTTTTACAAATATTGCTAAGCCTCTTTAATAGACAGACAACACATCTCATATTAATTTACTAACCTCTTATATATATATATATTATATATATGTTTATATCTGGGCTTTCATTCAATCTGATCCTCTCAATCATTCCAATGAATTCTCTAAGATCTAGATAAATCTGAAAAATATAATATATAATAAAATCTATATGTGAAGTAACCAAATGGCAGTTGATTCTTTATAGCATCATATATATTTCTGGTGCGATGATCGCATTGCTGGACAGGAATGCAGCGACTGGTTGCGGCAATCTTGTCCAGCAATGCCTTCATCACTTACTTTGGTGAACATCACAGATTCATGCGCTTCCAAAACTCTTGACTGTAAGTCAAATCTGGACTAGATCTGAGTGAAGATTGAGCTGGAGCAACAGCAGAGACTGGCTGCTGGGAATGGGAGTCCAACATGGAGACCAGACTGATCGATGAGGCGGATGAGGAGTTGGAGCTGGATTTAGAATTGAAAGACGCCGCCGTCGATATCAACTGGGTTGTATCCAAGGTCAAGGCGGGTGCTGTGTGTGGCCGCAGGGGTAGTTCCGTGGCAGTCATGTGGCTGCCAATTATGGGGGCACTGATTGGTCTGAGCAAGGACCTGGGCGGCTGGTGTTCCAGTGCTCCGCCGAAAAGCAGTTGCATCTTGGCCATGGAGCGGAGGAGCTTTCTACTAGCTGGAGTCGTGGGCAGGGCATCTCCTTCGCCCGCCTCCTGGACATGCGCTTGAGGTGGTGTCTTCAAGGATGCCGCACTAGTGGAAATGTCCAAAGCATCCCTTGGCGCCAGGTGCAAGTTGACTTCCGTCAGCTGCCCCATGGCCAACTGCTCCGACTCCTGATGGCTGCTGTTGCTACTGCTGGACGTGATGTGGAGATCAGGTCGTAGCTGGGGCTGGAATACACGGGCCAGCGTCGTCTCCACCTGATCGAGCAGCTGTTGGGCTTCCGCCTGCACCTGGTCGTCGGCAGAAGGGTCCAGCGGCGTCAGTCTATCTTCATAATGGGGCGGACTCTCATATCGGATGGGCCTGAGGTTGGTCAGGGTTGCTGATGAAATGTCGGCAAACAGCTGTTTCCTGGCCAAGGTAATGGCATTGGTAAACTGATAGCTGTCCTGCTCGTGCTCCAGCTCCTGTTCCGAAAGGATCAATGGAGACAATTGGTGCTGCAGTTGCTCCAGCTGTGTGCTGCTGTTGGCGGCATCCTCGCGTCGTGTGCCACGATGCCAATCCCGCAAGTTGTCCAAGGTACGATGGATCTGTTCGCGCTCGTGCATGCAGCTGGTGCGGATGTGTCGCATGGGCCGTTGATGATGAATTTTCTGAGCACGCGCCTTGTCCAAATATTTGAGAAAACTTTGCTCCAACAGATCGCTCTCCTGCTCCAGCTGCAGCATGCGGTTCCTGGAAGGGATTAGATGGATGGCAATTAGCATTTAGGTATGGCAGAACCCAAGCAAAGGCGACTCACTTGGCACTAAGTAGGGCATCCTCAAAGGTGCGGGCGGCAGGCGTTGCCTCGTTGCTAAAGGTGTTGGTGACCATGGAGCGGGTGAATGGGTTTGTGGAAGCGGCGGAAGGAAGATTAACATTATTAAGCCCACCGACAGGAGGAGGAGGAGGAGCCGGTTCTGGTGCTGGAATGCCGGTAGTGTCAGCAGCAGGAACTGAAGGAGCAGCACTCACTGTCAACAGTTGGTAAGGATATGGCAGGCCCATGGGCATAGCGGGGAATGGCGGCACATATGTTGGTACTGTCAACGCAGCTGCTGATGGAGCAGGAGCAATAGCTGAGGTTACAATAGGAGCTGGCTCAGCCGCCGAAGGAGCAGGCGCCGGAATTGGAGGTACTGCTGCTGGTGGCTTCGATGAACGAACATCCGCCTTCTTTCTTGCAGCCGGAGCAGGCGATGCTTCACTCGAGCTGGACGCATGCATGGTGGAGGCGGGTGATGTCCATGCAGGCGCCGGATCAGACGCACCCGTCTCTCCTCCCGTCTCGCTCCAGACGGGCAATATCCTGGCCGCCTGCTCGGCAGCGAGCTCTGTTTGCTGAATCTTCTCGGCCAGTGCCTGATGATGGGCCTCATAGTGCTCCAGCAGGCGGAAGATCTTTTGCACCAAATCTCTGGCCTCAGTCGATGAGTGCGAGTCCCGCTCCACGCTACGGCAAAGGGTCTTCAAGGAGATGTAGATATGTTAGATCCTATGGAATTAGTTAAGGATCACTTGAAAGGAGCTCTATAACTTACCCGCCATGAGCTCTGGCGACGGGTGAGCCGCAGCATCTCTGTATGGTGGCGCAGCTTGACGTCATAGAGCTCATCTAGGCGCTTCTTCTGCATCTCCAAGGCCTTGTTCAGCGACAATTCAACGCGCTCCAGAAAGATCTGACCGCTGTGGCTGTGCAGCATCTCGTGGATCCACTGCTCGTAGCTCTTCTCCTTTGGCAGTGGTGGTGGCTGTTTTGGCTGCTTCTCTTGCTGCTGCTGCTGTGTTTGGACCAGGACATTCCGCATACTCTTCAGCTTTTGCTCCGTGTTGGTGGCTCTAGACTGAGTTTTCCGACGCACAGTTTGCGTGCTGGAGGTGGAGGTGGCTTTGCTTCTGGCGGTGCCTGTTGAATCTGTTTGGGTAGCGCTGTGCTGAAGACTTTGTGCACGCATCTGCTGACCTTCCTGTACGCCCATAAAATGGCCATGGGCGAAACCCTCACGGTAGCCCATCTTGAAGCCTTTGTTTTGGCCCACAGCATGCTCCTGCTCCATGGCCAGGTTGAGCACGTTGCCCAGCAGTTGGACGCAGCCGCAGAAATCGGCCACCAGGGATTCCACGCGCTTGATCGACACATGCATGTGCGACTGCGGCTGACATGACTTCCGCTGTATGCGCTCCAAGGATTGATGCACCAAGGCCAAGCTGGACAGCTGCTCGGGATGCAGATGAGGTAGTTTGGGCACGGAGGCCGCCTGGGCGGGCAGCTGAATGGGACCAACTGATGTTTCTAGTACCTCCGGTTGTGATTGATTCTTCACTGACTCCTCCGGCGATTTGTCTACTGGTTGCAGCTGCAACGCCGTCTCGCCGGGTGTCAATTCTTGCCCCATCTTAGCCAAACGATCGCGCTCCTTGAGTTCCCGCTCCAGCAGCTGCTCGAGCGCCTGCTCTGAGATTACCTCGACGGGTGGCCCACATGATTTGCTCAGATGACGCATATGCCGCATCAGCACCGCCAGCTGTTGCTCCACTCCATGCAGTGACTGTGAGACGCGGGGGCCAACAAACACACTGCGGCCATCTGGGCCCAGGATGAGCTCATGCTGCTCTGTCTGATACAGCTGGCTAATATCCACATCCGGACAACTCTCCAGGTAGGTAGCCAGCTCGGTTTGCGTCTGCTGGGAGTGCAGCTCCTCTGCCCTGTCCAACGTCATGGTACTGGTACTGACCTGCTGCAATTTGCTGGCTCTGACTGGACGATGCTCATCCACCAAGGCCTTGAGCACGATCAGTAGAAGCGACTGTTTCTGCTGCTGCGGCTGTTCCTTCTCCTTGTAGAGTCGCTGCACTGCCTGGGCCAAAATTTGATCTTGCTCCATATCCTTTTCTTGCCCGCCCATGACGGCTTTGAGGACCTCTTCAATCTCCTCGGGCTTAAAACGAAAATCGGGACGACCATCAAAGTCTGGCAGCATCTGGCGATGCGGCATCTCACTGCAGAACACAGACAAACTGTAATGACAGTTGTGGGCATGCAGAAACTCCGCCACGAGTGTGTGCAGGGCCATTGCCAGGGGCGAGAGCAGCAAGCAATGCTGTTGGCCAATCTGCATGCCAGACGCAGCCGCCTTGCTCAGCAATTGACCTAATAAGTAGGAGAAGGATGAGCTGGGATACCAGGATTATGATCAAAAGAACCACAACTACTCACCCAAGGGTGTCTTATTGAAGGAATTGATGAGATCCACACGCAAATGTGAATGCATTTCCCTGGCAATGCCCTCCTCTTCCATCCATTTGCGGAAATTCTTCTCAAAATCCTGCTCAGAGAGCTGGGCAAAATGTTCCAGTTGTGCTGCGGCCTCTTCAACACCGTCAGCGCACTGGCTTGGTGGCACCGGCACCGCCGTCGTTAGCGTTCGCGCTCTTTCTCTTTCGCTAACAGCTGGCGGCGGCGGCGGCTGTGTACGTGTTGGTCTTGCTTTCTCTATTGCAACTTGTTCCGTTGGCTGTTTTTTCTGTCCCAGCTGTTTCATCTGCTTCTGCTGTTTCTGCGGTTGCTGCGCCTGCTCCTTCGGCTTTGGCTTCTCAAACTGTCGTAATCTTTCTCTGCTTGCTTTACGCAGTATTGCTTCTCTTTGTTGCTTTAAGGCAGCTTCCCTTTCTCTTTTGAGCTGTGCGTCTTTCTCTCTTTTGGCTGCCTCGTGCTTCCTTTCCCGTTCGCATGGTTTCGCCTCTTCTTTGCTTCGTTGTCTTGACCTGGCGGCCGCCGCCATTTTGTGATTGGCAGCAATTGCAGTTGGCGTTTGTTTCGACTTCATTCCGGCTTTTCAATTCCCAATTCCTACACTTTCAATTTCAGTCTCAAGATTCCCATTCACTCATTAATATTTAACTGCAACTTCATATACATATATACATCTTATGTTCATATATATGCATGTGCATGTGTGCGTTTGTGTTTCTAGTGTTTCATCTGTTTCACGTGTTGCCTTTTCGTTTAGTCCTTTGTGTCGCGTTGTTAACGGCTTCGATGCCGTTGGCTAAATGAGTTTTAACAGCAAATTGCAGGTGGTTGCATGCACCACCAAAAACATATAGAAAAATATTTGACAGCTGGCCCAGAGCCTACTGTCTACAGGAGCAGGACAAGTGTCGGAGAAAATATAAAAGCAAACAACAAGGCTAAAACTTAAAATCAGCCAAGCGTGACAAGGCAAATAAAGGCATGATACATGGGAAGCTTGGGGGTGGAAGGCCAGTTGCAGTAAAGTGAGCCCTGACCAATATATTATCTAAGTAAAACATTAGATGCACATACAACCTTAATATGTGAAAGCATGGTCAACAAATGTCTTCGTATCAGTGTCAGTGTCAGCATGCTATGCTGAAAATGTACCTTTTAATTATGTATAGCTAAAATTGCATCGTTTTGTGAAGCCTTTTACTTGAAATAATAAGAGCGCAATCGGTTTCAACATTTAAATTAAATTTCAATTATTATCACGCGCAAATACACACATATCGTTACCTGCAAGTTTCGATTATTTGTAAATGCTGATATGTACGTAAAAATATGATGGCCAAACTATCGAAGCATTTGGGTAGCATACGCAAAAGTAACGATGCTTAAGATATATATATCGTTCAGCTGCAGTGCCGATATATGCCAAAAATTATCACTGCAGCAAATATCGAGACATATTTGCTAAACATATGTGAAAAATAATATACTTTGATGCAAGAAATTTCACAAAAAAAAAACCAATCCATTGCCCATTATATATTGCATTTAGAATTGACTTCTGCATTTTTCATTATTAACAATTTCACTTCAAAAACGTTTAATGCACGCACACATTGATAGATTTTACTATATATGTATATTTTAGGTTTTACATTTGGTTAGAAATTTTCATTGGGCACGCTGTGCAAATTACTTTAAAGCTGATGGCTGTGGGCAGCGGTATTTGGCCATTTCCACTTCTGCCTCCGCGTAGCTGAAGCGATTGAAACTAAAATATTCTGGCACTTTGTATCCACTCGTAGCTGAGGCACCCGGACCTACTGGTGATGTTGTTGGTTTCACACAGTTGCTGCTTAGTCCTGTAACATTGCTGGTTGGAGGAGCGCCGCTGGTGCTGGGCGATGAGCCTTTAACAGATCCTGCTCCCGGCTTGCTGCTGCTGGACTTGTGGCCCTGGCTATAGCCGCGACGTATTAGCTGACTTAAGGTGCGTGAGCGTCCTAGCATCTTGCTGCGTTTCGTTCAGTTTGACAGTAAAGCTATAAAGCAAGTTCACGTAATCGCAAAACAGACAGACAGCTGTTGTCTCTGCACACAGATTGGCAGCCCTCCACCCAGGTATAGAGTTGCCACACTTGCAAAATTAATGTTGAAGGATTTGTTGTCATTCAATTTATTTATTATATATGTTATTTTCTCTTTTTAAATTTGGGCTGCGCCTTGCCATAGTGTTGGTCAATATTGGCCACTGGCGCACGTTTCTTCCGTAGCTTCTCCTGATTCGTCTTGCTGTTGCATTTGACACTGGCGGCGCCAGTTTGATTCTTGCCCAGTTGATTAAACTTTTTGCGCTGTTCGCGTATGTTCTTTAAGCGCTGTCGTTCCTCCTTCAGTTCCTTATAGTTCTTGGCTGGCTTCTTTGGGGGCTTGGCGCCAAGTTTAACCAGTTGAAATATTTCCATTTTGCGTTTGTTTTTGAAGACGCGCTGGTTGGACATGGCAAAATTGAGCACCTCATGGCGAGCCTTCTTGATGTCGAACTCGTTGTCAGTGCTTTTGCTGTTTGATGTTGCTTTCGCAACTCCTCCAGGTCCACCTGCTGCTGGTGTGGGTTTGGCCTGGACTTGCTCCTTGAAAACGAGCGCCTTGAATTCGTTGCTGCCTTTGGCGCCGGTTGCCTTTTGTGCCAGGGCAGCACGTGTTAGAACAGGCTTAAAATCTGCACTGACATTCATGTTTGGCTATTTGGAAAACAGCGGATTAACACAAATGTATTAGCAATGGCAATTTGAACAAAAACAAAAATATAAACACATGCCAGTACGCGTATTGTAATGTACTAAATTTGACCATTGACTAAAAGTTTTGGTATTTTATACGATATATTTTAATAATATGCAGCTAACAAATATGGAAGCAAATACCATATAAACATTGTTCGCGCAATATACGTTTTGCTGATTTGTAAATTATAATCAATTTAATTCAATTAAAATTTTGAAAACAGGATCTCAAATTTCTCGACAGCGAAGCTATCGTGAGAAGTGACAATATGTATGAAATATCGTAGCTATCGATGTATTTACTAACTGCATATCGATATGCGGCATGCACAAGACGTCCACATGTTGAATTTTGTTGACATTTTGGTTTAGAATCGTTGTGTTTTTATAACTCTTCAATATTTTAAATAGTTTTCAATATGAAGAAAGCAATTAAACGCAAGGCCACAGACGTGTCGGTGGTGGAACCTAAAGGTCAAACAGAAGAACAAATTGAGGCATCAAAACTAAAGGCCAAAGCAAATGCTTTGCTAAATTGTAGCACTTTGGATAAAAAAGTACGTAACGAAATTCTGGAAATTGTTGACCTGCTGGTAAGTAACTCCTTTTCAAGCATATAAGAGCTACTGCTTACATGTTTGTTTCAACAGAAAAGTGACTCTTCGAAGGTTACTCCCACAGCCGTGATGCTCGTGGTGGAGGTAATCTTTAAGAATCTGTTAAAGCGCAAGTTCGCCCATAAACTGGAGCAGGATGACGCCAAGAGTCTTAAGTGCAAAGACAATTACTTAAAACTTTACAATAAAGCCTGGTCATCGTTACTAGACCATGTGGCGGGACCCTGCAAGAACGACTCCTATGTGGCGCTCCGAGTGTGCATGAACCTGATTGCTGTGGAAGCGAAATATTCCATACCACCAAATGAAGGTTGGCCCTCGTATCGCTTATCCAGCATATTGAAGGCAATGGTTAATGCAGAGATAACGCCACCAACGGCTCTTTCGTATTTTGAGAAATATGCCCGCTGTTTGGATGTGCTTCAGTGGACGTACAAAGTGTTGCCAGAATCAGCTCCGGCCAACTTCGTTGAGTGCCCCTACAAAGCCTTGAATTACCTGAGCATCCTTAACCTGCTCGATACGGGCAAGGCTGTGCTAAATGCCAAGGAATATCATGTAAGTGATTCGACCCCCGTTGACTTCAATATGCCGCAAGCGAAGAAGCACATCAAGAAGATATGGAAAGGTGTTATGCGGTGCTGTAGTGGCGTGGATGAAAAGGTACACCGTCAGGTGCTTGTGGTGCTACTGGAACGTGTGCTGGCACATTTGGATGATGCCATATTACTAACCGATTTTCTAACGGACTCACTCCATCAATATGGTAAGCAATAGAGTGCCAACTTTAGTCTCTCACAAATATAATGAATATCCCATCTCTCTTGCAGATGGACCCATCGCTCTTATGGCCCTACAGGGCATGTTCATGCTGATGCAGCAACAGAACGTCACGTATCCAAATGTGTATGAGAAGCTTTACCAAATGTTGACTCCGCGCATGTTCTTCAACAAATATAAAGCTCGCCTGTTCTATCTGGCGGACATATTTCTAACCTCAACGCATTTGCCGGAGAATTTGGTGGCCGCCTTTGCCAAACGCTTGGCCCGACTGGCACTCAAGTCACCCTCGGCGGATGCCGTCACTTTAATACGCTTCGTGTGTAATCTACTGCTGCGCCACACGGGCCTGCAGCGACTCATACGCGCTGCTCCCGCAAAGAGTGGTAAGCCAGAGATCTGAGATCTCATGTATATCTCATATATGTGAATCTTTTTGTGCTGAGTAACTGTTGATTAGGGAAGGACTAGGAGGATGTAAATAGAATACTAAGTGGATATTTTGGTGGGAAAACACAACTTGCATATATATAATTTATTTATTCCAATTTGCAGCTGAGGAAATTCTTGATCCTTATGATGAGAACGAACCGAATCCGGTGAAATCGCAAGCCATTAACAGTTCGCTGTGGGAAATCTTACTATTGCAAAAACATGCCGTGCCCGCGGTGGCCAGTGAAGCACGTTTTATATCCAGCACGCTGCCAGTTACGGAATTCGAACTGGGTCCCCTGCTGGAGAGAAAAGAGCGCGATGTAAGTAAATGTCACTGGTTGATCTGTCAATCCTTGAAATGTATCCCTCTTTCACTTTCTCCCAGATCTTTAACGAGGAAGTGAAGAGCAAGGCCAAGCAATTCGCGTTGGCCCACGATCGTCCCACAAATCTTGCACTGCCCAAAGTTGATGTCGTAACCAAGTATTGGGATATCTTATAACTCGATTCCTTAACTAATTACATTACATTATAATCTTACATGTTGTTGCTGCCGCCTCAAGTTAATTGTTTGGGATTGTGTCCCATTTCCGTTTGAAACCATTCGGCTGCTGTTATGCTTGGCTCCCAGGGCAAGGGCAAACCCTTTAGTTTGAGTCTTCTATGCACTGTGTTGGTTTCTGTGGCATTATCTGGCCGCGTTAGCTCCAAGTTAGAGACGGGTCTGTGTTGACGCAGTTCCGAGCATGTGCGACAGGGTCGTATGAAGGCAAAGTAAACGCATTCGGCAATTGACAGGAAACTGAAGCCCAGAAAGAGGCCCATCAGACCGCCTACGTTAGCTGCGGGGAAACGGGGGATGTAATGGTGGTAGGCGAGCATTAAGAATCTGTTTTGGTAAATTCGACCTGTAAATTTGTCTGTGGTTGCATGAATTGAGTGCAGTCGAATGCGAAGCCGAACGAATGGGGAAAGAATAATAAGATTTCATAGTCTACTAAAGGTTAATTTGTTTATAAATGAAACGGAACGGATGAAGGAAATGTATTATGAATCTATCTAAAGTTTTTCATGGCCTCTTTGCATCCCTTCGCCAAAAGTTGCTCTTTAACGATTTACTAACACAAAAAGTCCGATATGCCAATGAATTCCGTCTGTTTGCTGGCCCGAAAGCTATGCTCCTTGTAGTACAGGCTGACAATGGCCACGCTGCGCTCCACATAGGCATGGCTAAGGTTCTCCACTGTGGGATTGGCCAGCTCGAAGCCATGGCGAGAGAGTTTCGTTGAGGTGGCGGCCGCCGTGTAGGTGAGATCAAAGCAGCCGGGCAAACAGCTGTCCAGGCACGACTCTAACTGCAGCTCCACGGCCGCCACGGCATGATCGCGTACACTCTCTAAGCACGGCCACTGGCTCAGGGAGCAGACGGTGTTCGTGCTGTTGCCGTGTATGCGCGGCATATAGAATGCAATGCAGCCACAGTGTTGCAGCAGCACCATGGCGCGGCACTCCAGCTCGCAGTTGCGCTGCGTGTAGTGGACAAAGTAGCGCAGATGCGAGCCCTCGCTGTGGAACAGACATCGCCGATATCTGCGGTCAACAGTGCGCAGATGGGGCTCCGTAATTATCTTGGCCGGATCGATGCGCAGCTTCGTCTCCAGGCCGGGTGCCAGAAGTATGCCTGTCTCACGCACACTGGGCGCCTCGTCTGGACTGTGCAGCGCCACCTTGAAGCCCATGCCGTTGGACGAGGAGCAGTAATAGGTATCGGCTCCCACATCCAGGGTCAGCGACAGTCCCAGCGATTCCCCTGTGCCTTGGGCAGCGCGCGGATACACACGGCTGTTCACTGATGACCGGCCGTAGCCCCTTTCGGCGTACCAATTCACCGCCTGATATTTTCCAGGCAGGCTGACATTGCGCAGCTCAACCGGCACGCTGCAAAATATAAGTTCGAGAGTTCGTTCAACTAACACACCCAGAAGAAGAACGGAAAGCTAGCTTCGGCTTGCCAAAGCTTATATATAACCGATCTATATCAAAGCTGGATGGAGTGGATACAAGGGATACAAGAAGAATTGGTTTTAATTTGGATGAAAAACAGAACAGTTTTGCTCCTAAGTGTTCATTCCGGAACAATCGGTTAGGTCATATTTTCCTAAAACTTTTAGGTAATAATATAATAATTTCAGAAAGCAGAAGGTCCTGCCTGAGTGCACTTACTTCTTTTTGTACATGAAACGAGGCGGCAGCTTATTGAAGACACAACACAATCCCTCGTCTGTGACAATTGGCTGAAACATCTCTGCACACTGATGGTCGTCGGCACCAAAGCGACAGCCAATGACCATTTGGCGGCAGGGTTGAGAGATCTGAAAAGTTTGGATAGGAGTAAGATAAGGAAGTATAAGATAAGGTTAACATATTGTGTAGCCATCAATGTGCTGTAGGACTAGGCTAATCTCTTTTTCCTTTTTCTGTTTTTAAAATTTTCCCTGAATTTTAAAATCCACAAATATTCCAGCTAACTCTTCCCAGTTATCGAAGATTTGGCGTGACCTGCTTCTTAGCGTAACTCACATTCAATATGAATTCCTCCCAATTGTTGAAGGTGGTCTTGTTATGCATAAAGTGAGCTCCTCCTTTATCCACCTGACGATGGCACAGGACCTGCAGCATGGCATGCTGAACTGTATTGCTGGCATATATCTTAGCTTCCTTGGCCAAGGCCTGATTCAAATTGCATATGGTCACCGCCGGAAAGGGCTCGCTGGTTATGTACGTTGGCTCTGGATCGAGGCTCACTATAATCGGTGTGGTTCGCCACTTCTGGAGGGCATCGTAAATCATGAAGCCGCCAAAGCAGAGCACTGCCACCAGAGCCAGGCCAAAGAAAATCCTGTCGCTGGCATTCAGCTTGCTGCTATTGATATATTTCAGGCCATGTATGGTTGTATTCCGGCAAAATTCATCCGTATTCCTGGCTAAGATTTTGCGCCAGCTAAGCTTGGGCAATGGCTTTGCAACTGGGACAGGTGCAGCAGCCAGACTCTCGGCAGCGGGTGCTGATTTAAGGCCCTGGCCCGAAGCTTGGCGTCTCCAAAATACGGCAATTCGACGACGCGAGCGCCCATGCATCTTGGCTAACATTTTGCAACTGTTACAGCTCTGATTCAGACAGTTCTGCCAGAAGGATATGGTAATCAAAGCAAGTCGAAACCTGTATGCCCTTAAGTAACTGAGACAGGCAGGCGATGATTTGAAGCAACAAAACAGGCCACTCGCATGTTAATTTTTCACCTATCCTGCAAAGGACTTTTAGCCAGTGCTGTTTTATAGTAAGACGTTCCTCACTCACTTGACCTAGAGCTTGCTACTGCAAGTTCCACTGTAGTTGAAAAACTCAAAGGAAAAAGGCAAAAACTAAACGGAATTGATGCTCTGTCGACCAATTACTGTTGTCCGTTGGACTTCAATATAAGTTGAATTCAAATCGACCTCGAGCATGCTAAATGAAAACATTTATAAATAAGAAAGTCTCTAAAACAAATAACCAAATCTTTGATTAAGAATTTATATTAGAGTTGTCATCGGGAAGAAATGATATAGGGATTTCTATCTATCAAAGTGTTACCAACATCCTGAAGAAAATTGGAATACCCTTTGCCAAGTTGTTATAAACTCTTGTCTCCTTTTTATTTGCCAACAGTGACTCCACAACTTGGTCAACCTGAAGGACTTACGCTCCATTGGATTTCGTACCAAGCGCCTTATATATATATATATATTTATCGATGACCTAACTTGCACATACATAATTAATTTTGGAACTGTTTGCAGTTGCACCTTTCGCTGCTGCTTGTGTGGGAATCCACAAATCCATCTTTAGTCCAAGTTGATGTCCATTCCATTTGGCCCTGCATGGATGTTACTGGATAACTCCCAAAAAGGATCATCTGCCATCTTGTCTTGCTCAACATGATTCATCTGTCGTCTCTTCAAGGACCGCCGCTGCCTTAACTTGTCTAGCAATTGTTGTAGTAACTCCAAGATAGCATCATCTTCATTGTCCCCATTGATCGAGGACAACTCCACATTGATAATATAGCTTTCCGGCTCAACTATGTGCATATCCGAGCTGCATGGCGACACATTCAACACGGGACGCACGCTTAGAAAGTGTCCCTGGTTGGGATTAGCATGTCTAATGGCTAATGGCATATGCTCTGGCTCTTCCTTTAGCTTAGCTTCAGTCTTCAGTGTCCTATTCTTCTTTATCTTGCGTTTACGAGGAGCCACTTCAGCTGAGCCATGTTTTGCACGCTGCCTGGAGTCCTTCTTCCTCTTCTTGGGCTTGGTCAGGGGACTGGTAAGACGGCCATAGGCATCGTACTCATCGCGAGTTTTGGCGAATATCCCAGCCAGATATTTCAGCATAATTTTAGGTAGTTTCTTAACTTTAAATACAAATAATTTTTAGAGGGAAAATATAAAATCTCAATAAAAATATCAATTTTTCAATATTGATATCGATAGACGGGAACTTTGAAAGTAAATGGATGTCAAATGAAACAGGCCTCTCTGATTTGAGAAACATTTCTTGATGTCTAGCAAACTGAGGGCCAAAACGTTGAATGCGGCAATAGAAGCATGAGACCTTGCACTCTTTTGACTGAGTTTAAGAAATTAATCGAAGCTCTGTGCCACTTAGAAGACTTTCTAAGACCCTTAATAGTCTTTTACAATCTCAAGTAACGTTGACCTGGCAATATATTTTATAGAGTAGGGAACCAACAGAAGTCATTATGTGACAAGTCAAGGTGTTAAGTTTTATGAAGCATTATTTCGATATTTTTTGACCGTTTAAAAACTCTGCTGTTTCAAGCAATGTTTGATATCTGGCATTATATAATCGAGGGTTTTTTGCAGTAACTTTTTCATCAGTTAATTCAAAACTTCAGGGTTCATAGTGCTAAATTTCTCTAATAATTCCTTGTTTTTTTGGTAACAATCCAAAATTTTACAACATGATCATTGTTTCTCTCACAGCAACCGTTTTGGGACGACCTTCGCCACGATCCTACTTGAGCGAAGAAGGTCCAGGTATATAGAATTGTCATAAGAATCACAAATTTACAAGATTAAACATGCATTATTCAACCTACACATATAGATACATAGATAGATAGATCAATGATATATAGATGATAATATATGATGTATTTCTGTACGTGTAAAAGCTGCACAGTTACCCAAACTGAACTGGATTGGTATGGTCTGGGCTTGGCCTTAATTAAGACGTGTGTGTGTGTGTGTGTGTGTGTGTATGTGTGGGTGTGTGGCCGAGCTCTCGCTCATTAGAGAGAACAGTGTAGAAAGTTTCTGTGTTTGGGGGACCAAAAAAGGAAATTGAAGCATGTGGCAGCAGAGGAGCTCAAATTCAGTGCAACAACCAACACATGTACACACACACACACACACACATATACACAGTGGCAGGTGAACTGCAAACCGCACTTGAACGAAAATCAAATAAAAAGCTTCACTGGCCTAGACGGGCTAAGGTCTGGATTTGGGTTTTTGGATGGTGTCTGGTCAAGCGGAGACGTTGACGCTCCGGCCCCATGGTACCTGAGAGCACGCACAATCATGGAGCTACACACACACACACATTGTGTGTGACTATGACTCGGTTGAAACAAGTTCATAAAACACTTAACCCAACTGAGCCTTGAGCGGACCAAAAATGTCCCATGGGAATGGTCCGTACTATGGTAAAGTAGCGGAAGGCGAAAGAGCAAGTTGTTGGGCACGACCATGAAGTCAATGCTGGTTAACTCTTGGGGTTCTGTTGGCTTGTTACCAGTTTTGGCTTTGCATAAATGCACTGCAAGAAACTGCAGTGTCTTTGCCATCTCATGAACAACATCAAATTGTGAGTGTTGTAGCGGTTGTAGCCATGGCTCTAAATTTGAAGGAGCCTCCACATCAGTCAAACAACTATATCAACTGCTTTTTCAGTGTAACAGTATCTCATTGCCCCTTGCCCTTTAGCCCTCGTACTTCCCTAATGTCCTCCAGCGTATGTATCATCATCAATGGCCAACACAAAGTTGTCGCTTTTTGGCTTTTTCCACTGACCAATACCTTGGATATTGACAGGACACACTCCCACACCCACACCCACTCCAATATTTGCATATGTGTGCTTCCAAAAAGTTAGCACCCACAGTCCAATTGACCCAATCGAAATGTACAACAACAATGTCATCGCCGCTGCAATTAGAAATCGTTTAGTTACGTTTCAAGCAGCCCACCAGTAGGGTTCCCATTGAACTCGAACGAACCCCTAACCCTAACCAGCCCATGGAATCAATATGCAACGTTGTGTCTTCTCCACTCGAGGCAAATCAATGCCTTAAATTATGTATGTCTGATGATGTCTTCGCTGCGTCCCAGACTTGCTTTAAGGTAACCACAACAGCGGCCACGTCTGAGCGACTGATTTGGAGACATGGATAGATGTTTGCCAATTTTCTGGCTGCCAGGTAAAAGTACATAACTGGCATGGTGACACCACAGAGACTTCAACTTCAACTTTAACTTAATATTAATTTGTATTTGAAACAAAATGTATAGACTCTAAAGAGGCAGGGGTGTAGTAAGAGTCTCGAGTGAGAGAGATGGAAAGAATGAAAGGAAAGAATGAACTCAAAGAAGTGAACAAACATTGAAACTGGCAATGAGCTAAGATAGCAGTTGTCCTCGTGAAACAGTGCACTTAGGCAGAAATGGAAACAACATTAATGTTAGAAGATGAAAAGCCAGAGCTCTGGTCACAAAATATGACCAATGGACTATCCCCAATTAACGATACATATATATATTTTTTTAAATTTATATTCTTTGCTTTTTTCATTCTGCATCCGTGATCTATAGCTGGAGAATCCAAGCTATATATATACTCATTTGAACCCTGGAAAATCTGAACAATTGTCAGCATCTTTAAGTTAGCCGAATGTCTGTGTCTGGCAATAGAAACATTTATCGGGAAAAAAGAAAACAATAATCGAAAGAAAAACTTTCAACCTACCAGTTTGGGCACTTATGTAAAGTATGAATCTACATGCGTGGGCAGTTTAAGAAGTTCTTAGAACATGTTATTAAAACCAAAGATTCATGCTTTGTCTAATTATGAGAAACATTATGATTCGAAAGTATACAAAATTACTAACAAATTTGAAATATATTCATGAAATTCATCTCCAGAGGACTTTTTAGAATATCAAGAAACCACACAAAATTGATCAATCTGAACAAAATTAGAAATATATTGTTGAAGGTGGCAAGTTACGAAGTCTGCTATTGTTTACTTCACCGTTAATCAGCTCATTTGTAAAGCTAATACTTCTTCGGCTTTCTAATCACGACTTCAAGAACGTCAACTTTAGTTAAAGTATGGAAGCAGCTGGCTATTCGGGTTCCAGCTTGTCACGAAGAGCGAATTAGCTTAAAAGCAGCATTTTACCTAGAATTTCATAATAGGTTTTAATACCAACCCATACATATACAATGTTTATAAGCTTGTGTAGATCTTTTCGTATTTTAAGAGACCTTGATATCAGCCTTTACTTTGCACCTTAAGTCTAGAGCAGTGTTCGGCAAGCTCTTGGATGTATTGTGTATAGGAATAGAGGCGGAAGGTGCACATATACGAAAAGCTCTTCGTTTGACTTTGGCAATGCCCAAGAAGAATGTCACCCAAGGTGTCTGTTCCTACGCACACATGCAAGGGCAAACTGTGATTGTATTCCTCCGAGTTTTGTTTCAAGGATAGGCGATATATTATCCTATAAATGATGCTGTATGGTTTGGTATAAGATGACCTAGTTTGCACTAGAATGATATAGACAATATATACATATTGTCATGGTGACTAAATCCGATAAGGTTGGGTAACGTCCCTTTCAAGGCTGTCGTCTAAATTATCATATTTCTGCTTTGCCTGAGGGGTTTTTTATACCATTCACAAAAGAGTATATTAACTTTTATAGGAAGTTCGCAACGTATAAAAGGAAGCGTTTTCGACTATGTAAAGTATATATATTCTTAATCAGCATGACTAGGGGAATTGATATAACCATGTCCGTCTTTCGACCCGTCTGCCGGTCCGTCTGCCGGTCCGTCGGTCGGTCCGTCGGTCGGTCCGTCTGTCGGTCCGTCTGTCGGTCCGTCTGTCGGTCCGTCTGTCGATCCGTCTGTCGGTCCGTCTGTCGGTCCGTCTGTCGGTCCGCCTGTTGGTCCGTCGGTCGGTCCATCTGTTTCAACGCACAGATTTCATAAGTCTTAAGAGCTACAGAGCTGAAGTTTTTACCAGATGCTTCCTTTGTCTGTCAAGTTTGAGTTTCATCCATATCGGACAACTATATCATATAGCTACCATACAACCGATTGTTCCGGAATGAACACTTAACAGCGTAACTTTTCTGTTTTTCATCCAAATCCAACCGAATTCCGTTTTTATCCATTTGGCCTGATCTGATCAAGATCGGACAACTATATCATATAGCTACCATATAGCCGATTGTTCCGGAATGAACATTTAAGAGAATTCTGTTTTTCATCCAAATCAAAACAAATCCACTGTAGCCCCACGCCCACTGAACAGTTTCATCTAGATCGGTTATATATATTGTAATGTGAATGGTATATAAGCTTCGGAAAGCCAAAGCTAACCTTTCTTTCTTGTTTTTTGTGAAATATTTTCAGCATTTCACCACAGCTGTAGACCAACTTCTAAGCACTTAACGAGCTGCCCTCGCATGCGCATATGAGCCACATAATGCTCACCATTTTCATGCACTTGCTCAAGCTGTGTGTGTGTGTGAGGAGGATGTTTGTGTGTGTCTGTGTGTAAAAAATCTGAAAATGATAGAAAAATGATTAATTGCAGTTGGCAGTAGTTCAGTTCAGCAGTCAGTTGGCTGCGCTGCCACTGAGTGCAGTAAACCTCAACCACTACTCTAAGAGCTAGCCGACGAGCACAATGCTCAACCAGCTATGTATATATATATATATATATGTAAGTGTGTATATACACATATGTGTGTGTGTATGTTGGCATTCATATCTGCTTATGTAGATGTATGTAGTATATATATATATATGTTTTTTTTTCTCATTCTGTAGCAGCATTTTTTGGAGCACAACAGCAGCTGACTGCAGCGATATTAATGATAGATAGATACTCATACACACACACACACATGCCTGCCTGCCCGTTACCCCTTGCCATATATGACGATAATATTCATCGCTTGCCAACAAAAGTTCTGCCCCCGCAATTCCCCCTCGCCCACTTGGTCTATCTGCTTTTCGCAGCTGACTTTAAAATATCACAACAACAAAAGTAGCCAAAGAGTAAAAATGGCAAATAAATCGTCGTTGCATTTAAACTGCAATTAAAACAACTTACATTAAAAAACCTATAAGCCTTGCTTTCACATTTGATATTGATCTCTATGTGGAATCAGGCATTAATAAGCTGGTAAGCCAAAAGCGATGCAAGTAAATGGTATGTATCTCAGAAGTACCAGCTTTAACAAGTAGGAAAGCCCAAAAGTAGGCAATAAAAAGTAAAGTCCAACTATTCAGTGGGATGTATTCTCTTCAGGCGTGGGAGGGGCAAGATTCTTTGCCAAGAAGCTTGGGTGCATCGCGAGTTTGTAGGCTGCTGTGGTGGTTTATCTGGTCCCCGACTAGTACAAGTCTCAGGTCAATTGGTGACGCACCAGGGAAGCCCGGATGCCCGCCCAGCTGCACGCGTTTGGACGACCCTTAGCCTGTCGAACTGGCTCCTAGAGGCAGGGCTCCATACCTGGATGGCATAAGTCCAGGTAGCCTTGTAATGGCTTCGATTAACAGACTCTTGGTTGATAACTGAAGCTTGCTTGAACGCAGGTGCCAGTCAAGCCTTTGGAGTTTCTTTAGGCACTTGGCTTTGACTGCCGAAATATGGGCTCTCCATATTAGTTCGCTGTCCAGGTGGACACCCAAGTAGCAGTGAGAACTGACGGTGTTAATGGTATCACCATAAAAGGTGAGACCAGGTAGGGTTCTTCCTCGCCGAAGAGAGAAAGTCACACAGGCCGATTTCGCACTATTGATGGCAATGTTCCATCTGGCAGACCATCGCTCCACTGCATGCAGCCATTCCTGTACTGCTTCGCGAGCATGGCAGTATCCTCTGCGTAAGTGTCCAGGATCAGCAAAGGGGCAGAAACTTCCGTGTTGTTGACGGGGGGCTGGCAAGTCAGCAGTATATAGAGTGTACAATAAGGGTCCAAGCACACTTCCCTGATGAATCCCTGCATGCAGCTGTACCAGGCAGGATCGAGAGTCTTTCACTGCCACATCGAAGGTTTGATCAGTAATAAAAGATCTCAGGCTGGCATATATGCACGCGTGCAAATATATGTGTAATGCATGTATATGTATAAATCAATGCGAGTGCGAGGCACGAGCTTCAATTATCTATTAAGTTTGTATACCCTTGCATAGAAGGGTAGCATCTATGACCCCATAAAGTATATATATTCTTGATCAGCATGACAAGCCAAGTCCATCTGTTTCTATGGAAACTAGTCTCTCAGTTTTAGCATCCATATAACCGACCGATATGGAATGAACTCTTTTTTGTTTTTCATCCATGAACCAAATTCGGAAGATTTCAGTCTTAGAAGCCTCCAAGTATGATGACCTAATTTCAACCGAATATGCAAGGATACCTTCCTTCCTAAGCCTTCCTTTCTTGCTCTTTCACTATATAATTATAATACACAGCCCAAACCATAACAGCCAGGAGTCTTATCTAAGCAAATTTAAGGCGCTTTGGAGTACTCGAATAGGAGACTAAGTTGTTGTTGGGCTCATTCCATCATACCAAATATATATACATACCATATGATATATACAAAGTTTTCCTAATCCACTCAAAGCTTCAATTTATAGAAATTTTCATATATATTCCAGATTTTACATTAAATTCTTAATTAATGAATTGTTTTGCTGCGCTAGCAAAATGCAGGTAATGTTTTGTTGTAATTTGTGTAAGCCGAACTCGATGCTCGATGCCATAGAGACACAAGGTCAACGGGTTATGGACTGCATTTAAAAACCATTCAATGGGCAGACCACCACACTCCCCACCAGTTGAAGTTGAACTGTCTGCTGTGTGCACATCGTTGCCTTTTCGGCACTAATTTCCATTTATTCATTTAGTTATTTGGTTAGAACATTCATTTTGCCAGCCATTCACACAGACATTCACACAGGCACAGCCAAATAGAATTCCAAAATCTGCTAAATATATATATATATATATATAGAGAAATATAGAGAGTGAAGTGGTGTGGTTGCTGGGCAAGTGTAAGTGTAAGTGGTGTGGAGTGAGAAGTTGCACAGAGGGGACAACAGTTGTAGTGTCATCTTTCATTTATCAGCGCAAAGCACTGCATACAGTTATAGATGCCCTCAGCAACTCATTGCCCGCCCCTGACCCCCCCGCCATAGACAAAATCCAAGAGAGAGAGTAATACTCTAGTGCTCCTCCACTGACGAAATGTTACACAAAATATTACAAAAAGGGTCATATGAAAAATAAAAAAGAGAGAGACAGAGAGAGAGAGGGGAAAAGAAGCCAAAGTGAAAATGACAGCAACTGTGCTTGGATGCTGTTGATGCCAAGCCACGAGTCTAGTTCCCATGGGTTTTTGTTTTTGTCTTTGTTTGCCACTGTTTCTGGGGGTCGGCTGAAGCTTCGAGCTTCGAGCTTGGATCTGATGCTGATGCTGATGCTGGATGCCGATGCTGGATGCTGGATGCTGGCAGCTATGGCTACTACAACTGAATGCTGCTGTCAAGTTGGCCCCGTTGTTGATGAAAAGGCAAGGGTTCACAACTATTTTCAAACTATGTATGTATTTAGCGCGCATTATTTGGCCCTCGCCCCCCACCCCGCACAAAAAAAAAACACCCAGCCCCCTGCCCGACCCAGCTTCCTGCTTACAATTTGCAGGGCATCTTATGTTTGCATCTCTTTCTCTCTTTCATTTCAATCTAGGCGGCAGCTGTGCTTATTATGTGCTTTATAGCACCATAAGAGTACAGTGGTTGGGATTAGTATTCTGATATAATCAGATAAATTAATCGTTTATATCTCTTTTAGCTTGGAAATTGGAGAGTTAGCTTCTTTCGTTTACTGGGTCACTTCTGTGAAAGCAACAGAATTGGGTGTTCTATGTGCATAACGAAGGTCTTAAAACACTTTTTTCTGACTGACTTACGAAGAGAGCACAGCCCAAGCCATTAGAGCTACGAAGCCTAAAAGTTTGATATACTTTTGATGTTAAAATGAAGGTGAGAACACTAAGAAACTGTTTTGAAAAGTTTGGCTTGCAAGTGAAAGAAAATTAAGGTTAAAGTTTGTATGAAAATGCATATGTGTGCTGTAAAGTTGGTACCAAATTAGCCAGAGCTTTTGAAATCTTATAATAGTAGAGGGCGCTAGTGATACAAATTACAGCTGATTTCTTAAACAATCAGTATCATGCATCTCTCTATTTCCCTCAGAACACAAATTTGTGGTAAACAAGTAAGTTTTCCGAGGTTCTTTTTGGCATTTCTAGAGTCTGTATAAAAGGCCCGTGGCATCAAGCAATTTTATATAAGATCATGTAAAGCCGTGTCTAATGTTTCATTAAAAAATAAAAGAAAAATGCTAAAGAATTGCTAATTTCCTTGTTCATACAAACTTTAGTCTGCGCCTCCACTATAAATTATAACTTGGGCGATATTTTCAGCTTCTCAGCTATTTGATCTATGCTTTTGTTTGTCAGTAAAAAGTAAGGAAAATTTTTATAGAATTTTATAGAAATATTTATAGAAAAATATTAATTAATTCATCAACACTTTTGTTGTCTCCTTCATACTAATCCGTCTCATGTACAATGCACTGGGATCATATCTTTATCCAATCCTCAAAGCTTTTATCACTTTATTAAACGTTGCAGAGGTCTTTAAAGTTTTGGGAACAGGAAAATGTCACAGGGGACAAATCCGGTGAATATAGTGGATGAGGCATGACAAAATGATGCTCATGCAATGGTTTTTCTGAACAAAATTCAGAAGTTTCGTAACAAACTTCGCTGACTTAAGTCTCATGCCCAAAACATCCGTAAAACTGCATGATACGAGCTGACTGATATGCCAACATCCTCAGCCTCATCAACTGCTCTTATGGTAATTCGACGATTTTCCAAAACAATTTTCTTTACAGCTTCGACAACGTCTTCTGTCGTCCTTTGTATATCTTTTTATTTGTAAAAAACAAACTAAGCATGCTATGCACTTGAAACTGTAAACGTATGTGTACCACCACAATAACCACAACATGTATTCTATTCGTATACTTTCAATGAATTAAACATTTTCCTAATCGACGTACCTAAATGCCAACTTTGTCTAACTTTAAGGGTCATCTTCAATTTCGTATTGCCTTTGACAGATGATGGGCAACGTGAAGAAGAAGATGTAAGAACGGCCTTAAATAACATAAATACAAAAATTATGAATTTCCTATATTTTCTATGACTCATTTGCAGGTGAAATTTCCTAAAACGGTTTCTTTGTGCTTACCGTAAAACTCTTAAGCAAATGCAGACCTCCCAGCTGTTAGCTTCACAAATTTTTGCCTTGTTGAGTTGAAAAAACACTCCTGATTTAAAGGATTCACTTTTTTGATCACAAAATTTTGTAAATTAAAATAATCTTAAGCTCAAAACAACCATATGTGTCCCATGGTGTGGTGTGCTTCTCTTCTACTGTCCTCTGCTTTTGTTTGGGGCTGCCCTCTGACCCACAGCGATGACTACTGCTTCCTGTTTCCTGCCCACTTGTAACATATTTTTTGGGCAGCGGATTAGTTGCACATCATATTGCCACTTGAAGTGTTTATGTATGACACACACACAGACACACACACACACACACGCACACAGGCTTACATATCATGCGACACTTAATAAAAACAATGTGCTCAACATGCCGCCTTAAATGGAAATCCATTTTCAGTGTATGTTTTTGCTCGCTTTTCACCAACAAAATGTGTGTCTGTGTGTGTGTCTGTGTGTGTGTATATGTTGACTTTGTTTGTTCAGTTTATTTAAATGTGTGTCTGTCTGCCTTGTGCCAACGCTTTTCCTATTTTCCGACACTACTCCTGCTTGCTTGCGGGCTCTATAAATTTATAATTAATTGTTTTAAAGCTTTTGTGCTATGCGAGTTTGAGTGGATGTGTCCAAAATTTGGTAACCCTAAGCCCCTCCTCCCCCTACCACCAAGTAACATGTTTTTGTCTCCTCTCATTCCATGTTGCCATAAAATAATTTTGTGGTTTTTGTTTATATTTGTGGCATTTGATGTTGCTTTTAGAATGATTATAAAAACCGCAAGGGCGGGCAATGGCAACCCTTAATCGTTTTGGCAATTAGTTGGCTAAAGTTCATTCGTTAAGCATAAATATGTACATACATACATGCGTGTATTAATGCATACAAACATACCCGCATTAAGTGAGTGGGTCAGTTATGGCATAAGAACCTCAAATATATTTTTTTAATAATTTTCGTAAATTTATATTTTTCAAATTTCAAACTGCACTTTATCGTTTTTGCAACGTTTTAAAACCAGGAGAGCCAACAGAGTGGGATTGGTTTGAAGTGGTTTTTAGCATAGATGCATACAACTTGATCCACTTAAAGTTGGAATTTTATGAAGACGATCTAATCCATTAGCTGTAGCTTGTGTGAAAATTTCTGCCTCCTAACTATACCTGTTTGATTTCCGCGTTGTTGATAATTCAGACAGCCAGTCAATACCAACAGTTTTAGGTACATATAAAGATTGTCTTTCAATTGAAAATGAACCAAAGAAAACGTTAGAGAATTGGCTTCAGCTTGTTCGAATGAGCTAAGTAGCTTTGAGAAGCCTTTGAAGGTGAATTACTAAGTGCAAGACAACGCACAGTGGGGTTTTGGATCACATATGTCCACCAGATATGTTCACCAAATTTGATTGACCAAGTTTGATCCAGATCGCACTAATATTTAATATAGCTAACATATAACCAGTTTTTACAGAATAAATTTATGGTTTTTGGTCAGAGTTGGACCAAACTTCATATAGATCTGTTTTAAAAGCCTCTTCGTTTGCCTACCCTAGCGGATCGTATCACTATATCAGAAAGATCGCATAGTGCCACAGAACAGATTGATTCAGAATGAATTTTAGTAGGGGAAACTTATTTGAAATACCATTCACATTTTGCAACTCACAGAAGCAAGCGTTTCCGACTGCTGTTCTTGATCAGCATGTCAAGGGGAATCGATATAGCCATGTCTGTTTGATCCACAAAGATCTTAGAAGTCTTAAAAGCTACAGAGCTGAAATTCTTACCAGATGCTTCGTTTGTCTGCACGCTGGTTAAGTTCGAGCTTTATCAAGATCGGAGAACTATATCGTATAGCTACCATATAACTGACTGTTCCGGAATGAACCCTTAGGTGTATAACTCTTCTGTTTTTCATCCAAATCAAACCAAATTCGGATTGTATTCATTTGAGGAGAACCCACGTCCACTGGTATGATCTGACCAAGATCGGAGAACTATATCATATAGCTATCATATAACCGATTGTTCCGGAATGAACACTTAGTAGCATATTTTTCCTGCTTTTCATCAAAATCAAACCAAATTCAGTTTGTATCCACGTCCTAGTGACTAAGCGCCACGTCCGCTTCTCTGATCTGATCAACATCGGACAAACTATATCATAGTTTGCATAACTTTCTGCTTTTCATCCAAATCAAAACATATTTCCGCCGATCTAGATCGGTTAAATATTTACAATGTGAATGGTGTAAACGCTTCGGCCAGCCAAAGCTAGCCTCTCTTCCTTGTTGAAATCTCCGATTGCAAAAGTATTTTGTGTAATGCCAAAATCTCTGAACAAAAAATCCCCTGTGCAACGTCTTAATGAAAGACTGCAGCTCTTTGAGATGACAGTCCCAGCTGTGATGGCTATTGTGATTTGTTGATAAGCACAAGGAATTGAGAGAGATATTTTATTAAATCTGCAGTCCAAATTATTATTCTTATTCTTGAACTAATCGTACTTGTCGCCACTTTTTGGGAGTTCGCCATTTTGATTTCAAGAATGTCATTAACCATATTTTCATGTTCTTCACAGCCAACCCTTTCAATTGGGAGCCATATCATGGGCGGATGCATTGTCATCCCAACTAAATGTGTTTGCAAAATTTCACTTTAATCGGTTGGGGATAACTGTCCTAAAAGTCCAGTTGCAAGATTTGCCCCATACAAACATACATTCAATATCATAATTTTAGGAAACAGATAGAAAAGTAGTTAGAAATTTGGGGGCAAATTTAGGCTGTTATTTTGTTAGTAAAGTGTTGCTATATGTTTCCCAAAACTTAAGTGAAAGCAATCTAAAATGTAAAAGATACGATGGACACTGCTGATTTCTCCCCAAATTGTCCTTTGGCTAATCTCAAAAAAGTCTTTGACAGAGAAAGAAACCCCATTGACATCGCTATAGTAAAATTCCTGTTCCTATTGCACTTACTGTATAATAAGACCTGAATTGATCATCTACTTACAATTTGAAGAGAACATTATCATTCCAACAGAGCAGAGCTCATATATATGATTATTCTGGCTCTTTAGTACAATATTCTTTCATCAGCATGTGCTGAAACTAGCATTCTTCTCTTGGTTTTGATCTATTTTCCTTGGCCATATCAACTGTGTGAAGAGAGCAGTGCATAAATATGTATGTACAAATCCCCATTTTGCCCCAAGGCCTTTAAGGCTCTGTTGACCTGGTAAATAAATTTATTTGAACTAAATGTATATATGTATGGGTTACTTTTTGATTGCCTTTGTATGTATGTCGCGCGTGTGAATTGTCAGTGTTTGTTTTGATAACGTCTTTGTGTGTCCTTTCTGCCAGCATTTCCAACTTGTTTTCCCAAGCATTTCACCTCCCAGAGGCTATGGCCAGGACTTTTGGCAAGCTTTTGGCATTTGTTTTGCCGACTTTTTGTTTTGTTTTGGCTTAAATTGTCGCAGCTGGGCAGAGCTATAAACAAACATATGCAGAAACTAAGGCCATCCTCTCCCCCTCACGACCACCCCCCCCAAACACCTTCTAACCGAATATGTATGTTGCTGAGGCGTAGGCGCTGGCATAATCAAGAGGCACGTGTAGAGTAGGCCTTGTGCCAGAGACACTCAACAGAAATTGTGAAACCAATTGAGGTAAAGCGATGTGAAATAAATAGTAAAACTTTGTGTTGAGTGACGTCACAAATGACTTCAAAATTGCACAATCTTTCATTTAAGCTGCGGGTTTTAAGTTGAGTTTACAAATTAATCAGAGAGAGGGAGAGAGAGCGAATGGAAACCATCTCAGAAAAATATTCACTCTTCATTCATACAAATTGTAAACAATACTCATTTAGTAATTAAGTGATTCATTAAGTGATGAATATGTTATTAAGTAATGAATGCCTCATTTAGTGGTGAGTATCTGACTGAGTGATGAATACCTTAGTTAGTGATAAGAGTCTGTTGATTGTCTCATTTAATGATGAATATCTCTTATACTGGTGAATACCTGGTAAAGTGTTGGATACCTGAACATCTCATTTAGTGATAAATACCTGATTTAGTAGTGAAAGTTTCATTAATTATGAATGACTCATTTGATGACGAATGCCTCATGAATATCTCATTTAGTAGTGAATGTCTCATTGAATGATGAATGTCTCATTGAATGATTAATGTCTCATATTCTGTTGAGTATGTCCATCAGTGATGAATATCTCTTTTAGCCATGAATGTCTCGTATACTTGTGAATATGTCAATCAGTGATGAATATCTCCTTCAGCCATGAATGTCTCATATACTTGTGAGTAAGTCAATAGGTAATGAATATCTCATTTAGATATGAATGTCTCATAAGCTGGTGAATATCTCATTAAGTGATGAAGAATGATGAAATCTCATTTAGATATGACTGACTCATTAGATGATGAATACCATTAAGCGATGAATAACTCATATACATATCTCATTTCGTGATGAATGTCTCATTTGGCCATGAATGTCTCATTTAGTATTTTATGCCTAATATCATTTAAATCGTTTTGTAGATGGGCTGAGTTAAAAGCAGCATAAGGAAATATTTGGTAAATATGAGAAACCAAACATCATCTAATTGCTTAAGCAATATTTCTTCAAGTGTATTCAAGGCCTGCATTTGCTGTATGTGTGTGTGTGTGTGTTTGCTTGTATGATAAATATTTGCATAGTGTAATTTAGTTGCTGTACAAAATGTATCTTTGCAGCATATTCGTGCAATTTGCTCAAGACTTTTCTCACAGCCATTCAGTGCTCTGCTCAGTTTCCCCGTTTGAGTTACAGCTCTCATCATCTCGGCTCTGTATGCCAAGTCTATATGCCTAAGTAAACCATGCCTGCTGTTGCTGCTGCTGCTGCTGCTGCTTGTGCTTGAGCAGTTGTTGAAAGTATTTATTTAAAGGCAACAAGCACTTTGCTTGGCTCTTAGCCATTTACAAGCACGCCTGCCGCCCTCAAATCCTGCTCGACTCTCTGCCAACCCAAAAACTACACCCTAGCTACTTTGGTATTATTATGGTTATAAACTATTATGCCAGCACCAACACAACTGCTTGCTGATATTTTTCTAAATTTAATTGCATTTCAGCCAGCTGACAGGCAAAGGCAGAGCTTCTAGCTTCTGTTGTCCATCTTGGGCCTGCAATTGCAGTAGGGCTGAGAGGGGAATGGGAAACGGGAAACGGGAACGTGCATAGGAACTGGACCAGGAACAGGAACAGCAACGGGCATAGCAATGACAAGACAACTCAATTTGATGGCAAATCACATCATATGCTTTCCAAACACGTTCAACCAGCACGCAAAAATTTAAGTCACGAAAACAATTTTGTGAATTGCTGTTGACGGACAAACGGAGGGTTGCCAAGGGCAGCGGCAGAGACGGGGGCACAGGCACGAGCGACGCTGTAGCCGGGAATGCCGTCTGTTGTTTTGTCCTGCCTTTGACTGAGCCTCAGTCCAAACAACTGATTGTAGTCTATCCTTAAGTAGCTGGTGGCAATGCCTTGAGTGGATTATAGCCTCATCGTCGTCCTTTTGTCTTCAGACACCCCCCCCCACCACCTCCGACGCCCGCTTGTCCACCCCTTTTGCTGTTGTCGTTCACGTCGCCGCCGCTGTCTTAAAAATTATGACAGAATTTATTTGCTGGCCGAAAAATTTGAAACAATCGCGTCGCGAATTAGCATTAAGTCAATCACTGGACATAATTTTATTGTATTTTCTTTTGGTCTACACTGAAATAAAATAGACGATGAAATTGTAATCTCTGGCAGGTTTGATTTGGTATGAATATAGATGTGATAGTGGACAGAACACGGAATTAAGTGACGTCGCATGAAGAAGACAATAGCCGAACTATGGCAATGGAAATGGAAATGTGGAAATGGAGATTCTTAATTCGCCGGCAAATTTCATGGCTTTTCGGTTTGAAACAATAGATCCTTGAAATAGCTAGAGACCACATCTATGGCTCCCATATCATTAAAAGGTATTGAACTATTAGGCTGCAAACAGAGTGCACGCGGAGGCGAAGTTGAACCCTGCTTCCATGCGTTGCGGTCATAGTGGAAGACCTATGAGACCCAATTGAGGGTTGCCATGTATTCGTCAACAGGTAAGAGATGCTCCTGCAAGGATAACAACAACAATAGCACGACAGTCTTCATACTCGGCGGGTAGCAGTCCTTGTGTGGGAGTAGACCCGACTGCTGTGAGGATCTTCCAAGACACACACGAGTCACATGCGCTCAGCTGAGATGGAGGTACTCTAGGTATCTCAACAGCTACCTAGCCAGAGTAAGCCCCGGTGATGCGGCCCTCGGCCCCTTGTGCCTGAGCGAACGCCACACCAAGGCGGATCTCTTCAGGTGACTCCTTCACCTGACCTACCTCACTCCGTAAGCCTTGTGGACCAATCCAGTCAAGGCAGCTAACTTTCTCGGCTTGGACTTAGAGGTCTCTTAGAGGTCTATTCTTCAATTGTGTTTGTCCAACAGGTCATCCTATTTGAAGCTCTTCACTTGCGTCTCTATGGTGACTTGTTCTTCGCACACGTTCAAGAGAATCCATATGCCTTGTTCTGCAGCAGAGCTACAACATTGGCACCCTGTTTGCTGCCTTTTGATTGCTATTTTGCACTTACATTTCGTATTGAAATCGCCCATATGATGATCATCAGACAACTACAAAGCAAGCCTATCTAGCTCTCTCTTAACTATTTATCATTTTCTTTAAGTGTACTCGCTCTTACAACTAGCCCACTATTAGTTAGTTCTCTGCTCCTTCAAAGCAGCAGGGCAGCAGGAATATAACACAGATAAAGGAAGATAAGAAGAGATATACATGTGCCAAGAGCAGCTCAACCCCAAATGCAGGTTTGCCTCGGAGTGGCCAGCACATTGGGTTCACCTTTTTGCTGCTCATTGACTCAGTTTTTCAATTCTTTTTCAGACACTTGAGAAAAACAATTAATTACCGTTGGATGCTGCTGCTGGTGCTGTGGATTCTGGGGCTGATTCTGGTGCTGGCGCCACACCTACCAATTCATTTTGCATTTTTGAAGCGCGTCAAAAAAACGAAGCCGTGTGAGTGCAACTCCAAATTCCAATTCCAAGTCCACAATCCACTAAGAAGACAGCTGCCAAAAAGGGCGTTGCGACGCCAGTTAAATAAAACACCAAGGCAAGGTTGTAGAAGTGGTCATAGTGTGGTTGACACCAAGGACGGATTTCATATGGAAGGCCCCAGATATACAGACACGTATAAGTTTGGAGTGATTATAAATTGTCTCTTAACTAAGTTAAGAACACGCTCCTTTCTATCAACACGTTGCTCTGCTGTTTGCTTAATATGTATTTGGAGAATGTTGCCCGTTCTACTTTAGTTTGATCTTTGAATTACTTCCTTATGACCCTTGACTTAAGTGCGATTTTCTACGGATCAAATGCAAATAATTCAAAATTCTTTCTCAAATTATATTAAAATATTTAGAAAATTTTAAAAAATTTTTCTTGAAGGTAAAATTCAAGAAATTCTAGATTCCACAATCATGAAATTTATCCAAGAGATGAGTCCAAGAAACGAGTTCTTCTAACAATTCAAGAAGTATTCAAATTCCCTCTCTTAGGTCAACGTGGGTTTCCGTTTCTTGTGATTTCTTGTTTAGTTTTTAAAGACATTTTCTATAAGTCTTCTCCTGCTTTGGACCTTACTTCCTCTAGACTAAGATATTGTCCACATTTCAGCATTTTTTCTTCGCTTTAGAGCGCCCTGCGTTTGGTTTCACTCCCTGAGGCGCCCCTGGTTTGTCCATGGAATGGCCATTTTGGTGAATCGTTCGGTTGGCTCCTCTTTTGGGTCCTGCTCCTGCAGAAGGGTTATCATTACTTCCACATAATTTAATTTCGGCAGCGACCATTTGCATTTCAATACCAATACCAGAGCTGGGCAGGACAGGAAGGCAGGCAGGCAGGCGGATTGGCGACTTGGAGGGTATGATATGGTGGGGCTATGACGCTGCTTACTTTTGTGCCCGGCTCGTGCCCGTTACAGATTTGTCTTACCATTTTTCAAAGTTTGGCTGGCTGCTCGTTGCACAAACTGAATTGAATTGAATCACCACATTATGGGACCTGGGACCCAAGCCCCGGCAGCGACAGCGACAGTGCGACCCGTCGCCACCCTTTTCGTGGGCCAATTCGTTTTTAAATTTTTTGGCGGCGCAGTTGCTGCTGCTGCTGCTGCTCCTGCTGCTGCCAGATTTTCCATCATCATTCATAACAAAAGCAGTTGGCAGTTGCAGCATCTCTGGCCACCCGCTGCCCTCCGCAGTCATGCCCGTACCACCGCCCAGTCAGCTAGTCCATCTATATTTTTTTTTTTTGCGACATTTCCGTTTGCATTTGGCAAGCGGAAATGTCAGCGCCCATTGGTAGGACAATCAAGGCCTGGACGAGTTGCTGTTATCAGCAGGCTGAGAAGCAACTGAGGAGCAGCAGAAATAGCACAAAAGGCACAAAGTCAACATTGTTTGGTGTTGATGGCTGCTCAGGAATAACAAATGCGCATACACTCAGATAAAGAAAACCAACCAACCTCAAACCGAGCAGTAAGACATCACACCTAATTTGGAGGGAAAGTACTCTGAAAAGTTCTAAAAACGATCGCAAGGGAATAAAGCTGAGTAGAGAACTTTCAGATAACATTTTGTAGTATCAAATGATATGAAATGTTTAGTTTCAAAATAGAGAATTGAAAAGTTGCTTCTCACCTATATGTTGCCCAATATTTCCAAGAGGTTTTTTCTCTCTTAAGTCAATTTCTGAAAACTGTAAGGCAAAAATGGATATTCTAATCTTAGTTGGAATACAAAATTTGCTTATTTCCGTAGTTTTTCTTTTGGTAGCCGAAATTCAACTGAAATCTGAATGGGAATGTATCTATATCAAATCATTGTTTTCCAGACAAGACAAGAAAAGGTTTAAATACGTATTGAGCAAGCAGCAGAGCAGTGGAAGACGTCCCAGTTTCAAGCACAACACAGCTTTATTGAGTGGGTTAACAGGAAGAATACAGAGAAAGTAGAGAGAAGACAAAGAGAAGATGCTAGGAAGGAAAAAAACTAATGAGAGAACAAAAGGAGAGAAAACAAAGAGGAGTGTGATATGAGGAAGACAAAAGCAGAGAGAAATAGAGATATGTAATAAGAAGTCAGAAAACAGACCTAAGAAAAGCATGAAGTAAGAAAAATAATAACCTTTAAGTGGACCTATAATCCACACTCCTAGAGCTTATTAATTCACAATCGAATTCCATCAACTTCAGCTAATTGATAAGTATATAACTGTATAAGTTTGCCAGTTATCTTCCCCCAATCAACTTTATCTTATTTGGCTGAAAAGGTAAATCCTTTTTTTCCAACTGTAGATGGGCCAGTGGGGTCAAATCCAGTCAAGTCAAACTCAGTTCTGTAGAGTCAATCTTCTGGTATCTTTTCAGCTTCCTGCGCTTCATCCATTCTATGCCAAACATTATCTATAAATTGGCTATTGATTTGTGGCCAGACTAAAAATGACGACGAAAAAAGTGCTAAATCAATTAAATCATTTTTATAGCCAAAATGCTGTACAAATTTAGGCAACAGCCAGAGTCCGTAGAGTGTTGTGTGCCTTTGATTGATGCTCTGAAATTTTCAATCAGTGGCTGGAGCACCAGCAGAGTTCACAATAATCAAAAACCTAAATGTCAATTCCGTTTGACAGAGCCAGTCCAGGCAGAGATCTAGATATATGTGCATATATATATATATATATATATATATGTATGCATTTTGTGTGCTTGTCTTCTTTGGGCCAGGCAAGTTGAAAAGCATTTTGACAATTGCTTGTCATTTGCCTTATCCATATATCCATTTGTCCATCTACCATGTCCCTTCGCCTTGCCGCTTTGATTGTGTCTTTTATGTGCAGGCTCCTTGAAAATTGCACTTGCCTAAGAAATTTAATTAAATTATTATTGATTGTACTCAATTTTCAAAGATTGGCAGAAACAAAAAGTTGAAGAAAATCATGTTTTACACACAACATCTACATGTGTCGGCTCATATATAGTTGTCATTTGAGATCCTTACCAAATGATGAACAAGCTATTGTATGACAATAAAGCCCTTTACACTCATGCCGCCTCAATTAAATTGCTCGAATTCCTTATAATTTTATATCAAACATTTAAGATCACGAAAATGAACTTTTGTTGTTGTTTATTTGGGAAACGTTAGACAGGAAAAGGGCTGTGATTAAAGCAACATTTGTAGTGAAATAGCAGCCTTGAGTCGGGAGTAAGTTACCTGAGTATTCCTGAGCCACTTCTTTATATGTTCGGCAAACAAAGTGCCTGAGAGAATTTCTTTAGAAAGGACTTATAAGTCCCTAGATATGAGTTCACTACTGTTTTTGCCACACACTTTTAAATCCTGATTGACTTCAACAAACTCTCGAAAGTTGTCCTTTTAGTTTTCAACATTTTTTCTGTGAGAGTAATATGATCTTCAAGAGGTCATAATGATGTGCTACTCTACTTAAATCTATTGATTTTGCTACCGGAACGAAGTCTGCTGGACAAAGCCGCAGTCAGAAAGATGTGCATAACTATATAGACTCAGCTTCTCTTCAAATCAGGAATAAGTACATACATATATGTAGGTACTTTGTGATGTCTGGCCATGCCTCTTTTTGCGATAGATAAACCACCACGATAGCTGCCACCCTCAGGCGATATCGATACAAGAAGATTTACTTAAAACCACAAATGTATTAACTGTAACTGTTGGCCTGCCGATTGCGGAGCTTAAAATCGAGGCATTTCTTATAAGCAGCCCAAAGAAAATACCATACCATATAAGTGGGCACCTGTAGCAATAGGTCGCTGAATACGCACTTATGCTTCAGAGAACACTTACAGGAAACCAAAAAAGAGTGCATTTCGTGCTCAAACAGCTTTTCCCGCAATTGGGCATTCAAAGGGCTTCCAAGTTGTGTTCATCTGCCATAGTTACATTATTTTCATACGATTTCCTCTTCCATGATGCGTTAGCTCTCCTACACCGACCGATTGCATGCGGCCACCTGCGTATCACTGGCTTCGAACTCCTTCACGATACTAACTCAGTTAGGTGTTTGATAAAGCCGGTCTCCAACAGATGCACTCCAAGCCTTTCAACCACTTCGCACTGAAGTCTTCTTATCTTGGCGATTTGCGTGACATTTTTCTTACAAATCATTATTAAAGGTAAAATAAAAGAAAAGTTTAAATTAGTATAGCAATTAGTATAGCCCGATTTATTGGCAATTGTCGTCTTCTAATGGTATTGTGAACTCTAAACAGCTTTGTGACCCTTCAATTGAAGATCAGGCAAATTCCAAATAAAAAGGTGCAGATTTGTTGATATATTATGAATCGTGCTGCCATCCCCCTATACGTATATTCTTTATATTTAAAAATTGCAGATGTACCATTAAATGCGAATTGCCATTATAGTTCATTTTCATTAAAACTTGATTATAAAATCAATAGTTTCCTATGACGATAGTTGCTGCGTTGTACTAGATCATCTGCTTAGTCCTCTTGGAAGTTTTTTAAGTTTTTTAGAAATTAACAGTTCTGGCCACCAATGGATCTTGCTAATAGCGGTGTAATAAACCCATCAAATCTTGAGCTCCTCTTTCCGTTTGGGCTATACGTTGTTTCCCAAACAGGTCTTGTAATTGAGGTGGAGGTCAAGTTTTTAACAATCACGACACTTGTCCATCCCAGAGGAAAAGCAAACCATCGATAGTTTCATAGAAACAAAACTATAGAAAATAATCGATTTGTCGATCGTGTAATCGCTTTTTTGCCAACTCTATTAAAGTATTTGAAAAATGCCAATCATGTCGAGTAATCTCAAATTTTATCTCGCTGATAAGAGATTACAGCTGGGTTTCACTTGCTGCAGCGATTCACAATAACCATTTATATACCGACTCCAACAACGATCGACAGGTGTTAAATGGTGACCTGCACATGTAAAAAGTTATAAAGGAGCAAAGAAATTACTGCAGTAGTTTTCTCATGTTACTTTTACAGATATTGAACACAAAGCAGATACATCCTTAACTTCTATATCGGGCAGACAGTATAATATCTCTCTATATTAATAAGATGTGACTCCTGATTGTCGACCTGTCTAGAGCAACCCCCAAGTATTTATCATCAGTCTTGTGGCTGAAGAGCTCCTCGTATAGGAAGAGCAGGAATCACGCCTGAGCGTGTACGTCCCTATGGCACATTTGTCGGGGTTCACGGTCATGATCCATTGGCTGAGTAGATGCAGGAGTGCCTGGCCAGGCGAAAGTACACACCATGAGCTCTCGTTGATGCGCAGTAAGGATATCTCGAGCCGTGGGCATGTCATGCGTGAATAGGCTGTAAAATGTGCACCCCAGCACGCAGCCTTTTGCCACAGCGGCTCCGATGTGCTCGACACCGGAGCAGGCTCCGTCCTGGACCTCTGCGAAGGTCCTGTCCTGGAGGAAACTCTGCACCAGGGTTCAAAAGAGCCTTCACTGTACAGAGTAGCCCATCATGCCTCAATCTATCTAACGCTTGCTGGATGTCCAGAAAGGCAGCCGCCACGTACTGCTACCCATGGAAGCCTTCTAAAATGTGATTGAAGACTCTATGGAGTTACTCCAAGTTGCCGTGGCCGAGCCTGAACTCTAATCAGAACCTTGGGCTGGCTTTTCTGACGGCCTGAGAGGCCAACATTCTGCGCAGCATGCATAGCTCGGGAAGCAAGCCTTATACCAAATGACTGTGAGACTGACAAAATATAATGATTCATTTGGAAAATTAGAGTTTGTCAAATGCCACCGATATTTCGCATTCACTATTGTAATGTTTTTATCGCAGGTTCGAATTCTAACAATATTCAGCGCCCTGATCCCCAAACGACCAAAGGACCTCTAATCCGTTGACTGCAGCCTTTTCAAAAAACTCTCCAGACGACTGCGACTGCAAAAGTTCAAAGGCTAGACATTTGCATACGCAGATACATACTTATGTATGTATGGAGATGTACACACACATGCATATGTATGTCCCGTTCCGTGTGTGAGTGTGTGTGTGTGTGGGCTTTCGAATAAGTGGCCTGCTGCAATTACTTGGCCTCAGTTCTTCATTGTGACCTCAAATTAAGAAGCGCCTACAATTGCAACTTGAGGCCGAAATGTGTTGCAGCCTGATTGAGGCATGTTCCACAAGCTTGTATGTAATTTGTATGCTCCTGCATAGGGGTAGGGGTGTAGTGGTTGGCAGCTACGCCGTTGCACGTGACTGGGCAATGTGCCACAACAACAACAACAACAACAAGGTGGTGGAGAAGGAGGATTCGGCATGGGCATCGGCATTTTCCAAAAATGTTGCACAAAGAGAAAACATAATTATAAACACATGTTGCGCTCATGCATATACATACATATATATACATATACATATATATGTATACATTGTAAGAGATAACATTAGAATGGTCCTTTAATATATGAGCAAAATGCAAGGCCAACGTACAATTTTTTAGTACAAATCACTTATTATACTGTCTCCCCGGGTCTCCCGCCTCACACCAAACCAAATTGAGGGTTTTGACGATATGAAATGATGCCTGTCTGCGTATGCTTTAAGTGTAGCATAAAACGTACTTCGCCTTCATACGAAAGAGCTCATTTAACCCACCGCTGTGAAGCATTTCTAGCCCTATAAAGTATATATATTCTCAGCATGACAAGCCCAATCGTTATAGCCATGTCCATGTCTGTCTGTCCGTCTGTTCTTATGCAACCTAGTCTTTCAGTTTGAAAGTTATCGGACTGTAATTTTCACTGTCTTCTTCTCTTTGCTGTCAGCTGCTCATATGTAGATCGGACTACTATAACATATAGCTGCCATATAAAGACATATAAACGAAAACTTTTTCCTCCGTCTCTCTCACTCACAAAAATATTTCTTGGAATGCGAATTTGGAGTATGTATGTACAGTAGCTACCAAGCAGTTGTCACAGGAGTCCCTTAGGAATCTGTTTTAGGACCAACATTATTTTCTATTTATGTCAATTATCTTCCTTGTTTTGTGTCAAATTCTGAGTTATATATGTATGCAGAAGATGTCCAAATGTATGTTAGTCGTCCTTTGTGTAGAATGCATGAATGTGTAAGTGTATGTAACGAGGATCTTCTGAAGATCAGTGTTATATCAAAAGAAATTTAACACATTGAATCTAGAGAGGTTGAGACTTAACAACGAACCCATTGAATATATAAAGCATGCAGTTAACTTAGGGATAACCATAAATGTAACATTATCATGGCATAATCATATAATATAAACGATATAGATTTGTGAGTTCAACCCTAAGCTGTGTCGCTGCTTCAGTAGAGAAGTCGGCGGCAGAGCAGTCTTATGTATGTATGCTTATATATAACATTTACAATGAAGAGAAAGAGAAAGAGAGAGAGAGAGAGAGAGACAGAAAGAGAGAGAAAGAGAGACAGAAAGAGAGAGGGAGAGAGTTATGCACATATATATCATAAGCAGTCAAGGCATGGGAATGCTGATGCGGCGTTGATTGTGCCCGCTACATCCAAGTGCGATCATATTACATTGCACTTGAAATGTGCTGGATATTTGAATTATATTTACGTAGCAACAAAGTGTCGTTGTTTGTCTTATCTTTATGCAGCAAGTAAGTGTTGCTGATCAATGTATTTGAAATACACTGGATACAGTGCACTCTCGATATATGAGCATATCACATTATTGCCAAGACATACTTGACACCCTCATTATTTTATGGTATTGGAATTTTTGGTAACTGTGATGCGACCAGCCAAAACAAATTAAAAGCAGCCTTTAATATCAAAGCACTTTATATTTTTGGCATAAAAAGAAGAGGAAAGATAACGACATATGCAAAAAAAATTCGCAATATGACCCCAAGCCCTTGGATTAAACTTAGAAATCTAATTTTCATGCATAGAATTAGAACACTCTCCTTTACTCCTTTACTACGTCAAGAAGGACAAATAGTTCAGTTAGTACACGATATAAACTAGCCTGCTGCGAAAGACAGTTCTTTTTGTTCTCTGTCAGTCTGTGGAAGGAGCTACCGCTATTGCTGGGTCAGTGGTGCTTATGAGAAAACTGCATCTCTGTGCTGTATGGGGGGCGGTTATGGGGGTTATGGTCAGCTGCTCTGTGCTGCCTCAATGATATTCGCTTGCTTATGATTAGGAACGTCCGCCTGACTTGACTCGAATCGTCTTCACTTCTTCACTTCTTGACTTCACCCTTTCTTCACACTGTCTCTTACCTGCCTGTCTGTCTTTGTCTGCCTGAGGCTAAACTGCCTGTTTGTGTAGCTTGAACTGATCTGGATCTGTAAGTGTTTTACCTAGTAACGTCTATTGCGCCGCCCATGCTGCCTTGTTCTCCGGTGTTGTAATTGTTGCCACCGCCAAATCCTCCTTGACCTGGCCGTATGAGGCTGGTCGACTGTTGCCAAAGTTGGTGGCGGCCCGCAGAGCTCTAACTGTTCTTTCCTTTTTATAGTTATACAAGGGTATATAAGGTTAGCCTTGATCTCTTGTTAGTACCCCGCTGTTTCAGTCTTCTAAGAGAACCTGGTTCTAGTCTCAATTTTAACTTTTCAGTGAAAGAAAGAAAGAAAGCCTAAAGAAAAATCAAGCACAGTTTCTTTCCAATATTAGCTCTTTGTGGCATACAAAACACAGTCACCCTAAAGCAGCCCTAGACAATGAGGTCTTCAACAACAACAACATATAAATTACAACAAAGAAGCTTACTTATTGTTGTATTAGGCATGCCTGTGTGTGTGTGTGTGTGTGTGAATTTTGCCAAGTATTTTGTTACATGTTTTGAATTTCTGAAAAGTTTCTCGTTTTTTTTTGTGTTTCTCTGAGCTTTTGGTCCAGCACAGACTGACCGCTTGTTTATTTAGCCGGACAACTAGTTTTCACCTGACCGACCATAGGCAACTACATGGATGTGGATGTCCTGGGGAAAACCACACCAAAAATCTTGCAGCTCTCTTTCTATGTGTGTGTGTGAGTGTGTAATTTGACACCTTAAATATGCCCAAATATAAGCAGGCATGCACACATGTGTAGCTACTTATAAAGCAAAAAAAGAGAGAGAAAGAGAAGAAAACATGAACAAAAAAATATTCTGAAATTAATTTCAAATATTGCCATGATTAATTTTGCAACGCATTAGAGCTTAGAATATTGCCAAATGGCTCTTTTGAATGTGAAATTTATTAGCGCACGCGACAATCGCTGCGAAATGTGCGCTCATTTTTCATATTTCAATTCATATTTCCAAGTCAAACGGTTCTACAGTTGCCCTTACTTTGCTAAGGCTTTGTCCGACTAGAGCACAAAAAGGCCTACACCATCTTTATAGACTAACAACAGTGAAGAGCTTAGATAACATATGGTGTTAAGTCAGTTCTTATGCAGTGAGATGATGACACTAAAGGGTTGTGTTCAGACAAGTCTTCAAGTGTCTTGCATTACGTAACATGCCGATTATTTGCTTAGACATAATATTTGACCTTCCAAGTGGTCATAAATGATGTAAGTGCATTGGTAGAATAAAATTGTATTCATTCTTGAACAATAGTTAATGTAAAACGACTTATAAAACTGATATCAGCTTACTGTTTGTGCAGCTAATTATTATGGGAATTATAAGTAAAAGAGTACATTTTCATTTCAATTCAAGTATGGAAAGTTATATGAATTCATCGAAGATTTAAAGTTGACTTTGCTGGCATATAAATGTTGGGCCTCTCCTGCTCACACGTTGAGTGTCAGCCGTATTAAGAGGGTGAAGTTTGTTTAAACAATCTGGGCATGATCTGGAAATGCTCCAGGTATTATTTCCTACTCTTAAATCTTATCCAATATTGCAATAATTGGTAATGCTTGGATTCATTAGCATTGGTCACTGATGAGAGTGTTGTGATGACTGTCGAAAGAAATGCGTACCCAGAGTTTTGCTGTAAAAAATGAAATATAGCAACCACATATGAAGCTATGATTCGCTTGCCATATATTTCTATATATATATAGATATTTCTGACTGACTCACCTAAATCAATGGACGTGAAAAGCCATATGTCTTAAAAGTTTAGAGATTATGACGTATTTTTTTGTGAATTCGAACCAGAAATGGGTAAAAATGACGAACGTAAAGTATGCCAAATACTTCATATACTATTTATGTACCGGAAGCTGGCAACACTAATGTCAATAGCTAAAATCTGGCAGCACCATAATAAACTTTGATATTTTATAGCATAAATGTACTCACAACGTTTTGATGTACAAGTGATATTTGTTTTGTTCACAGTGAGTTAAGAAAATCAGCTTGCCCAGCAAATGGAAAAGAAGGTTTTCATCAGGATCAGTTTGCCAGAGAAGGTTTTCATTGGATTATTTTTCAGAATTTTCGACATAGAATATCTCAACAAGAATATGTCGATGAACTCAGTCCTTTGCATAGCGAAAAAGCACCATCAGCACCACATTATATACCTGGTAGAGTGAATTCAATCATGGACGTAGTTCGCTCGCCGTCGAATTCCGTGAAGGTCGTGCAAAACCGGTTGTTGTGGCAAAAGACATCGACGCAAACTCATACTCATACTGCAAGATCCTCATGTGACATATAGTGAGATAGAGGCATCTTTACTCTTTAATTCAAGTTCAATACATTCGATTGTGCATGGACACTTAGTTGCATAAAGAAAATTTGCTCTCGTTGGATACCCCATAATTTTATCAATCGCTCAAGAAAAGGCCGGCTTCGATTGGTGTAAGGAAATGATTAAAAAATTCGACCGTGGTGAGATCATGACAGGTGATGAAGCATGGATATATGCGTATGAGAAGGAAACAAAACAGCAATCGACCGTGTGGCCATTCCAAGGGGCGGGAATTCCAACAGAAGTTGTTCTGGTTCTTCGCATATTTCTTTGTCTGAAGGGGTCATGTGGTCACTGTTCCGCTGCAGCCAGCTTGGACGGTCAATTTTGAGTTTTACCCAACCCTTTGTTTTACCGGAAGCTTTCAGAGAAATTCTTAATACGAACCTCCAAAGGCGAATCATTCCCCATCATGACAATGCGAGCTCTCACATATCTCGTCAAACAAGTGAATTTTTGAGCAGTCAAAACATCGAATTGATGACTCATCCTCATCAGTACAGTCCTGATTTGGCACCCAATGACTTCTTCTTGTTTCCGAATATCAAAGCTAAACCATGTTTTGGAGGTGTCTCAACCAGGCACCTCTGGAAACTGCAACAAATGACAAATCCGAAATTTTAGATTCTTCTCTAGAGTATTATGTAGTTCGATGTGGAGATAGAATAACTATTCTGGTATTATTTTTTTACAGTTCTGGTTAATGCTTGCGCGTCGAATGCACAGATGCACACGCTACGATCTCAGGGGCATTGGCATGGTTGGAAAGGGATGGTAGAAGGGCGAGAATGGGTGGGTGGCTATAGCTTGCCGCCTTTGAAAAGTGTTGGCGTTGCAGAAGCGAAAATTTCAGCATCGAACTGAAAGTATCAGTTCTCTATCCTCCATCTATCAGGACATGCTTATTGCATTGCCTGGTTGTGGATGGCAACGGTTGGTGGTGTTACTGGTGCTGGGTGCCGGGTGCCGGGTGCAGGGGGTGGGCGGTTGGCTTTATTAGTTCATGAAATATGAAGAGCAGCAAATCGCGAAATTCATTAAATCTAACGGTCTCAAAAGGTTGCATTTATTGTCATGACAGCAACAGCAGCAGCAGCGACAGCATCAGCCACTGGATAAAATCTAGGATACTCTTGTGATATGTAGATATGCATGTGTGTGTGCATATCAAATTATTTATCAATTTATTTATGGCACTCGCATGTATATTTAATTAATTAAATAATATTCAATGACTATTAAGCACAGCTGATGGAGACACTTTTGTGTTCAATTATATGGGCTTTCCTTGTCCAACTATCATCTATGTGTGTCAATTGGATTTTATAATCGTGACTTGGCATCATTTTCCATTGAACCACCAGTGGGGATCCAGCAGGTGGGATTACGCTTTTAAGCTCTCAGCCAAGGCTGATTTATGTGGGTTAGCATGAGGCTAATAGATTTTATATAACGATTCTATGTGGGTGCAATTGTGAATGTAAATTCCATCTAGAATTTTACAGTGTTTGCAGCTGAGCTTGGTAAATCATAGCTTTCATACTTCTGCATTACTATGACAAGGAAGAAATCTTATTACGAGGGGTACTATTTATATATATATCGGGAATAGCAAGAAATAGCAAACATTTTGAAATGAAAATGGCTTAATTGTTCTCCAGGAAGCGTTTCCGACTGTATAACGTATATATATTCTTCATCAGCATAACGAGAAGAATCGATATAATCATGTCCGTCTGTTCTTTTCGTCCGTCTGTTTCAACACAAAGTTCTCAGAAGTCTAGAAAGCTACAGAGGTGAAATTTTTACCAGATGCTTCCTTGCTTCCTGCACAGTGGTTAAGTTTGAGTTTTATATAGATCGAACAACTATATCATATAGTTTCCATATAACCGATTGTTACGGAATGAACACTTAAGTGCATAACTCTTCTGTTTTTCATCCAAATCAAACCAAATTCGATTTGTATACATTTTAGGATATCCCACGTCTACTCTCCTAATCTGATCAAGATCGGACAATTATATCATATAGTTCCCATATAACTGATTGTTCCGGAATGAACATGTAGGGGCATTTCCATCTGCGCTATGTTTATCAAGTTTTATCTGACGCCTTCCATTAGCTGCACTTTGGTCAGCTCCGCAGTGAACTGGCTTGAATCATCTGCTCATCCTCATCCGACTGCAGTACAATCAATGAGTTGGCCTCGAGAGTGTTCTGGATTTGGTGGCGCCTGAGCACAGCTGGCGGCTGCTCCATATTAGTCTCCTGCTTTTGCACGGGCCGCTGCTTTGTGATAGAAATACCGATAAAAATACCAGCTGGAGCTGCCGCATCTTTGAATGGAAGCTGTAGCTAGTAGACTTTTATAGCAACCTCTGTGGCCACAGGCTTTTCACTGGCATTGCCACCTGTGTTATCCTGTCCAGGTCTTATCTAGCCCCTTCCATTAGTTGCACTTTGGTCAGCTCCGCATATGATGGCTAGTAGATTTTCAGTGAACTATTTAATCCCTGGTGGCTTGAATCATCTGCTCATACTCATTCTATTCGAGTACAATCAATGAGTTGGCCTCAAGAGTGCCCTCGTTTTGGTAGCGCCTGGGCACAGCCGACGGCTCCACCGCAATAATCTTCTGGTTTTCATGAATCTGGAGATGCTTCGTCTTTGCATGGGAAGTGCAGATGTTGCAGCTAATGCAGATGTGGTTTAAGTAATTGCAATTGACTTCTTTATGGCATCCTCTGTGGCCACAGGCTTTTCCTTGGCCTTGTCACCTGTGTTATCTTGTCCAAGTTTTATCTAGCCCCTTCCATTCGCTGCACTGTGATCAGCTACGAATATGACCATAAGATTTTCCAGTCTTTGTCTAGCAGAAACTCAGTGATGCTCAGCCCAGACGAGCCGATCAATATGGTAGAACCAGCTGAGTAAGTCAAGCAGACGGAGGAATCCGACAACATTTAATAGAAAACCCACAAATGTATTAACCTTATCTGTCTGGTTAACACAAATAAGCTATTTACATATATATAAATCAATCAATGTATCAAAATTTAAGTAAATATGTATTGCAGAACTTGTCTTACTTTTGCAGCGAGCGAAGCGCTTAGTAAGTACCACGCGTGACTTCAACTGCTGGCTGTTTTTCCTGCTGTTCCTCTCACCCGTTTACGACCCAATGACAGGGCTGCTCTACTGCGAAATAACGGAGCCCTTCTCCTAAATTCTCAATTCCAAATTGTATCCTCCAAATTTCAAGATTTTCAAAAATTTCAAGAAGTTTTCAAAAACTATTTAGAATGTTATTTGCTTAACAATTTTAGATAACTTTTTTTGTAAGTATTAAGATATTTTTTATAAATGTTCTCTTGACACACACAGACAGGCAGAGGGACAACGTTTCATTCGTAGTGGCGGTAAGTCACTTGCACCAAGTGAAGGAGATCGGCAACACGGTCCAAGATTGGCTACCTTCTGTTGGGCTGCTGATTGCGGAGCTTAAAGGCAGCCCAAAGAAAGTACGATGCCAAATAAGTGTAGTTGATGTTAAGTAAATGGAGTTCACTTAACAGTTAATTAAGGGGTCTGAGTACGAGTATCTTATAGTCGGAATTTGATATTAGCATTCTCACTTGTTTCATATGAACAGATTACAGTAGAAAGATTAGAAGATTAGAGAAACAAGAACATAGAAGACCAATTTGAAATTTAGCCTTACCAATGGTTTGAACTCTTGTAGAAGCAATTCACTTTGAAGATGTCCTCATACTGCACAGAATATCGAGGACAGCATGAATTCAAGCTAATGAAAAGTGTAATTAAAATGAAACTTGTTGAGCATGGCAAGATTTTTTGTTTTGTTTTTCATAACAAATAATAAAAATGCAAAGCTTGGCAAAAAAAAAGAGGAATATGCATTAAGCTTTAAGATTGCCAAGGGAACAAATGAAGGCGAGACTTATGGAGTAAGCGGCCGGGGAGGGGGTTGGCGTGGCACCGCGTTGCAACTAAATGCGGTGCTGCACGGGCCATCAATAAATCATGGCGCAGACAACAGCGCGCGTTGTTAAAAGCACTCTACGTATAGGGTTTATGTATGTATATATATATATATGTATGCATGTATGTATGTGTGTATGTATGTATGTATGTATGCATGTATGTATGTATTTATGTACTTATATAGATGGCATATCAATACTCGCCGCATAGACGGATTGTATTTTCAATATTTGCACAGCATAAGGGCAAGACAACGGCAGAGGGAGGCTTTGCAGTCGGGTCTTGGCAGAGGAGAGGGTGGGTGGAGGGGCTTGGGGTAGCTATTGGAAAGGCCGTTGCGGCTTTTGTTAGGTTTTGTTGGTTTTGTTTTGCAATGATTTAGCAGTTTTTCGTCTGTATTTACGTTGTGGATGAAGTCGTCGACGTCGCGACGCTGCATTGAATGGCAAAATGTGTGTGGTACGGTGGGGCTTTTTGGGTTTGAACCACATTGGACAGTGGTTGTGAGATTAGAAATGTTGAGAGAAATTGAAGATTTACTTAAGTCAAAGAATCGCTGATCAGGGGTTGAAGGAAAACTAAATATATATTAAGGTCTTAAATGATTATGATTTCTACTGCACACATTGGTAGATAATGTTCTCGCTGGCTCGAGGTTTAATATGGCATATGTACATTTGGTATACATCGAGAGTATATGTACGAATGCAAGGTGAGTTCATTGAACCAATCTGTCGCATAGCTTAAATGTTCCCTAAGATATCTTAAATCATAAATAATGATGATGCTTTTTGCACATTTCACCAGATCTACTTTTTATATCCTTAAATTTCTTACATATAAGGAACCCTGTCCGGCCCTATAAAGTATTTATGTCCATCTGTCTCTATGCGAAATAGTCGCTCAGCTTTGATGTTATCGAAATGAAATTTCCGCATGGGCTTATTTCCGATAAAAATCGTCAAGATGATATATCCTCCATATAGTCGATCGATTTGGAATGTACTCTTAGTACACCAAAATTGATTGTTTTTTATCCGAATTGTACTTAATTTGACATATGTCAGTCTTAGACGATTCCAAGTGTACTGACCAAATTTCATTCGGATCGGACAACTATATCTCATATAGTAATATAAAATGTTACATCAAAAAAGAAACTATAGCGCATCTCTCCTTTGTCTTACTGTTTCGGTCTCTTTTTACCATGACTAAATTGTGAGGCTGGCCGCGAACACAGATTTAGAATGAATGACAGATGGCGCTAACAAATATTCTTGTGCTGACCAAAAAGTATGAGCACTCCTGTGAGTGTGAGATCAAGAGAGAGGTAAATATATAACAGAGTGCTCTGTTTATCTCACTCACAAGGCTTACATTTTCTTTGTGTGTGTGTGTATATCAGAATGTATTTAGGTAAGAACGTTTGTATATATGAAGCCAAGTAAATTTTCGCTGCCTATTGCTATTCCACAAACAAATACTTTTAAAAGCTTTCTTAGTTTTTCTTAATAGTTCTAGTTCTATAAGCTTCAGGCAACAGAATGTTGCCTTCCCCTCATGTTTCCCCTAGAATTCGCCCAAAATTCACATAAATTGCAAGAGATGGACGAATCAAAGCATTACGAAAACCTAAACAAACAAATTTTCCTACTGTGACTTTTCTATTTTCAAAAATTACAACGAATGAATGCAGTTATGTAAGATTATGCAGGGCTCACAGTGTCAGCTAAATTGCGTATTCGCACCATTGTGCCACGTCGCGATGGCGGTAACTGCTGCATAAGAAATCAGCAAATTGTTGTGTTTTAATCGAGCTGTGGAGATCATTCCACCATTCCAACCCAACTCGCTGTCTAGCATTTTTTCGCCAATTCGCCGCCGACAATTGTCTGCATTAAGCCGCAACCGCATTGTGCTGCTTCTGCTGTTCCCTTGTCAGTGTGCATCAGCATCAGCATCAGCATCATCAATGGCAACTCAGCTCAGCTCCAGTTACCAGTTAGCAGTTCCCAGTCTCCCAGTCTCCATCTGCAGCCGTACTCCATTCAGCCGCTGAAACAGCTACTTGTGTAAATAACTGTCAGCCAATTGTTGTTTAATCGCCAGCTTAGCCATGTTGTAGAGCTACGATTTGAGGTTAAGTGCGAGTCGAATCGTCACAGCAGCAGACAGACAGAGCAAAGAGAGAAAGAGTGAGAGAGAGATAGAGAGTGATTCGATATAAGCTTTAGGCTTTTGCCATGGTCTGATCTGATCCGAACTTGTATGCTCCTCTGATATGTTGGGGATTGTCGCTCACCCCCCTTTGGGCCAGCTAATTAGTTGCACATTTTACATTAATTAAATTTTATAGCGTACGTTTTTGCGCGCAGACAGCGCACAAAAAACTTTTGTCATAAGAAAAGAAAAACCGCCCGTTGTGCGGCATCTTTTGGTTTTAAGCGTTCGCATGACTATTAAATGTGATAGACCGACCTGAAGAACAGAAGTTCTGTAAAATGGCAGTCCAAGTGATGAAATCAGTTTAAGAATGTAAATTTTAGAGGAAGGATTGGAAGGCACAAGAAAAAAAGATATGTGGGCTTATAAGCCTCCACACTTAGATATGAACGGAAGGCATATGAAGCCATTACATAGGCCAGATCTTAAAAATAAGAGAGAGTAAGTGCTTTAAGCTATACACTGCGATAGAGATAAATAACCAAGGGTCCGATTTCACTGCTTCTGGATAAATTGCTTGCCCTGGCCTGGCAGAGAGAAAGGCGATCCAAAGTGATTCCATTGATAGTCTACCTAATACTTTTCCTAACTAACTTTTATCTTACCACAAGTTCAAGCTAGGCTTTGCAGGAACTTATGGGGAGATACATCCACTCTTAAAAGCACTTCCACATCTGTCAGTGCCTCTCAGTTTCTGTACAGCAAGTCAGGTGTTTAGCAAAGAATTTACTACAAATAAGTAAAAATGATATTGCCATCATTTCAGATCTGTAGATAATGTGCTTATACGAGGTGTGTTGACTTTTCCACATTCGATTATGGAGTTTCTGTTATTGTTGTTGTGTTGGTATACATTTAATGCGCATATGTTCACAGTTTCAAGTGCATAGCATGCTTGGTTTGTTTTTGACAGATACAAAGTTTTGAAGAATTTTGTTTTGCAAAGAATTTCCATCAAAATTTGTGTGAAAAATGAAACCAAGTACTCTAAAACCCTTGAAATGTTCCTAGATGGCCGAGAAGATGCCGACGACGAACCTCGCTCTGGACGTCCAAGCAAATCAACAACAGAAGATGAAATGAAAACTGCATCGCTAGAGGAGCTCAAGGCTATATCAAAAGTGCTTATGAGAAATGCTTTGGAGATGGGAAAAAGGGCAAAAGAAGCAAACTTGAACTAGGGGAAAATGCCTACTAAATTTGATATAGTCTCCGCGCTCGAGAGTTTCATACATCTCAACGGACGGACAGACGGTCCCCACAATTTCGTACATACTGAAAATTTGTTTCTTTTAACACTCGTTCTTCTGCTTTCAGGTTACGGTGTTAAAGCTCAAGAAGCTCAACGAGAACTGCTCGTTCTGTTTTCACATTACGGCCGCAGACAAGACTGACTTGGTTAAGTTGACTGCTGAATCGTTGCAGACCATCTATATGGAAATCTACCTTACGAGAATTTCAATACATGTCCAAAGATGTCTGAAGATGCACAACAAATGTCTCAAGCTGCAGAATAATAAGATGTGAAAGTTCAAGGTCTTCCGGAAGATCCTGAAACACAACTCTCCAATGCCTCTTAATACTTTCTTTTGGAAACTTCATGAAAGAAAATTAGACCAGGTTAAAACATATCAACACTGCACTGGCTGCCATCTTCTAAAGAATGCCATAACAATCTGTGTTGGAGTTATAACCTATGATTATTTTATATCTAATTCCTTCTGCTTTTGTCTAGTATGTTTAATGGTCATTTTGTGGGTATGAGTTTTGAGCATTAGCCGCATATGCCGCTGCAGTTTCGAGCCGCCACTAAATTTTCCCTGTCAAATGCACAAAAAATTCTTCAAGTGATGATTCTTTGATGTGGAGGAATGGCCTATATACATGGCTATGGCCATAAGTAGCCGACAGACCAAGACCAAGACCATGGGTATGGCCATGGGTAAAGAGCAAATTGGATTTTGCCATGAGTTTTAGGCCGTTTCACAGTTTGAGCCACTAAAAACCTTAACACAAGTACTATATTGTTCATTTTTATTGCAAATTGGCCTAAAATAATTACTTGGCTTGGTCAACGTTGGTCGAAGAAACAACAACAACAACAACAGCAACAATAAGAGCCACAAAAAATCATAAAAATCGAAGCAGCAGCAGCAACACCAACATCAGGAAACATCATGTAAAGCCTAATGAATCGCTCTAGAGACAAGAGCTGTAACATATAATTGCGTTTCGTTGTGGGCGTGGCCAAGTCCAGCCCAGCCCAGCCTAGCCCTCAGCCCCTGCCATGGCATCAGCAGCTGACGGTTCAATTGGTTCGACCATTTGGCACGTCTTATGGACTTACATGCGTAGAGATATATCGATAAAAGAATTAGCTAAATCGTGACTGCCACTTTGAGCATGTCGCTGCCATTAATTATGGGTGATGACATGCTATGGCTATGGCTACGGCTTGGACTTGGACTGCGACTGCGATTGAGACGGGGAAAGAGCCAGATATTGGCATCCGCATTCAAAGTTCTTGTTGTTGATTTTATTAGCTCGCTTTTGATTATGGGCCAACACACCATCATCATCACCATCAGAGATTCGTAGCTATTTGGCCAACATGTGCCACCTAATTAAAATCGACTTTTTGCCATTAATGCCTCAAATCAAATTAGCATCTTTTGCAACAAAAAAAGAAAGAAGAAAACTTTTATACAGCACAGCCTCAGCTATAAGGCGAGGGACTTAGCTCGGACAGCTGTGGAGCCAACCCGGTGTGCGTTGCTACGCTTCCTCCTATTGATCTAAGTGTCTTGGTTTGCCATGATATCAATATATATATAGGTCTATCAACGGGCTTTCAAGATATATCGGTATATATAGCGTCTCCTGATCGATATTTCTATACTGTACAAATTTCATGGCAATCGGTCGTATGGGTGCAAAGATTATCGCCTTTATGAGGAAGTAGTTTTCCAAAACGATATTTCTATCCTTGACCTTTCTCTGGTTGGTATTAGTATACAGTGTACAAATTTCATACCGATCGCTTCAATGGTTTAGGCAGCTATAAAAGACAGATAGAAATTTCACACAGACAAACACACAGACAGAAATTTATATATATATATATATGGATTTTTACTTATCATGTAGATTTTTTTCATATTTTGTACAATTTCTTCCTCATGATGTCGTCTTTTGCTGTAATCTTTTATGTGATCCTGGTAAACTGGTAAACTATATCCTTTGCATTCAAAGAATACCTCGTCTGGTTAATCCAAATCATTTGTGTTTCTGAAAGCGTATAAAGCTGCCGGAACATTACTATCTTTCTGAGCCACTCACTACCAATACATCATAGCTCATCTATATATATTGATTGAAGTCAGAATATATAGAAAATATTAGTCTAAGATCTGCCAATTCTTGTTGGAACTGGAAAGGTTTGTGTCCTCGCCTTGCTCAAACCTTTGAATGTGGCAAAACCATCTCCGCCATGGAGATGGCTCATGGTAAACATGCTTCACCAACTATTTCATATGTCTAAAGATTCAACCAAAGGTTGATTTTCATTGAGCTAAATTCTCTTGGAACTTTTTAAACTTCTCTATTCTGTCCAACTTTCAGTATGCCTTATGAGCCGTACAAAATTTCATTGCCTGAACCATTTGTCTCAGTTTTCCAAATCTTTGGTCCTGCATCGCTTAGTACGACTCCTCTCAGCTTAGTTCAGGGTTTTGCAATTCCAAACGTAGCCTCACAAAAGCTGGTTTGAGTTCAGAAAAGAACTTGGTCCTCTACCTGGAGACTACTACTATGAAAGTATGACTATGCATTTAAATCTACCCAAGCGCTGTTAGAGATTATGCTTAGAGGCATCGGAGAATCCCATATTACTGTGAGGAGGACAGCGATGGTAAAGGAATTTGGAATTGTCATGGGGCCTTTACTTACTCCGAGTTTTTACTTGGCAAGTTTTCGATTTGATGGAAGCAGGTGTTGGCTGGCTACTGAATGCCTTGAATCGAATCTAGTTCATCGAAGCCTATATCGCCGGCTTGAATGCGGACCTTAGTATTATCCATCTCTTACAATTTATGTGCAGCTTGGGAGAATTCAAGCGAAAACTAATTAAGAGTCTTAGTCGAATATAAACTGTTCGAATGATGGCTTAATAATGTGATGGAAAGTATACAATGTTGTATTAAGTTTGCTTCAAAGTATGAAACAGGCAGATTGAAGAGTTTCCGATTATATAAGTATTTGTATATTTGATTGGCATGACAAGCCGAGCAAGACAAGTGTCCATCTGTCCGTCCGTTCGGTTGTATGCAAATTGTAAGCTACTTCATGCATCACCTGGTTGTTTTGTAAACCTCAAGGTGCCTGTGTGTACATGGCCGTAGCGTTTTTATACCTAGACACCAGATATAATTAAAAATCAAACTGATCGTGATGGCTATACCATATATATACAGCTCCAAAACAGAGATTCAAAAGTGTAACCTGGTTAATATTATGTGACATTATACAAGAGGACCAAGGGTTGCAATACATTCAGGAAAGTGCTAACATATATTTGTATAATTTGACTATGTTTAATGCACTGAAGCAAAAGAGACCCTAACACCCAAGACAATCCATACATTTTTGGTCTCAATTGTTGTGCTTTCCTTTTCACCTAAACTTCTTTTGATGCCTGCTTGCTTTTGTTGCTTGTGGCCCCAAACACTCATGTATTATTGTAAGGCGAGCGATCATATTCCCTTGTCTGGTAGTTGAAAACACCCGGGTGTCTAAATCACCCTACATTTAAAAGGTGCCCGTTAAGTGCCAGTGGCTTGTTGCAGTTCTCTGAAGTCTATGTCAACTAACCAAATTTGATCTGGATCGGGCAGCTGTATCGCATAGCCCCATATCAGCGTCTTTCTCAAAGTGAACACTCGAAGGAAAACTTCATTGCTTTTCATTGAAATCTATCCATAAATATTGATATGTGAATATTTAAATTTAATACCAAAACGCCTAATAAATGTTAGGATATTTAATGGAACTTCAATTTTAAACGAAAATATTTGAATGTAATAGTAAAATATGAACATTTAATATGAAAATACTTGAATAAAATCAAATGAAAATTTAAAATTTAAGCAAAAATATTAAGATAAATATGAAGATTGTTTAAAAATCTCGAACTAAGAAACGCTTTGAATGGTTTTCTCCATCATTCTATGACAAACGATGATAAAAGAGCTTTCTCTTAATTGTTTTCTTAAATTTTCATTAAATCTAAAATTCTATTCAAATTCGGGTCACTCTAGGAGTGCTTTGTCTTAATCTTAGCCATTATATATATAAAACCTTGATCAGAATTTAACACACACAAAAACAGCAAGCAGATGCAAATTAATTAATTAAAATTTACAATTTATAATTCAAACAATTACCGCAACAGTTCCAGGCTCTTGCCATAAAAAGTGAAAGTCCAAGCTATAGTTTCCACAGAAAACACTCTTGCACACACACACACACACTCACACACACATACACTTAAAAGCAAATGCGAAAAACCAGCGTGAAACAAAGTTGGCTAACAATCATTTTTAATTGATTTCCATAGACAAATGGCAGGTTGCCAACTGTAGGGATCCACCAATCCCCCGAGCACACCAGCTCCTATTGATCTGTGTGTGTGTGTGTGTGTCTGAAAAGTTTACAATAATTTTAGTACATTTCAATAGCCGCAACTAAGCGCCAAATGCCAAAGTCGTCGTTGCACCAAAATGTGCCACAACTGAGGCCCGGAACGGACAAAAGCAACGTAGGGACGGAGGCTGGATGGAGGCACAGATGGACAGCAGAAATGGACGATGAGGAAATGAAAAGTTTTTTAGGTGGCATTTCTATCTATCTCTAAGTGTGTGTGTGTGTGTGTGCGTTGGCATATTTTGAAAAGCAGCTTCCCAAATGCACACACACACACACACACACGAACATTCACAGAGTTCAAAGTTCAACGCATGATTGTGAAAATGGAATTGCTAAAGTTGCCAACGAGGGCGTAAAAAAGTTGCACCACTTTCTTGTTTTTTTTGTGTGTGCCTCCTCTATTTTGTAGTTGTTGTTGTTGTTGTCGTTGTCGTTGCTGCTTTGTCCTTGTGCTTTTTTGCATAATTTCATGTGCTCGTTGGGTAATGTCCTTGCCGAAGGGTGTTTAAATATTGTGGCGATATTGGTAACGCATGGAAGGAAGCAATTTACAAAGCATAACTAAGACATATTGATAAGTTTGATCAACGGATTTGGATCGATGTGGACATGTCCCTCTGCTTTGTTTACAAGTTCACCTGATCCTTTTGATAGTTGGGTTCTTGATCAGGAGGTGGCTAAAGACAACAGTTCAGCTGCTAATACATATATCGATATATTCATGTCTTGTGTAGATAATAATCGATAATAATTTTCGTAGAATGCAAAAACAGACGAAACCCTTTCGATTGAATCTCCTTAAAGGTCTGACAGGGGGTCTTCTTAGTCTATCACTGTATCTACTAGTGTGCCTTCCCATCTGCTCCTCCATTATATGCAGCTTTAGGTAGCGATGAAAGTTCGTAATGGCACGATTTTGTAATATCTTTAAGCACCTGTAGCTCGATTTTGAAGCTATTTCCCACTCCCTATAGCCAGATCAGGGCTACATAGTAAACATAGACTGCTCTTTTGGCTTTGAGTGACATGGTGCTTCTTCTGTTGATCAGCCCCCGCAGTTGTTGTATTCTTTGGCCACATCTTCCAGCCTTAGCTTTCAAGTGAGAGCCAAAAGTTAGATGTTTGTCAAGGGTGACACCGATATACTTAGCGAGCCAAGGCCGCTGCCCTGAGGAACTACAGCTCTCATATGACAAAGAGTCGACTAGGTGTTCCTCACATTGACCATAAACCTCCGTTCTTCCACGTATGATCATAGAATGGTGCAGGGAACAGGTTAGATTTGCCCAGCAGGCTGATATGCCAAACTCTATCTTGTTGCATATCACTGAAGACACCATTTCAGTATTCTAGATCGTCAAAGGCCTGTAGGATGTGCCTTGCCAATCTCTGAACCAGCTCCACACTGCTGTGTCTCTCTCGAAAGCCAAACTGGTAATCCGGGAGGATAACGGCGCTCTTTCAGACTCGCAATACCAGATTTGGTCAATAAAATCAATCAAATCAATCAATACTTTTTGTACTGGAAACAATAAAGCCGGGGCAGCGTGTTCATATGATCACACTAAAATCAAACAGTTGTAAAAACAAAGAAGGCAACAAATTTCTTAAAAACTTTTTACCCACAAATAAAGTACAGATATTTTACTCCACGTTAACAATTTTATTGCCTTAGCTCAATGAAATAATCAAAATTTCCTCATGTATTTACTTTTTCACATTGTCAGTTTTCCCCATTTTTGGCCAACCAAAATCATTATCAATTTTCTCATTAATCACAAGAGATAGAAGTTTCCAAACTGGCTCATTTATATAACCAGTACATAGGGCAAACATAGCCTACTTTCTTTGCGAATAATTTCAATAGTTTTTTAGAAATTTGCAATTATAAATAAATAATAAAACAATTATAATATAAACTTTGCCTTTGCCTGCCTCACGCTTAGAGCTTTCAGATGCAATTGAATGGCCTGAGTTGATCGCAATTGGTATCACTAGTTACAGCTCTCTGCTAATAATGTCCCTTCAACTCCATTGGGATCGTTCGTTTTTCAATAAAAGATCATAATAGCATGACTGCATACCTTATCTGTCCGTTTTATCGTTTGGTTCTCACTCAGTAAGTGATCAGCGCACAAATGTATGCTATAGAGAACACATCAACTACAACTGTTAAAGAGAATCGCTAGCATGCAGTTTCTACAGCTGTAGGCTAACTTCCGGTTAGGTGAAACGGAAACAGAATCTACTAGAGTATCTTAGCTTCGGCTGGTCTCGCTTTCCAGGCGGCTTTCTTTTTATTTTTGCTGCCTTGTTGTCGTTTTCAATGACAGGCCCATTGTGTGGCCATATACATATTTTATACATGGCTATATAGATGTACATATATATATATATTTGTTTGCCTGACTGAATGGAGCCACAGCTGTGTGCAAATAATTTTAATTTCATACTCACAACTCTCTCTCTCCCGCCCCCCTCTCTCTAACTGTCACTGACACTGTCCCTAGCTCAGTCTCAAACTGGTCAGGAAAAATAGTACTTCGTCTCGCCCGCTTCGTCTCTCTCTCTCTTTTGTTCTCTTGCCCTCGCTCTGTGTGTAATTTAAATTGATTTTCCCTACAATTTTTGCCAAGCTGCAATTTGTATTATTTAATTTCAATTAAATCTACAGTGGCATTCGCTGGAGTGTCAATAAACTTGCAGCTTTGCGCTTCGATTTGATTTTTGGTCAACCGCTGCCTCAAGTGTGTTTTGCATAAAACTTCAAAGCATTCTCGCAAACTAACTGCAGCTGCCAACAAGCTCACCGTTAGATGTTGATCAAAAAGCTCAACCAATCAACATAAAACAAAAGGTGTGCTAGAAAGGGGTAGGGGGTAAGCAACTGTATAAAAATTAAGCTCAATTACCAGAAATTTACAACATCAATAAAATAACTGAAGAGTGCTCAACAAAATTCACCGCAAACACACACACACACACACACACTGTCGCACACAAAGAACATTGGGAGGGTGGGGAAAAAACTGCACGTGTTTAACGTGGCTGCTGGTTTGTCACCCCCTTCCCCTCTACCATATTTTCATTGCCTCACCACGCACATCCAGTGCTTGACTGAGTGTGTAGTGTTGAGCACGTGTGCGTGTTCAAAACACGAATACTTTTTTCTTATCGTTGTCAAGTCAAGTCATAGCAAGTTATAGCTTACCATTACGATCAATCTGTCATTGATTTGATCAGATCAGGCAACTCTCATCTCATTTGAATTTCAACTTAGCTCAGCTTGCAGTTTGATAAATGATGAAGACTTTTTCGATGGAAAACGCATTGAAACTGTTCAACTATAGGTCGAAAATCATAGTTCAGTTTGGAACTGTCTTTGCTCAGTGATGAGGCCTGTGTTTGTAACAATGGGCTGAGTCTTGAGTACTGCTTGATGTGCTTTATAGGCCGTTGGCAGCTATCGTTGGTTCTCACTCTTAATACTCCTACTAAACGAATAGAATATCGTGCAAATGTATGTAACAGACAAAGTAAGCGCTTCCGACCCTATAAAGTATATACACTCTTGATCAGTCTTGTGTGACTGTCCGTATATCCGTTGGAGTCACCAAATTTGGTACGTAGAGGCGTCAGATCAAACTTGTTTTAAACTTTTGCCACGCCCTTTCCTAGACATACACATTTCCTGCTTAGGAGAGAGAGAGAGAGAGAGAGAGCGAGAGAGAGAGAGAGAGAGACAGAGAGAGAGAGAGAGAGAGAGAGAGAGCGAGAGAGAGAGAGAGAGAGAGACAGAGAGAGAGAGAGAGAGAGAGAGAGAGAGGAACAGCATTCAGCTGGGTTGTAAACATTTGTAAGGGTTGTAAACACCTAAAGGAATGGTGCCAGAACATGCCATCAACATTGTTGCTGCGAGCCATTTAGACTTGTAAACATATTGCAGGATGTTTACAAACATGTTGCAGGATGTTGCAAGTAACTTTTAGTTGCCTTATGTAGTTGATGTTAAGTTAATGCAACACAAAAAGTGTTAGTCGAAGCTCGATTAGAAGCATTCTTACTTGTTCCTTTCCAATGAAAACATTTATGACAATAATTTCGTGCCCCAATTGTATGGTATTTTATCCGAATATATGCCACATTGCGCTGATTCCATCAGATAGTCGACTTACCTGTCGAAACTTCTTAACAGTATATTGTCCAGGTGGCCTCGCAACATCACCAACCCAGTCCCCAGCACATAAACTTGGTCAATATGAAGCTGCAACTCTATGGTTCAGCTTTTTATAGTTCTATACAAAAAACCAAAGGTTTCAAGCACCCAATTCTTGCCTCATCTGGCATATTCTTCAATTTTGGCCCCTAGTGAACTGTTTGATCTAAAACCTTGCTTAGCTGTAGAGAATTTTAACTATGTGCAACTTAGAACTTTCTGTTTGATAGATTCTTACACAACTTTCTTAAAAATAAGCATTCTTAGTTAGCAGTCTTAAGGTCGAAGTGCGAGAGAAACTTATCAGAAATCCTTCGAACACTAAATATGTTTCCACTGTTTACTTAGCTGCTTATGTTGACCTACCCTCACTGTTAGCAAAACATTGTAATTTCGTGTGCTGTCCTCACGCAACCATCTCCAATGGGGTGTATCTGTTTGGTTGATTCGCTGAACGGTTTGGTTCGCTTGTGTGAGGTATGTGGGGGGGGGTCTTTGGTCTTTGGGGCTTGGGTCTGGGGTTTTTGGCCTAGAGATGCCTTTCCTGGATGCGAATGTGGATGTGGATGGTATTGCTATGGCGTTGCAAACAAGCAGCGTACGTACAAAACTCATCACCGGATGCTGACATATTGAAACACGTACCGACAACATGCTACACCGAAATTATAGTCACTTCCTTGATTTTGATTTCAAGTACTGGCAAATGTGCGGGAGCAGGAGGCGGAATACGGTGGTCGGGGGTGAGGCTTGGCAAATGCTGAAGTTTGGGCCTGGGCCTGAGGACTGTGTCTGGGTCCTGCCTGGGACTGGCACATAAGCATCCTGTAAGTGTTGCAAAATATGTTGACTCAACTCATAACATAACGAAACGTGGCTGGCAAAGGGGAAGAATGCTTTCGAGGAGGTGTAGAGGTAGAGGTTAGTGGACGCAAAAACAGAACAGAACCTGGACGAGCACGAGCACGAGGCGCAACAACACCAGTTCGCGTGGGCGTCAAAAAAGAAGTAGAAAAACAACAAACGTTGGGTTGAGGAGGGTGGGAGTGAGGGAATGAGGGTGCCCGAAAACTGTGAGCGGGGTTTTCCTAATGAGTGCTTCATGAATGAATTTCAGCCACAGAATACTAATTCGATGGAAAATTCATTTTTCCACACGATTGGCAATTAAAAGAGATTTTCTACCACATCCGCACACACACACACACACACACATGCACAGAGGCAGGACGCGCATAGCTTTTGTATAGTCATCGAGTGAATTGACAGACGAATGGAACCAAATGGACGGCAAAAGTGAGGTTTAGTTTGAATGAGCAGTATTGTGGATGGGGCATCGTCAGAGGGTGAAGGGGGTGGTGGATGGGGGGGAGGGGATGTGAAGCTATAGGAGTCAGAAGAGTTGGTGTAGTAGGAAGAAACGCTTGGCTGGTCGAACTCGGTTGGGCTTTGGCTTGTTAGTTGCATGATTGGATGACTGCTGGTGCCTCAGCTGTCCCCTGTCCTTATCCCTGCCTGCCTGCTCTTCGCATTGAACATGACGACACTTTCTATACAAGTGTGTATGTGTGGGAGTGTGAGAGTATCTGTGAATGTGTTAAAAGGCAACTTGTCAATGTGACGGCAGTCAAGCAGGCAACTGACAAGCGTTGACGTATTTGACAAACAGCAGCGGACAAGGACAAATGCTGAACTTCAGTACCCCTCCTCCCCCCACCACGCCATGCACCCAATAGTACAAGTATTGCTTTGAATTGAGTGAAACCTTCCGCAACCACTTAGCAACACCACCACCAACACACATACATACACATATACGAGGCACATCCAAAGGCTAATTACTTTAATTGGTTGTCCTTAAAGTCCTCGAAAACTATTGGTAAATATTGCAACTGTGGCTTGACTCACTTCGCAACTTTTGCTACGACAACAACATCAACAAAAACTAGTGCAACTAAATGGGTGTCCTTTAAGGATTGATGACAGTGTGGCAGTTCAGAGTTTTGCCTTATGAGTCGCCAGTCTTGGTCCTGTCCTGTGTTTGAGATATCTTTGAATGTCTTTGCTTTGATGCATGAATGGAGCAGCTTCTTTTATAATTGTTTCTAACATTTGGTTGCCATATGGTATAGCATATCGATCTATATCTCCATTTCACTTCTCTGATATCTTGCTCTTCTTCACGATCTCTCCTGCTATCCTCTCTTTGCTCTCACTGTTCTTTCCATACTCTCTCCTTCTTCCTGTGTATGCTTTAGAACACCCTTTATACACCCTCTATGAGAATATACAGCAGCATATCGCCTGCCCCTACAAAGAGTTCCAGTTCTCCTTACCCCCTCCCTGCCTGAGCATGGCCTGTTCCTTTGCCAATCAGCACGACCAAAAAGTTTGCAATCTAATAATGCCAATGCCAACTAAAAAGTGCACGACAAACGCATAAAAACAATAAATTGCACAAACGCTGCAGCTGCGTGGGTAGAAGGGAAGGTGTGCGAGGCAAATGGTATTGTATTGAACGGAACGGCAGTTCGCTTTCAATTTGAGACAAGGATGTACCAACAAGGATGTACGAGCAGACAAAACTGAAACGAAACCAAGAGCAGATGGGGAAGTTTTACGTTTTTTGCCTTGCAACTAGCCCTAGATTATATGCCCTAACAATTGGATTAACTATCTATATATATGAATGATTTCTATATGATTTTTAAGAATATTAGCTGAAGTCTCAAGAGAAGTTTGGCAGCGAGTCTGTTTATACTGTTCAGTGAAATTATAAGAGAAAGAAGTGATCTGGTATGAGATTAAGGGTTATGGAAAAAAGTAAGAAAAATATCAATCTTCTGGCAAGTTTTGGAAAGAAAATTAAATTAAATTATAAAAACTATAAGCAAAATTGGAGAACCTTAAAAAAAAATTATAAAAATATGAGAAAAGTATGCATGTAGTAGTAGTAGCATGTACTGGGTCTCTATGTGGATGAACTAGTTGCCTCTACGCGCCTTTGCTTTGCGATTGTCTCCTCCAATTGGCAGCACCAAGTGATTTCAAGGCTTCATTCAATTGGTCCTTCCAGCGTATCCATTGTCCGTCAACTACCGCATCGAGTACTTGCCGAGCTGGAGTTTCTTCATCCATTCTTCATAGCCAGCGAATTCTCGTAGTGTTCACACGCCTGACCATATCAATGTGGCCGTGCAGCTCATACAGCTCACCTTTCAATCGAATCGCCAACGCAAATGGGGCCAAAGATCTTGCAAAGATTTACCCTCTCGAATACCCAAAGAGCAGGTGCATCGGATTGTTTCAGGACTTAGCACCATATAAGAATACCCGAAGGATGATCATCATGTATTGTCGAGAGAGAGAGAGAGAGAGAGAGAGAGAGCTCTGCTGTTCAATAGCTTACTGAGACCATAGTAGCAGCTGTTGCCGCTTATATTTAGGTTGTTTGTTTTAGAGCAGTGCTAAGGCATATGCACTTCTTGACAGATTCAAAGTTATAGTCCCCTGCTGTCTGCTGAGTATCAAGACGTCGCGATTCTCTGCTAGAGCGATTCTCTGCTAAAACCAAGGTATATCAACTCCTTGGCAGATTCCAATGTTAAGTTAGGATCGCCATGTTAAGGCAGGATGTTAAGACAGGATCGCCACGTTAAGTTAGAAGGCCTTTTTGGCATTTTTATTACAGTGTCACGGTCGCCATGTTAAGTTAGGATCGCCATGTTAAGGCAGGATGTTAAGACAGGATCGCCGTGTTAAGTTAGAAGGCCTTTTTGGCATTTTTATTACAGTGGAAGACGTCTGTCTTCCATGTAGGTTGTTTATTAATTGAATTTCTTAGCTTAGAGCTAAGCTTAGCCGTTTTACATGTTTTATATATAAATGTTTATTTTAGCAACGGAAACATTGCTGGCAGGCAGAGAGTGTCATGCATGCACATATGTATATACTTGGACGGTCAAGCGTGGGAACGCTGACTCGGCTGTTATCAAGTGTGATCATATTTTGTCTGCACTTGAAATGTGCAGAAGGCACTTAGCGTTAGCCGCGCTGCGACAAAGTCGCCGCTTTATATATATTATGTTGGCATAACAACAAAGTGTTGCAGCCTTGTTTATGCTTAGGCAACTTATGTGTTGCTGCCCAAGATATCTTGAATATCATTCAAATACATATGTACACATGCTACACCAAGTTGTAGTTCCCTGCTGTCAGCTGAGTATCAAGACGTCGCGATTCTCTGCTAGAGCCAAGGTATATATATCATTTCCTTGGCAGATTCCAAGTTATAGTCCCCTGCTGTCAGCTGAGTATCAAGACATCGCGATTCTCTGCTAGAGCACACCCTAAACTTCGTTTTGCTCGTATTTAAAGCTAGACCTACTTTGGCTGATTCCCTTTGGATCGCTCCAAAAGCACCAATAACATCACGATGTTCATATCCAAAGAGTTAGAATTTTCTTATAATGCTCTCCTTTAGAAGATGGAAAAGCATATATGAGAGCGAGTCACCTTGCCTGAGACCTCGCTTGGTAGTGAAGGTTTCAGAGAGGACGTTTCCTAACTTAACGAAGCTGATGGCGTTGCCCAACGTTATTCTGCAGAGCCGAGCTTAGCAGAGCTTAGCTTTCCACTTAAGAAATCTAACGACTTTTTAAACAAATTCCACAAAAAAGTTTAGATTTTGTTAAGAAATCCAAAATTGTATTTCATTGATATAAAAACTGCCAATAAATTCTTAGAAATATCTGAAAAAAGTCTCAAGAAAACAACCGATGCTGAAAATATATAAAAAAAATAACTAAACTTCGAAAGTTTTTTCAATATAAATTTAAAAAAAAAATAACAAATTTTCACTTTCTTCGAACTTTTTGAAGAAAGCCTTATACCCTCCGCTAGAGCATAATATTTACCAGATATAATGAAATTTTGTATTGCGGCTGCAGCCATAACGCCTGTTATTGTAAAACAAAACTTGCAACACAGACAACAACAACAATAACAACAACAACAACAACAGCAACAACGACAACACCAATAAAAGGAAGCAAAGTCCTGACAGCTGCAACATCGAAAAATAATAAAAACTACACTCACAGTGCATTTGCATTAACTGTAATCGATGCGATTCCCCTCTCCCCTTCACCCATAAAGCAACCATAGTTCATTATTGTATTGCATTTGCAGTGGCATTTTCTTGGATTTGTTTTTTTTGTCTGCATTTGAAATAAAAATAAATCACTTAAAGCTTGGGCCAGTTGAAGATGTGGAAACACTGCCAGACAGCGTCGCGTCGTCCTTGGCGCGGCTTGGCCTGGCATCCACACTTGACTACACACTTAAGGAACTGAGGGCAGGGAAATAACTTAACTCAATTAAGCTTAATTATTTCCTACTTGGCTAGGAATTTTTCGTCCGCTTCCAGACAATAAAAGTTTCGTTTAGTTTTTATGTAGCATACTTATAGGGCTGCGAGCGTAGGTTGCCCAAGACGACCCACATGTGACCTACCATATATGTGTGTGTGTGTGTGTGTGAGCGGCATTTCTGCCGGCACAACTCCCCGAACCACCCCCTTTGCTTAGACCAAGCAATCCACTGCTGATTATTATTATTCACTTGGGCATTTTTACGATTTGCTTTACACAAAAAGTTCTCTCTCCTTCTCTCTCGCTCTCTCTCTTTCTCTCGCTGGGCAAAAACTATTCAACTGTCTTGTGAAATCCAGCAGACTGCCAACTCGAGACTGGAGACGACAATGCTCTTTTACATCCGCTATTTATGGGCCTTAATGCACACAACTCTAAAAATCCAACGAGGCGTCAACACAGACACTGGCCCAGGCACAGGCACAGGCACAGTCAGAGTCAGAGACAAAGACCATCATCATCATGTGCTCTGGCTGTCCCATGCCTTTGCCGTTTGCTTTTGCCTCTGCTTTTGCTTTTTATGAGCCGCCCATTTTTAGAGCCTTGAGAATTACAAATCAGACTGACACGACTCTAGCGAGCTGCCGCTGCCGCTGCCCTGCCATATAAAGTGCTAATAAGTATATACACACTCGTACGTATGTGCGTGTTTTACTATCCTGAAATGCGCTGACACGTGTGACAGGTGTGATTTCAGTGTCCTGGCTCTCGAGTGTGTTTTTAAATCTAACTAATGCATGCTGAGCTCAAATAAATTTATGGTAAAGGAACTAACTATAATAAGGCATACAAATTTGTCGAATGGGAACAACTTCCTAAGCTGAGCGCGCAGATGGAAACTTCAATTTGAATTTATAAACTGACTCTGAGCTTGTTAGATAGCTTGAACTTAAAGTTAAACTAACTATTAACTATTTTAACTAACTATTTTATACATTTTTAGATCAATTTTAATTTAGGGTCTAAAAGAACACGCAAGTCATCAACTGAGTCGATCCATATCGTTAAAAAGGTGCGATGTCTGAAGCGGTGTGATACGACAAAACCACATAACTTTGCATTTAGAACAGTTGAGATTTAGGAAGTTGACCTGACACCACGATTGGAAAGAATCAAGACTAAAGTGGGCGGAAGAATCGTTGAAGGATAAGCAAAGTTGAACGTCGTTGACGTATATTAGTACACAACAATGGGATAGAACCTGAGGCAGTTCGTTGAGGAATAAAGTGAAGAGAAGGGGAAAGAGGTGGCTACATGATGTAACTCCTGATGTAACTCCAAAGGGTCTTAAAGAAAGAGTATTTATAAAGATCAACTCAAGAATTTCCTTGTTTCCTTCTAAGCACAGCAAGCAAACATATGATACGATTTCGATACAAATTTGGAGAATTTCAATGAGTTTCTTAGCATTGCTTTCTGGTGAAACTATCTTTATTCTTTAATATTACAGAATATCTGCGTTTCAACATCTATTTCTTGACACAGTCTCATCCAGAAGAGGGATCTTTTAGAGGTCAACTTTTCCCCTAAAAAGTATAAGAAACTGAAGGGGTTGCAGCAAGTCTCAGATCATTTTGATCGTACAAATTTGTGATCGCTTTGCAGTTAGTTGGGTTTTGAGTTTGTAAAGAGAAAAACTATATCAACACAATTGTTCGAGAATTAGTGGACTGTAACTGTTTGACCTGTAAATTGTTAAGAATTTATGAATTTAAGATAACAATGGTTGGGTATAATCTTAGATTCATTCGTTATAAGTTAAGTAATAAACTCCAGCGTAGACGTAAGATATGATATGATAGAAAGCTTACACTTCAGTGGGGTAAACTCATTTTCAGACTAACTTGCCCAAGCAAAGACAGATTAGGCGATTGCAGCCTTCTGGTATTCGCTGTACATACAGATTTCGAGAGTTTACATGGACTAAGCTTAAGCCACCATGATGAACATTTGAATAGATACATAGCTGCTGATATCAAACTATATTGTCCAACTAAATCATCATTGATTCATCGACTTGGCCGAAGACATCTATGGTCTTCCCTACTCGTCTGATACTCAATAAAAGAGTTTTAGAAAATAATTAAAATTTCCTAAGAAATCGTTAATAAGTTTGTCCACTTAACAAATTTCCATACATTAATCATAGTTATTAGATAAATGACTTGCCGAATTGCCTCAAAGTGTTTTACTCGCTTCTGCACGAATGTCTAAAAAGTTATGGCAAAAAAGCAAAGCACAAACATTTCATTTGAGTGTTTATTTTGCCAGAAGGCAAACCAAACCAAAAATTGATATAAATGTATATACTGGCATGTGTACACTGTACATACATACATACATATATGTGTCTGTCAGTTTGTCGACATAAAAATCATCTAGCGGCCGCAGGCAGCTGAGGCCGCAGTTTATCATGTCCGCCAGGAATAATTCAACTTTGCTTATTTCACACTTCAATTTCGTAGGTAAACAAACTTTTCAATGCGGCCACAAAAAAGCCAAAAAAAAAAAACCTAACAAAAATAAGAAACGAAGGCTGGCTGCGACTTGCCGCAGCTTTTATACCATTCACATTGCAAATATATAATCGATCCAGATGAAATCTGGTCGGCGGGCGTGGTTGAAAGGGATACAAGATGAAATTGTTTTGATTTGAATGAAAAACAGAAAATTTACGCTCCAAAGTTTTCATTCCGGTACAATCGGTTATATAGTAACTATGTGATATAGTTCTCTGAACTTGATCGATCACGCCTTGGAATTAAAACAAGGTTTTATTGACTCTCTTTGTCCTGCTGATCAAGAGTATATATACTTTATATAGTCGGCAGCGCTTCCTTCTATGCGTTGACAAAATTAATATACCATTTTGTGAATGGTATAAAAATATAAAGAAGAGAAACTGAAAAGCCCAAAGCCAAGGCGAGTTAAGTCAACAAAGTTGCTTGAATTGGTTGGGCGGCTGGGCATTGGTGAAGTGTGGGGGATGGGGTGCGGTATGCACAGTGCTTAGCAATCGAAATGTAGCTGGTAAAAAGTAATCTAAGAGTTTTTTGATGTTACTAACTAGCCCGGCCTGTGCCGGTACGCCTCCTCCTGTTGATTTGTGTTTGTTTTTGTGCTACTGATCTGCAATGTGTTTTTGTTGTTTTTGTATTCTAGAAGTTCTTTATGAGTGGCGGTGGAACGTCGATTAAGTTCATTCCTCTATCGATATCTTTATGTAGATAGAAAGATATCAATATACCGTTAACTTTAGATATCAATGTACATATATAGGAAATTATCGATATATATATACCGACAGCTCAAGATATGAATGTAAATATATCAAAATTTAGTTTGATTGATATACATATATCGATAATTTAATATATCGATAAATAAATATATCGATATACATAAACCAATAACTCAATATGTCAATATACATATACCGTTAGCTCAATGTAGCGATATTCATAGCTCAATTAATATAGATATATATGCATCGATAACGCAATGCATCGATAACTCAATATATCGATATGCCTATACCAATAACTCAATATGTCAATATACATATACCGTTAGCTCAATGTAGCGATATGCATAGCTCAATTTGTAGATATATATGTATCGATAATTCAATACATCGATGACTCAATATATCGATACACATATACCAATAACTCAATATGTCAATATACATATACCGTTAGCTCAATGTAGCGATATACATATATCGATAACTCAATTTATAGATATATGTGAATCGATAATTCAATACTTCGATAAATATATGTACAATTGAATGCATCGCTAATTATTTGCGTTAACTTAATATATCAAAATACCTATATCTATAACTAAGTATATCGAAATACATATATCGATATCAGAATATATCGATATTCCAAGCCGATACATAGCCCGATCTTTCATAACAACCCGTCTAATGGGTGCAGCTACGATGCATTTTTAATATCGTATATATGAGGGGCGGTGCCACACCCATTTTCTGACAACGATATTTAGCCCTAGACCTTCCCCTGGTCCCTTGTAGTATACAGTAAAAATTTCATATCGATCGGTCCAATAGTTCAGGCATCTATAAAGGACAAACAAACAAACAACAGACAGACCTACATTCACTTCTGTTTATATAGATGATCGTGGAGTGCCCAAGTTGGAGCTATACCCTAAAACTTTAACAACAACCTGTGATCCAGGAAACTGACGACTTAAAGCTCAACAATTAGTGCTGATTTAAGTAGCTTTCTCTTATAATATTTCCTACCACTGTGCGGGCACCTTTTGGCATATTCACAGTCGAAAAAGTAAAAGCAAACAAATAAAAATGATGAGCAGCAATAAGAGGCAACAGCAACAACAACAAATACAAATACAACAACAGCAAAAAGTCAGTTCAAATACCAATCCTTGGGGCATATTTTTGGGAGTCGCTTTGTTGTTGCTGCTGTTATTGTAGTCCATGGGGCACTTTGGCCTTTTGTTATTGTAGAAACTTTTCTGCACTCCTTTATGTGCTTGCTATTATTGTTGTTGTTGTTGCTGTTGTTGTGGCAAATTAAAGCACAAATTGTGGCCAAGTTGTGAAAAATGCCAGCCTCTGCCCCGTGCCCGTCCTGGCTGTGCCACTGCCTCTGCGCGCAGGCAAGTAGCCACCAGGGTAATTGTAATTTCAGCTCGTCCGGCACATAAGTGGAGCCAATTTTTGCTACACCTCCTTTGCCAGAGTGTCCTTGAGGAGTCTTATAAATATTATTATCATCATCATCACCATCATCGTCATCTTGGTCGTTGAGTGCTGCAGCAGGGCCTTGTATGTGTGTGTGTGTGAATGTGTGTGCTGTTAAGCTTTGGTTTGGCTGAAAAGTATGCTACAATAATATAGTTATAGCTTCAGAAGCCTTCTAGATTCCGCCTCAAAACGTCCTTACAGTTAATAATTCATTTAGAATTGTAATTGATCACAGAATGCCAAATGAGCGATAGATTGAAAGTGAAGAATAAGTCTGTACACTGCGAAAGCAGAAATGAGTAATTAATTGGCTTATGACTGCTGTGGCATTAGGTTGAACATAAGATCAGATTACATCCCATTTATGAAAGATCCAAGAATCCACATATACAATACAAACAGCCAATGCTATGTAGTTGATGGCCAAACGGTTATCGTGCCGCTCAAGGCAACCTTTTAAGTGGACATTAAAGATATATCTGTTGCACCTTGTATTTACCTTTCCACTTTTTCAGCGGGTTTTTGGTCTGATGCAGAAAAGCTCATTCAGTTCAGCTAAGCTCTAACAAAAGCTTATGATTTTATGTTTTATTTAAAAGAAAATGAAGAACAGTTTTTTCAAGGCCCAAACTCAACAACAAACAAAGGCAATTTACACCGTGTGCCACACGCAAAAAACCGTTTGTCACTTGCAGCAATGCAGCGCAGCAGAAGAAAGAGCAACAACAAAGCCTTGACGACAGGCCAAGACTAGTCCTCACCCACCTCCCTGCCAGCCTGCCACGCAAATCCATTCAGCGATTTGTGCCAACTGTCGACCGCTGCTGCCACTACCCTCCCCCCCCCCCCCTGTCAGCACTGCTGTTGCCTTTGTCTTTTGTATGCGCGCAGTGACCTGCAAAAATGGCAGACGCTCGTTGTTTGGCTTTTGGCCCTCCGACCTCTCGCAATGCCCCTACTCTCGTGCTGGTCCCCCGCAGCATAGTACATTCATATATCCACTTGCTATCTGGTTTTACTACGACTGGCTCCTGCTCCATTTTACTAAACTAAATGGTGTTAGTTGGCGGTTGGATTTGCTAGAGGCTGGCTTATCTGGTTGAGCAAACGCTGCGCGCTCTGGACGGAGGTGCAAGGCACCTCTGCACCTCATTCATTGGCTGCCAAGTGCTGCATATAATTTCATTCATCACACCGACGAGAGAGTGAACATTGCTCAGCCATTTACTCCTCGTTTATGTTAGACATTATTTCAATTACTTTTGGAATTTCTGTTAAATTGAATATGAGCGCCTAAAATGCTGCAGCAGATTTTTTAAAATCATTTTGTGGACGAAGTCTTCTAGGAGAATTGTCTATAAAAAAGTGAATTGTGCAACCAGGTCCAGGTTGAACCATCACAATTATGGATTATGGATAAACTGATGGATTATTAGGACCCATCGTGTGGTTCTTGGCTAAATCCTTAAATGGTACAAAAGTCATTTGCAGTTTTCTTGATCAGAATTAGCCACTCAAATTGTAAGCTGGAACATTTGCTATGGCTTATTTTCTTGAAATTGAAAACGCAGTCAAGTTTTGAGTTACTAAAGAGCCTTAGCAGAGTTTCAGCATAATGGTGTGAGTCTCTCTTGCATGCAATGATAGAAAATACATATGAAACTAGAAGCATTTATACATCATATGAGTCTCATTTTACGGTTGATTTTCACAATTTTATACTGAAAAGTTTAATTTTGAATCGAAAATTGTATTGGTGTTTGGCTCCCCTGTTGCTGTGGCTGATAGTCCCCGCTCTAAAGTTTATAATATTTTCATCTAGCTATAATTTGTGCTTCTTTTTGTTTTATCTCCCATTTCTGGCTTAAATTTTCCTTCTTGTAACTCTGCCTTTTTCATAAAGCACAAATATTGTCGTTGCACAGCCGCATCAGAAAACGTCTTGGTAACTTGCACACTTCGCCTAGCCGAAGCTACGCATCCTTTCTAGTTCCAAAGTATTTTTGTCACGAATTCAATAAATGATTTTTAAGCACATTTTTATTACTTTCTACTGGTTGCATACTGTGAGCCCTCTGCACTTCGTCCTCCTCGCATTTCAATCCAACACAAGAAAAAACGCCACCCGGCAGACATTTCGCCGGCTCCGGACTGCTTATTTATTGTCCGGTTGCAGGGCCCAAAAACGGCGTCATTGCCACATTTAAGCATTAATTTATATTTGTATTTGTGTCGCTTTTTTCTGCCACACTTGCATTGGGTGTGCGTGTGAGTCATTTGGACTGACTGGTTACAGTGGCGTACCCAAGCGGGCAGGGGGACGAGCCAATTCATAAGTAGAATTGTAAATCCTTCTAATCTTAGGCAAAAGATGCAAGCTTAAGGAAAGGAAAACATACTTTTTCTTGCACATGATCTTGAAATTGAAATGGCAATTCTCTGCACGCCCCTCTCTGGCAACTTTGTCCCAATGCCATGGGCATGCACATATATAGCTACACATTCCCATAACTTTGCAAAAACCCACAAAATGTACATATTATATTTTGCTTACGCCACTGCTTGGAAGGCCTGGTGCCGTGCCACATCCTTCCAGACCCCAAAAATGTTCCATTTCGTACAAGAAAATGCACTTTGCTAATGAATTGAATTGTCTTCCGAAGTTGTTGCTGGAGGTTTCTGGTTTCTATTTCTTTCGCTTTCAATGTAATCGTTGTGGCGCTGCCTTTGGGTTCGCTTGCCTTGGCCTTTTATTGCAATTTCAGTTCCCTTGCTTTGTTTGCATGAAGGGAGGGGATTATTAGACAAATACAACATATATTTTGGCTTTACAAACTTCAAAATTAACCAGAGTCGAACCAGTCGCAAAGATCTAGCTTGACTTCATTAACTGTCCAGCAATTTGAACACAATTTGAAAATTAATATTTCTCCTGAAATTAATATAATATTTGTCCATAGTTAAGTTGCTTTTGGTTAACCCTTTTTTGGAGGGTTTGAAAACCGATAAGTCTTCTGCCAGCCCTTAGTAAGATCCTTGAAAGACTCTTCAAAGAGAAACCCCACATTATGGTCGAGGAAAGTGACATTCTCCCTAATATTCAGTTTGGTTTCCGCAATTAACATAATACCACTTGCTAGAGAAACATCATTCAGAGCAACTTCCATCAATCAAGGTTCTCAGGCATGGTCCTGCTGGATATCAAGGCGGCTTGTAGACTTGTGTAGACTCAACTTCCCACTCCCCTTGACCAGAATCATTTGTAGCTTTTGAAAAACCGATCGTTCAGTGTACGAATCGGACTTACCCAGTCTCCATTCACTAATGTCTCAGCAGGATGCCCACAGGAGCAAAGCTTCTCAGTCCTTCTGTATAATATCTATACGTCTGACTTCCCACTTTATCATAGTTGCACAGCCTCAATATAAGCTGTTACTATTCAGATCAATTTTATAAACAATAATCTTCTATAAGGCGTCATCTGGATCCGGATCTTGATCCATGTTCATAGAATGGTGGAGTTCAATGGGCCAATGCAGCTTTGACAGATTCTAAGTGTCTAATAAGTGTTGATTCTTTTGTTTCTCTAAGTTCTAGTTCTAGTTAATGTGCTTCACGGTCTTCGTCCCCGCTCGATTCGCAACAGATTGGGTCTCTACATCATCTTCAGCCCAGGTGATCTACACAAGCGGACAGCAGCACTGCGGCGATTGTCGTCGAACCCATTCGATAAGTCCTCGAGCTGACCAAATTTGGGCTTTTCCTTTTGTTGTTCGGAATGAAATTGGCACTCTTTGTGTTCAAGCGAGACCTGTGTTATCTAGTTATGGAAATTGTTTCAAAACACAGATGATTACACGGATCTTAGCTGCGTATTTCATTTGCCACTGCTTATTTTCTTGTCAATTGTCGCGTCGCCACCAATTACATATTTTCTTTTGTGCTTATCGTGCTGTGCGTTTGTTTTTGTTTGTGCTTCAGGTCGTTTGTAAGCTTAGAAAACTGCAATTGTTACCACTTGCTTCAGTTGTGTGCTCGCTTACGATTAGCTTATGACCCTTTCGGATCGGACAACCAAATCCTATAGCTACCATAGAAGCAATTGTTCCACCTAGCAGAATAACTTTCTTGTTTTTCATTCAAAAATCAAACCCAATTCGGTTACTAACCATTTGAGCAGGCAACTGTCTTATGTAACTGCCCTAGAATCGGCCGAAGCTAGCCTTCGTTTATTGTTTCATCTCAAATATATCAAAAAAATACCAATCTCTTCTAACTTATTGTAATTCTTTTGAGTCACATTTTTTGTTGATTGGCAAAACCCAACTTTTGTTAACAAAAACAAAAAATATCTATAGATTTTTTCCTCATTGCTTAAGCAAATTGGTTTCAAATTCGTTTCAAACTGGTTTTCCCCTAGACCCATTCTTTGACTTTCTTTTGTTTTTGTACTGATTGCTTTCTAGCCCTGCAGCCTAAAAGCAGACTATGCAACAAGCATGAAACCGAAAACTTTGGCATGTTTCGCTCTTTCGTTTCAATTTAAAGAGTGTCGTCGCACAATTTAATTGTGATTTGAGCTTAAAGTCGGTGAGTGAATGAATGTGAATGACTGTGTGCAAATGTGTAAGCGCTGTACAATGTCCTCATCAACTAAGCCCAACTGGGGAAAAAAACAAAGTGTTGCCGCGGCGGACAGAAATTAAAAGTGAAGCACAAGCTCTGGGCCAGGCCAGGCCGGGCAGGCCGGGCAGGCTAGGGCAACGGCAGCACTTAACTCATCGTTTTTTCGCCTGGAGAAAAACCAACCGAGTTTTCGACCAAAAAAACGTCAACCACTTGCACAAGGGCAACCTTTGCTGGCTGCCTCGATGTCGCTGGATAAAGCTAAAGCATACTTAAAGGCGCTTTGGCGCCGGCAGTAAGATGCAACAACGGCAGCAGCAGCAGCAGCAGGCAGCGAAAACCGCGCTAAAGTCAAAGGCAATGCCAACAACAAACAAAAAATGTGAAACAATGTTGCACTAATTGCATCACAGGATGCGTCGCCGCGTCGCTCATGGTGCTCTACTCCTTCCGCCTGGCAGTGTAGTCCTGCTCTCAACTTTGCTTGCATTGAATTAAGCTAAATTATTTGGTTCACTTGCTGTTGCTCTTAACTTGGCTAAACTGGACGACCTGGCACAAGGCAACCCTACTTACTTACTTAACTGACTTTTAAATTTCATGAACAATGCAAATTAAGCTTTTTGTTTATGCACAAAGAGGCTTCCACATGCCTTACGATATTTGGCAAAGAAACAGAATGACAAAATATCAAACATTTTTGTTCAAGGAAGATTCCGCAACTACCTCAACGTGTTGGCAACTTTGCTTGAAAAAAAAATATTGAAGTTCGAAGAGCTTCTCTCCTATCTTGGTCTGGACTAGGACATTGGAGGTTCTGTGCTGCCTAATGATAGTTTAATGAAGCAGATAAACACTAAGAAGCGGTGCTTGCAAATTCCAAATGCAATTGGGTAGAAATCGGGGTCAACACTAATACTCTTCGCCCTCTGAGTACCAAGATGCAGCAAATATGGGGCCAGGAGTAGAAGCTTAGTAAACATTCGAAAAGGAAATGCATCATATCATATCATATCATATCATATCATATCATATCATATCATATCATATCATATCATATCATATCATATCATATCATATCATATCATATCATATCATATCATATCATATCATATCATATCATATCATATCATATCATATCATATCATATCATATCATATCATATCATATCATATCATATCATATCATATCATATCATATCATATCATATCATATCATATCATATCATATCATATCATATCATATCATATCATATCATATCATATCATATCATATCATATCATATCATATCATATCATATCATATCATATCATATCATATCATATCATATCATATCATATCATATCATATCATATCATATCATATCATATCATATCATATCATATCATATCATATCATATCATATCATATCATATCATATCATATCATATCATATCATATCATATCATATCATACTCATATCATATCATATCATATCATATCATATCATATCATATCATATCATATCATATCATATCATATCATATCATATCATATCATATCATATCATATCATATCATATCATATCATATCATATCATATCATATCATATCATATCACTATCATATCATATCATATCATATCATATCATATCATATCATATCAATATCATATCATATCATATCATATCATATCATATCATATCATATCATATCATATACATATCATATCATATCATATCATATCATCATATCATATCATATCATATCATATCATATCATATCATATCATATCATATCATATCATATCATATCATATCATCATATCATATCATATCATATCATATCATATCATATCATATCATATCATATCATATCATATCATATCATATCATATCATTATATCATATCATATCATATCATATCATATCATATCATATCATATCATATCATATCATATCATATCATATCATATCATATCATATCATATCATATCATATCATATCATATCATATCATATCATATCATATCATATCATATCATATCATATCATATCATATCATATCATATCATATCATATCATATCATATCATATCATATCATATCATATCATATCATATCATATCATATCATATCATATCATATCATATCATATCATATCATATCATATCATATCATATCATATCATATCATATCATATCATATCATATCATATCATATCATATCATATCATATCATATCATATCATATCATATCATATCATATCATATCATATCATATCATATCATATCTATATTCATATCATATCATATATCATATCATATCATATCATATCATATCATATCTATATTCATATCATATCATATCATATCATATCATATCATATCATATCATATCATATCATATCATATCATATCATATCATATCATATCATATCATATCATATCATATCATATCATATCATATCATATCATATCATATCATATCATATCATATCATATCATATCATATCATATCATATCATATCATATCATATCATATCATATCATATCATATCATATCATATCATATCATATCATATCATATCATATCATATCATATCATATCATATCATATCATATCATATCATATTATCATTATATCATATCATATCATATCATATCATATCATATCATATCATATCATATCATATCATATCATATCATATCATATCATATCATATCATATCATATCATATCATATCATATCATATCATATCATATCATATCATATCATATCATATCTATATTCATATCTATATTCATATCATATCATATCATATCATATCATATCATATCATATCATATCATATCATATCATATCATATCATATCATATCATATCATATCATATCATATCATATCATATCATATCATATCATATCATATCATATCATATCATATCATATCATATCATATCATATCATATCATATCATATCATATCATATCATATCATATCATATCATATCATATCATATCATATCATATCATATCATATCATATCATATCATATCATATCATATCATATCATATCATATCATATCATATCATATCATATCATATCATATCATATCATATCATATCATATCATATCATATCATATCATATCATATCATATCATATCATATCATATCATATCATATCATATCATATCATATCATATCATATCATATCATATCATATCATATCATATCATATCATATCATATCATATCATATCATATCATCTCATATATCTTGCATTATTTCATTTCCTTTCATTCTTCTCTCTCTTCATCTCTTCGAGACAGTTCCTAGTCGCCTATCGCCTGTTATTATGCCCTTACCGCATAAAAACGTTTGAAATGCCTTTGGCATATTTCTAGCTGGCGACACAAGAAAGCGCACACACACTCACACACACTCAGTCACAAAACTCTAAGCACATTTATTTAATTGCATTCAATGCTGTTTTTGTTTTTCCATCTAAGCTGGATACACCCCTTGACAATTTGTTGGCGGGGAGGGGAAGAAAAGCATCCAAAAATGTGTGAATTGTCAGTTTGTTTTTGTTATGAGCTTTTGTTGTTTTGCATTTAACCTAATTTTGTTGCGCGTCTTTTGAGCATTTACGAATTATAAACACGAACACGTCGTGGCCGGAAAGGGGATTACATTGAAGCCATGTTGCTGGAACAGTGAGTGCAAATATTATATGTATAGAGTATTAGTTCGGGAAGAAAAATACATTCATAAGTTCACAGCAGAATGACTTCTTAAGGTTCGATTAGAAAAGTAAACCTGTGATTTAAGTAAGTTGACTGTTTGACTTTCTTCATGGGATAAAGTGGCCACGTCGTGTTGTAAAACATATCTTATCAGTCACCAATCTATTGATATTAGTTGCCATTTTCAAATGACACCAACATCCTAAAAGCACACCAAACAGCGAGTCTTTGCAGATGCAACGAAGACTTGTGACCCTTCGGGGATTCTCTTCACTCTTTTTTCACATGAGCCTCATCACAAAATAGATATACCGATTGGTAACATTCCACATGCCCCAAGCATGATTTTCAGGATAATTTTGCAAGCTTTGAATGTGTGTTTTCATAGGATCCTATACTGGGTAGCAACGTGCAGCCCAATTTATATGAACAAGTAGGTTGAAAATTTTACTCAACTTAAATATTTTGAGGAAGATGATTACTAAGAAACCGTTTTACAAAACCGTAATTTGCAATTGGGTGAAAGTCTTACTCTAACTTTGTATGTAAATGCATTTCTTTAACGATCCTAGAAGTATGCTATATAACTTATCAGCACAAATGACCATAGAGTTGCCAGATCTGATCAATTGAAGAGAGTTCAAACCTCTCTTACTTGACTGCAGTAAAATATATCTTTAAATAAAGTTGTGCACATACTTTTTGCCATAAGTGTGCCACAAAATGAAGCGTCACAAATAAATAACAATAACAGAAATTCAAACAAAAATTCACTCTTTCTACAACGCTCGTATTATAAAAATTTTGTAAATTCCAAAAGCGTGTCATTTATTGGCTATCTTTCTCTGTCTCTCTCTCTTGCTATCTCTCTCTATCCATCTCTGACAAGAGAGGAAATTCTTTCATCACCATAGAAGTACATATACTTAGATATATTTGAATGCCATGCACGACAGCAGCCAGCCCATTTCAACTCTCTCTCCCCAGACCAGACCAGACCAGCAAGACCCCGACCCCAACCCCAGCCCCAGACTAGAGTCATTGCGGTTTTAATATGACAATGGGCAAACGGTTAGCCAGCCCCTATTCAGCTGCCCCCCTCCTTCTCCTTCCACCAACTGCTAGCCCACCATTAAACATTAGCTCGTGAGGCGCGTCGCTTTAAATGAGTACGTGCCTTGGCCCTGCCATGCTGCCCAATCGAGCTGGAGCTGTAGCTGAAGCTGGAGTCGACGCCTGAGTCTCGGTCTGGTACTGGGCCATCGTCCTCCCTTAGCGCCAATAAAATGCGTTAAGAAAAATAGTTGTAAAACGTTTGATGCATACTAAAATTAGTTGCAATTGAATTGGATCGCCGGATAAACCGCTAGCAGGAGCAGGCCATCCTGCTCTTCTTTTTTTTTCATACGCTTCGCAGCTCATTACGGGCGGATTCGTCCTTAAGCTGAGTTTTTGGTAACAAAATGGATTTGTTAACGGCTTTGATTGTTATCTGGTAATGCAAGGAAAGGGCTGGTTGTTTCGCTGTCTTAGCTTCAGTTTGCTTTTGTGTCATTTTATGACCTATTTTGGGAAGCCCCAAGACAAATGGGGTCTGTCTTTTTTTCCGGGGATTTGTTTCGCTTTTGGGGTTAAGGTTTTATAGTTAGTTCTCTAATCTTGATTAGAACCAGCGGCTATATGGTATAGTTCTCTGATCTTGATCAGATCAGACCAGATGAAGTGGAATCTCCTCAAATGGATACAAACCAAATTTGGTTTGATTTGGAAGAAAAAGAGAAAAGTTATGCTACTAAGTGTTCAATCCGGAACAATCTGTTATATGTGAACTATATGATATAGTTGTCCGATCTCTAAGAGACTCTAACTTAACCAGCGTGCAGACAAAGCTATTTCAGCCTTGTAGCTTTTAAGACATCTGAGATCTTTGTGTTGAAACAGAAGAACAGACGGACATGGTTACATCGATTCTCCTTGTCATGCTGATCAAGAATATAAATACTTTATAGTAGGAACCTCTTTCATCTTTCATCCTTCTCTGAGTGCAGTTTCTTAGACACTTGTCTTGTCATTAGTTGCGCAGGCAAGTCCTTCCCCCCAATCCTTGCTCTCCGTCTCTTTCTCTCTCTCTGATCATGGCTTACAAATGGCCATTCTGAGAATTCTTGAAACTTTTTCGTTTATCTTTTAACTAAAACAAATGCCACATTGTTATATTTTTGGCTGGCTTCAAACCACAATTATGAGTCGAAAATTTTCGCACATTTCCAAGTGCGAAGTACAAGCATATCGCTTGTCATAATCGCTGCCCATTTTGCCTTTGGCTTAGTTTACCTTGGAGCAAAAGTTTTTTAATTGCAGCGCAGCCAAAGTTTTTACAACTGTAATTAATAAAGTGTCATGTTTTATGTGCAAACGCAAGCTTAAAGATACAACTCCAACGCCAACTCCAACTCCAACCCAAGCTCCAGTTTCGGCTTCAGCATCGATGTGGCACATGTGATTGGAGTGGCGCTTGGTTTTAACGAAAGTGAATTATTGATAACTTAAATGGGGCAGCAACTGAAAAAAGAACCTGAACCTAAATTCCTTTTTAAATATGACAAAACAATAGCATTTGGCAAGAGGCAGAGTGGGCTGCTTGATTGCAGGGTCTGGTTCTGGGGCGGAGCAGGCCAAGGCCAAGCTGTTGCAACCCATACCCTTCATCTCTTGCCTTGCCTCAGTCATTTATGATGGAGCAATGTGCTTGTAATATGTACTAATGAGCTGCTTCACACACACACACACACAGAGAGACGCATTCAGCGCGAAAAATGAAGGCGGCGGCGTAGCACAAAAACAGACACCCACAAAACACAACGAAGTAACGCTTTCTTTTACTTCTTTTGGTTTGCCTGCACAGTGAGTTCAAAGCTAAAAGGAACGTGTATTTACAGAAATTCAACAAAAATTATAAAAATTTAAAGGAATAAAGATTGGCAATGCCAGGTAAAAAGAGGAAAGGAAGCTTATATACCATTGACATTTTAAATCAAATCTGGATGGACTAAATACAAGAGGTACAAGATGAATTTGTTTTAATTTGGATGAAAAAAGGAAAAGTTTTGCTATTCCGGAACAATCGGTTGTAGCAGAGCTATATGATATGGCTGTCCGATTTTGACCAGATTTAGTCAGCGAACGCAAGTTCTCCTCAACTAGATACAAACCGAATATGGTTTGATTTGGATGGAAAACAGAAAAGTTTTGCTCCTAAGTGTTCATTCCGGAACATTCGGTTATATGGTAGCTATATGATATAGTTGTCCGATATGGATAAAACTGGAACTTGACCAGCATGCAGACGAAGGAATCATCTGGCAAAAGTTTCAGCTCTGTAGCTTTTAAGACTTTTGAGATCTTTGTGTTGAAATAGACGAACGGAGAGGCGGTCATGGTTATATCGATTCTTCTCGTCATGCTGATCAAATATATAACCCATTATAAAATTCACCCGATTCTACATGACTACATGATATAGTTATCCGATTTGGAGCAATTTTGATTAGCGGGGTGAGGCTTCCTCAAATGAATACAAAACCGAATCTCGTTTAATTTGAATGAAAACAGAAAAGTTAGGTTAATAAGAAGTCAAGCTGTAATTAATGCTCACATTTGTAAGATCTAACAATTGAAGTAGCAAATTTTCATTGGGTTTTGTACCACTGTGATGGTGGCATTGCTGCTTGGAGCACTTTATCACATTACATGGGTAAATGGTAGAAAGTAGTAGCTTTTGCGTATGAACAATCGAGCACATTCCTTTCAAATTATTTGCGCATTCGAGCAGCTGTAAACGATTACACACACACACACACACACATGCACGCACACAGACAGACATGGTTTGGGTGGGAATCGCGAGGCGAGGCGCGCGCGTTCTACCAAAAACACTTATCAGCAAAGAAAGGCTGCTGCTTGTTTGGGTCGAGTTCGAGTTTGCTGTTTGCCAAAATGTTGCCAATTGCCAATGATGCCTCCTGCCACGCGGCTACCCGGCTACCCAGCTACCACCGCCTATTCCTGCCAACGGCCTGGCCTGGCCTGGTCTTAAAGTCTGTCTTGGCCTGGTGCTAGCACATTATTGAGCCGTCGCCAACGACAATCGACGTAGTCTATGCGCCACATTGCCCCACTTTATGTGTGTGTGTGTGTGTGTGTGCGTTGGGGTGCCACATGCGTACCCCAGCTTGGGGTTTCTTCTCCTTTTTTTTGTTTTGTTGGTACTTAAGTTCGACAACTCAATAAAATGTGCTTTATGGCCAAAAAAAAAGGGAGCAAGCTGCAAAAAAATAATAATACATAGAAGCAAAGCAAAGCAAAGCAAGACATGGGCATGACAGAGGTAGAGGTAGAGGTGGAGGCAGAGCCTAAAGGGCAGACACAGACACCGCCGTTCAGTTCAGGTTCAGGCCTAAAGTAAATGTTTTGGCTCCCAAACCAGGAGCAGACGACGTGCACAGCTGCTGCAACGTAACTCCACCCCACCACTTGGAGCTGCCAATTGATTTGCAATAATTTAAGTTTTCTTCTTCTTCCTTTTGTTTTTGGTTGCTTTTAATGCTGGTGGCTCTTTCCTATGCATTGTCCTTGCCCTGTTCTTACATTAAATGCGAGAACTCAGTTTATAAGGAAGGCTAAGGAACAACAGAATTCGAACCCACCCACGACTCTCCATCGTATGTCCAACTGCTTTAAGAACAGAAAATTTCAAAACTGCCATTAACTTTGCTGCTTCAAAACGTTGCAACTTAGAGAAGCCCAACCACGACCCAAACCAAAATGATCTAAGTGTATATATGAATATCAATGTGTGTTTGCCTGGAGTTATTGGACCATTAACTATGAAATTTTTTACAGTATACTAATATCGGTATGAAAATGCTCTTCTGTTTTGGTAGAAAGAGCTTCAACAAAAGAGAAAAATTTAAGAAAAAGAAAAGCTACGAACCAGAAGTTGTATAAAATATATATATATATATATATATATATATATAAATTATATATATATATTAATTTTATCTGGTACCAAAAGAGCTAGGAGACTAGAGAACTAGACTAGAGGCCGAGTTGACCTTTGCCTTAGACAATTGTATTCTTGCTTAGTCCTACTTTTTCAATTAGATTTTCTTAACAAACGACGACGACGTTTGCCTTGGATATTATAATTTTCTCACGGTATTTGTAAAGCATAGAAGGAAGCATCTCCTAACCCATAAGGTATATACATTCTTGATCAGCATGTCAAGACGAGTCGAAGTACATTTCTACATTTCTGTCCGTCCCGTATGTCTGTCTGTCAGTCTCTTTCTATGCGAACTAGTCTCTCAGTTTTAAAGCTATCGATTTGTATTTGTATTCACCATTATCTTCTTTCTGCTGTAAGCTGCTCATATGTTAAAACCCTCAAAATCGGACTACTATATCATATAGCTGACATATAACTGGAATGAACGAATTGAACTATCCGAATTGGTCCACATCGTCCTCCACATCTGCAGACCACTATATCATATACCTCCCATACTAATTATCATTGTCTTAAGCAAATGGTATCGCCATTCGAATGAATTTGCTCACGATCAAAACAGCAGAATGCTATCTCTCTCTCTCTCTCTATAGCCTCCAAAGCAAACGCTAAACATATATGTATGAGCTTATGCTGTACTCCCTGCAGTACGCGTAGTGCTGATCGCCAACAAGAACTTCCTACTTTCGTTACTTATCATATACCTCCCATATAACTAAGCGATGTGTGTTAGAGGTGGGAAACAATCGATGGCACTATTGATATTATCGATCGTGGGCACTATCGACTCGGCCTACTATTGATAGTGGAGCACTATCGACACTATCGACTCGGCCTACTATCGACAATGGTGGACGATAGTGTTCGATAGTGCAATCGATAGTTCTGTTTACACATCACTTGTGGCGTCGCTTGACTTAACAAGATTATTTTGTTAACAGCAGTGAAAATATTGTTTAATTAAATTGTGCTCGATTTTGAAGAGTTTTAATTGTTTAAAGCATCGAGTAGGCCAAGTTTTTAAATACTTAACTACAGTTTTTATATTGGGTACTATCGAGACACTATCGATGTCACTATCGTCCACTATCGATGGCTTTGAAAAACTATTGGCGGTCATCGATGTTTATGGAAAAACTATCAGCGGCCATCGACGCTGCCGACTATCGATAGTTTCCCACCTCTAATGTGTGTGTGTGAGAGGGACGGAATCAGCCTTAAGGATCACAATAAAATCATTAGAACTCTATCTCTTTGTAACCTTCAAAGCAAATATGTAAGTGTGTTTGTATGGTATATGTAGGTAGGCACTTGTGTGTATATGTGTATAGTAGAATGTATGTTTGTAACACGAACTTTGTTGGTATAAGTGAATGTATGTATGGGCATGCTGCAAATGCGTTTTAGAAGGCGGCCATTTGTTGATTAAGTAAGATCAGGATCGAACTACAAAGCAGGCATATCTACAAGTAATATCCGTGTTTCTCACATGAGGAAGATCATCCGATGTGTTCGTATACGGGAAAAGAAGAAGAACTGCCTATATGTAATATAAGCAAGAGAGTATCGATAAGCAAATGGTCTTTCTCCCTTTAAAGCACCGCTTATTACTGCACAAACTTTGCAGCAAACACAGGCTTCTACATACAAACTTTGACCTTGATTTTGATTGACTTATAGGAGATATTTTGCTAAGGAGCTTCCCCAAAATGTTTGGTCTGAGATCAATGCAAGTGGGATGGTAATTGCTGTATAGGTTTTGCAATCGTTGAATGAAATATCTGCTCTACGATTTGGTCAGTTGACAAAGTTATAACTTGATCAACCTTTTTAACCAAGATATATTCTGGAAGATCTGAAATGTGCAGCCCATTCATTAAGCACGCTGAACCTGATATTAATCCCATTTAAACTCAAAAGCTGCGTTCAGCAAACAAGCTGAATATCTTTACACTGAAAACAAAACCATGAATATTAAGCACTTCGGCTGTGATTCTGACACGTCTGTCTGTGTGCACATTCGCACACGATAGTTGGGCTTATGTATTTGGGTGTGACAACTTTGGCGCTTCTCACCTGACGGCTTGCGGCGGCGATAAGGAAACTAGGAAAAGTGGAAAAACTTTTGCAGTCTCGTCATCTTGTTGAACTTGGACTTAAAGAACTAGCCGGGTGTTGGCTCTACTGTTGGCCAAGCCGAGTCGGCAGGGCAATTAATCAAACGCGCGTGATTATCGCTCCACGCAGTCGACAAGGATAACAAGTTGGAGGACCAAGAGTGAGTCCAAGTGGCAGGGATGAAGTCAAGGTTGCCGCTGAATCACGTACGTAAGCGTGTGCAGCTCAACAGAGCGTGTGTGTGTGTGTGTGTAGGATTAGGATTTGTTTTAAAAAAACTAAGTAGAAATTGGAAATTGTTGAAATATTTCACATTTTTACTTAAGTGTAAACCTCTGCGGGGCATTATTTTGATGAAAAAGTCATGGCGAGCATAATTACCCGAAATACTATCAATTTTATGGTAGACAAATATGCTAAGGACTTCATCGGATGGACGTTACTATATGCTATATAAATTTTATAAAGTTTGTTTCAGCAGTTTTAAGACAAACTGAAAATCATTCATTTACATATATATATATCGATATATATGGCTATATCTCTTGATTTCCTTTATCCCTCTCTAAAAGTGTTTCAATCTCGCCTGGAGTTAAGAACACCCTCTTATAAATATATTTTAATCTAGCAAATGCCATGATAGTTCCATCTCTCTCTCCATTTCCCACTTGCTTAGTAGTTTTATGCGGCTGCGTGTGTGTGTGTGTGTGTATGTGCTGGTAAATAATAAATTTATCATTTGTCAGCAGTTAAATGCTCTGTCGTAACGTGCAGAGCATGTCCCTTCCCCAACCCTCTACCACCACACCACATGCCGCCTTCCGCACCAAACGTGAAGCAGAACCAGAACGAGAATCGAGTAACGAGAACCGGAGCCCAGCGACGAATTAATAATTCATTGCGTATACGCCGCGTTGCCACTAGACACAGAAAACTGTCATATGACATATTGATACACACACACACACACACACACACAGGCACACACACACGCGCACACAGTCAGTCAGTACGTAATAAATCGTCAAGTTTATGTTTGAAGTGTTTATTGAATCCATGATATTACATGCCCCAGCCCGGTCCAACGTGAGCGCCACCAGCCTACGCCCGCTGACAAGGGGATAAGGAGAGAGGTGGATGAACCCCATACTCTCTCTCTCTCTCTTAACACAGTCATTTTGTTCATTTGGGTAAATATTTGTGCAACGTTGCTGTGGATATAACAATATATATATATATATATATACATATATATATTCGAACATATAGATGGGTCACAGCGATCTGCCAATGTTCAAAATGCACTTGACAAAAAACTAGACTAGTTTGAAGTCAGCAAGGAGTTATAGATGGGCTAGCAATATGATGATGTTGAGACTTTTATAGAATTTCCTTACACTGATTTTAAACCACAAAACAGCTTCTTAGTGTGAAGCCAATCTGAGAATTGTGAATTGTAGAATAATGCTAGACAAATGCAGCATCTTAGCTGTTGTGGCTTCTTCTGTGCGTTGTTTTTCAATCAGTCGAGTTTTATTTGTAGAGAAAAAGATCAGTTGGAAATTCTTTTTGATATTCTTTGAATACGTGAATATATATATCATATATAACAGACTTTGTACTTTGCAATTTCAATATAATATCTGTTCTGTAATATCTGTGTTCTTTTAGAGCTTTAGAAGTGAACAACCATTTGATTCAGGCCAATTTGGAGGATAGATAGACACTGGTTTGTTGGTTGATAAAGATTTTGTCAAGCATTTGATCTCATGCAGACTTAGTTTAGACTCCAATCGATTTCAATAGACTGTAGATAATATATATCTTGAGCTTCAAACTTATTATATTGTAAATATCATGGAATCAGAGCGGCAAAGCCAACATTCCTTTTTGGAGACTTCAGGTCAAGTTTCAATTGTGGTTTGCAGTTGCTTCTGCTATCTTCCAGAGCGAAAGCTTTCTACAAATGCAGAATGATAAGAAGAGAGATTGGTTGTTATCTAAATGGGGCTCATCATCATCAGCAGATGTTTGAAAATTTTCAAGAATTTCAAATATCGAAGACGAAAACTTTTCCTCTTTTATGTAACTCAACATTGTCCGAACCATTGAAGCTAGATGAATATCTCTAGGATTCAGTTTATTGTCATGTTATGGTTTAGTTCTCTGCTGATAAACTAGAAGAGATTGTGTTGATATTGAAGGATAAACAGATTCTTTCACAAATCTGGAATATATTGAAAAATTGTGGCTTACCTTCCTTCTACATTTTCCTGGTCAAACTTTTTACCCAAAACAATTTTGAAATAATTTTGTATTTTCTAAGTGTAACACCCCTCGCTGACCACTGCTGGGTGTCTCTCTGTCTCTCTGTCTCTGTGTGTGTTTGTGTTTTATATATTTTTTTTTTGTAGTTATTATAGGCCGTTAGGCCTTGCAGTTGACAAAAAGTCTTGCCTTGCCATTTTGTGTTATTTTTTGTAAATCCTTTCAACGTGTCGTCGAAATGTCGGAAATGTTAAAATATTTGAACAGACCTTCGACAATGGTTATGAGGCAGAGCCGGAGTCAGGCCCCAAACGTCAAACGGAAGTTTGCCAAAGACCCGCAGTCATACGCCACAGCCGTTCGAATTGAACATCCTTTTCACAGGACCAGGACCAGGACCAGGACCAGGAGCAGGAGCAGGACCAGGCATAGCCTAGACCTAGGCCATGCTCCTGTTCAGTTATGTGGGATTTGTTTGGTATTTGGACAGGCGTGCGTTCGTGCGTGGCCGCAGCGAAGGCGGCTGCTGCTGCTGCTCTCGCTGTGATATGCCTTGGCCAAATATTGACACAAGTACATACATACTATTCACACTCACACTGAGACACACACAGTCAGTCGTCACACATGTGCACAAGCAGACAGCGAGGTGACATAACGGTGACAAAAATTTCACAAAACTCGAAATCAGACACTCAGCCGCTTAAGTGTCAGCGTTATTGTTTGTCTAAGCAAGTGATTGCTGTTTGCCTTTAGCTCGCACGGGGACCCACGCCCCCCTCTCTTCCTCATGATACAGGCGCAACAGTTAAGCTATGTTCACACAGATCTACGGCGGCGGAATGAGCAATGTTTGTGCTTCTGTTGACTTTCAAATTTTTATTCAGTTGCAGAGCTTAAATGGAATGAAATATTGTCAGATGATGGTGATATTTTTTAAGCTCGTACTTTGGTAGAGTAAACAAGTATAGATATTCTTGATCAGCATCAGCAAGCGAGTCGATTTAGGCCTTGTTCGTCTGTCCTTATGGATGAACAGCTAGAACTCGGACACTATTTGGAACTATAGTCAGCAAATGAAGTCTGTTTTTGACATTTTGCCACTCCTCCTGTGTTCCCAGCAAATTGTAAGGAACCTAATTTATCCTTAAATTTTCAGGATATCATTATGTAATTGAAATTAGCATAAAAATTGAACTATTTTCCATAGGCATACCAACTTTTTTAAAAATCGGTTAAGAAACAACGTCAGAATCAGCATCAGCATTCTCTGTTTCTGTCTCCCTGACACTTGCACCTATGTTGCTGTTGCTTGAATGACTGAACCGCTTTCTCCACACCAAAATGGAATGGCCGGCAATCGTAGCGTTTTTGTCTTTCTTCCTCTTATGCGCATGCTTGAATAACTGAAACCAGATCATGCTTGTTCAAATCCAATTGGAATCTTATTGCGTTGTTTAAAACAGGAAAGGATTCGCGGATTGAATGTGTTTTTGTAGTGCTACGATATGAAGTAACTGAGTATCTTATAGTTGGAATTTCGATTATAGCTTTCTCACTTGCTTTTAAATATGTATGTGCTAACAAACATATATAAGCAGAGACATATACATGCACACATATCGTGCATACTAGAGGTGGGAAACAATCGATGGCACTATCGATACTATCGATTGTGGGCACTATCGACTCGGCCTACTATGAATGGTGGAGCACTATCGACACTATCGACTGGACCTACTATCGACGATAGTGGACTATAGTGTTCGATAGTGCCATCGATGGTTCTGTTTACACATCACTGAAATAAATTGCGCGTTTTTCTTCATTTGTGGCGTCGCTTGACTTAACAAGATGGATTTCCCTTCAATTAAAACACTAATGCTCAAATATTTGTGCATTCCGGCAACATCTGTGGAGTCAGAGCGAGTCTTTAGCAAGGCAGGACACTATCGATGTCACTATCGTCCACTATCGATTACTTTGAATAACTATCGATGTTCTTGGAAAATTTATCAGCGGCCATCAATGCTGCCGACTATCGATAGTTTCCCACCTCTAGTGCATACATGCCATATTATTGCTTTGTGTGAGAGAGAAGGAGATAGCATTCTGCTGTTTTTACGCTTACGTTTTCGATATTAAGTTAGTGACCACAAAAAGTGATCTGAGTATGAGTATCTTATAGTCGTAACTTAGACTAAAGAGTTCTTACTTGTTTTTTCTTGCTTCTCGGGAGAAACTCGTGTGTAAAAATAGGACTTGTACTATCAGTTAGTCGACTACGATTCGCTCCACACTTTTAAGTATTTTCGACATTCAATTTGATCTGTGAGATACAATATCCTGTTTTCGTTTCACTTCAATTAACCGCCTCCCTTCCTCCTCCTACCATGTGTATATGTACAAACCAGCTTTCAAGTCAATTCCAACTACGGATTGTGGTTGTCCAAATGCTGCTCATAAATCCTTCGATGATAGCAAATTCTCCAGGCTGTTCAACACTTTCGCTTTCTATGGAGCTGGCATTGATGCAGCAGCCCCACCACACACATGTGCATGTGGGTGTGTGTGTGTATGTGTGTTAGCCTGCGGCTGCTGTTAGCCAACCGCATAACGTGGCTTAGCAGCATACAGGATTGCTGAATGCCACTGGCTTCTGGCTGCTGCCTGTTATACCTCTCTCTGGCCGCTGTTTTTCTTCATTTTTGTTGTTTGTTTTCTGTGTTGAACTCGCGTGCAGTCCATTAAAGGGAACTCACTTCATATTGTTAAAGGCAGCCGTGGACCCGCCCAGGCCGGGCTGGTCCTGGTCGTTCATGTCGGTGTGCCATGTTCCGTGTAGTAAATTAAATGATTTTCACGCCAGGCCAAGCCCAGGCACAGGCAAAGGCAGAGGCAGAGGCCAGGCAAAGCTCGTCCTTGCCACTTCAGAATTCATGCCATGCGGTGCGTCCACGAACATTTTTATGTGTTTGTTTGCGGGCAAACGCCGTGCCAGGCACACCGACCTCCGCCCCCCGCCCCGCCACTGCCATTGCCACTGCCACCGCCATAGCACCGCCTGGCTGCCAGCCTTTTTGGTCATGTTTTAACGTTAATTCATGGTCGTGTTTTTATGTTGCACTCGTTGCGATACGACGATGACGACGACGTCGCCTTTATTGGCCGCAGCAGCAACATGAGCCACATCAGCAACATCAGCACCATCCAGAGCATCCAGAGCATCCGCAGCAGCTAAAGTGTTTAGTAAATAAGCCAGATCTGATTTCTTTTGTCTTCCAGCGGCGCAGCAGTCTGCGCTAATGGCCTGGCTTTTGGTTGGCTTACCACCCAACGCCCCCGCTTATACCTGCACCTGCGCCGCCACCAACCAGCTCAATCATCAACACATTTCCATCTTGTTCAGCTCCGCCTCCAGGTTCATTTTGGTGACTGACTTATTTAATTAAATCTGAGCTTTGGCTTAGACCTGTGTAAGCTTTAAAATTGTTGATGCTCTAAGCCGCAAAGTAGGCCATGATTATGCCAACCAAATGTCACCTCTAGGACTAAAGGACCTAAAGGACATATCACCTAACTGAGGGAATTTGGACTTTGGCTTAGCTAACAGAAATTTGCCTAACAAAAAACGACACCAAATGCAAAGAATGAATGATTCACGGCAAAATTATATTCAAAGATATTGACAATATTTGAGAAGGGAAAGTAAAAACAAGGGAGAAGGCAAAAACTGGAAGGACATGTTCAATGGATTTGGCTCCAAAGGCACAAACTTTTCATAGTCAGAAGATATTCATATTTTCGTAACTCTTACAAGTCTGTTCCGAAGTAAATATTTTCTTACCTTTTCTTATCTTTTCTTATCTTTCTTACCACAGATGAAAGCGTTTCCGACTGTATAAAGTACATACATGTATTCTTGATCAGCATGACAAGGGGAATCGATATAGCCCGTCTGTACGTCTGTCCATCTGTTTCAAGACAAAGATCTCAAAAGCCTTAAGAGCTGCAGAGCTGAAATTTTTACTGCACGCTGGTTAAGTTCTAGTTTTATACAGATCGAACAACTATATCATATTGCTTCCATATAACCAATTGTTCCGGAATGATCACTTAGAAGCAAGACAACGATCTAAGCAGTCTTAAAAGCTAGAGCACACTTAGTACCAGAGATTTTTGTTCTTCATCCAATTCAAACCATGTTAGATTTGTAGCCATTTGAGGAGCCCTCAATTTGGTTGAGATCGGGCAACTGTCTCATGAATCGAATATATATATATATATGTTGAAGCATAAGTAGTTTGAATATGCGGCGTGTGTGAATATATGTGAGAATGGTATTGAGTTTGTGTTAGTGCGTATTTGGGTATTTCACCAGAATCGCAAGTACATTGCGACATTGCATCAGCCTATTTATGTGTCTGTTTTGTTGCCTGCTTTACTATGTGTTTTAGGAAAGTCCCGTTTTGGCGGGGCGATAGCGTTTGCAGCTGTCGCCGAGTGTGGTTCGGTATAAAAGCCCGAGAAAAAGGGAAGACACGGGTTAGTTGTGTTACGGATCTCGGTGCGACCGAAACTCGCTGCGCCTAAAACGATGGAAATGAATAGTGAAAATAATAACGCTCCAACATATACAATGTGAATGGTAAAGAGGCAATGCAATAAACGATAAAATTCAAGCTCATGTGAAAATTAGTGAGAAATTCGATACCGAAATCAAGATGAGAGCAGAACTCCACCAAGCAGGCGAGGGACGCTATTCATACCGGGCACATGCAATTAAATATATAATTGGGAAATCAGTTATAAAATCTTATAGTTTCAAGTAATAGAGATATCTGTGAGATATCTTACAAATACACATAGCATCGACCTCAACTCGCCTCAGTTCTGTTATGCAAATTTATAAGGTCAGGTTTAGCTTTTCAATTCCAAAGAAATCAATTGAAATGCCGAATGATTTTGCAGTTGTGCCTGGCCTTTGGCGGAACTATATATAATCTTAGCTTTTGCCAGTCTTTTGCAAATCTAAACATGACAGCTGCTTCTCTTGTTGGGCTTTATCTACTCCACCATTCCTGGAGATTGGTGGTTGGACTCTGATTAACTGTTGGCTTCTTCCTGGATCAACCGCGCGAGGTGGTCTTTGGTTTGCCGCTGATCATAAGTTTCTCAACTCTTGTAGGAATATGCAGCTCCATTGTCAAGCTTGAGTCTGCTATTGCACAAGGATGACTGTCAGATTGTCTGGAGCAAATGGACTCTGGCCACATGAGTTCCATAATCTTACTTTAATCAATGTTTTTTATATAACAGGAAGATGTTACTTAATCTTTGATTCGAGGGGAAGGCCTATAAGTGTCGCCAAGATGCTAACGTCATAGTGAGAATGAGGGAGAGTTTAAAGAAGAGCAGATCAGACGCATCACTGGTCCAGATCCAGCCAATCCATGTTTTGATGATGGCAGTTAGTTGCCGGGACTGCGACATGGGGACACTCATACACATGACTCCTGAGATGGTAGCTGGTAGCCACGAAGCTGACTTCTGATATCAGGGTCTATGTCTATGAAAGCCTCGCTGAGGAGGGTTTTATGCTGTCCATTGCTTTATCGCACCGTTTGTCCAAGTTATATGTGGGACGTTCTGGCTAGACGTTGCAAGAGGTATGAGGATCTATAGATCCACATCCAGATCAAGTTTCATGGTGAGTTGTTATCTTCTCTATGGCTGAGAATGGACAGCAGGCCCTTATGGATGAGTGGTTTAATTGTTACCAAAAGCAAATTTGAGATCCTAAACTGAATGCGTTCAAAAAGGCACAGGAATGTTGGTGTGGCATTGCTATACACTGCGCAGAAATAGTAATCCCTAGTGTAATGAATTGAAAGTTCCTGATTATCAGCTTATATCTGTCCTATCTGTCCTGTGTTGAAAAAATATCATTAAATGTAAGTTTCTTTGGATTCCTAAGGATTTGTAAAATATATCCAAAACCATTGAAGCTCGCTGCAGGCAAATGGAAGCCTAGAACTAGTAACTACTCGTTCATACGATTCATACATTATGGAAAATTCATTGTAATCCCTTTAGCCATCAAGCAGGACAATGAAATGGAACCTGTGCTTCCTTCTGCCTCACTCACATTAGCACAAAAGCCATGGCCATTTCGATCCTTTGAAAGAGGAAAGACGAGCTTAGGTATGACAAGTAAAACAACACTTGGTCATAAAACTTGCAAATTGCGGAATAGACGACAAAATGGCAAACCACACGGATACGTTGACACACACACACACACACACACACACTAGAGGCACGCACAGTAACGCAACAATCATAAAAATGTCCAACTGCAACTGCAACTGCAACAGTTGCGCAACAGACTGGTTGAACGGTGGAATGTTGAATGCTGAATGAGTGACAACAGGCAGGCAGGCAGGCTGGCAGTCAGTGAGGCGGGGAGGTGACAAAAGCGACGACAAACAAAAAGGACACACGTTAAATAAAGATAAAATATGGCATAAAAAAGGCGTTACAGTGGGCGATTCATACACACACTCCCACAGACACAAACAACATTGTCACATGGGCGTAGTTCTAGAGGCGTGGCAATAACTTAACGATGCCAACTAGAGCTAGCCAGAGGGCGGGGAGGGATGCGGCATGCGGCTTGGATATATAAATCTCGCACAATAAGTTTAGAGCGTGGCATCAAAAACGCTCAAAGCGCCAAACATCAGCAAATGACATGGAGCGGGCATCAGGGCGGGGTATGAGCGGGTGTGGGTATGGGTGCATGCGGTGGATGCGGTGAGGCGTCCTCGGCAGCGGGTTAAACGGGGGGTTCGGTAAAGGCGTTCGGGCGGTCGCTTGTCTGCCGCCTGCCTCTGAGCAAAAATGGCCTTATCAGTTCCTGTTTCCTGTCGAAAGTTTTCATATTTTTGCGCTCCGTTGCAGCAGAGCGAATAAAAAGTAGCAAAAAGTTAAAAAAAATATACAAAAAAAAGAAACAAAACGCAAAAAAAAAGAAACTCAGTAAACAGCGACAGCAACGACAACGACAAAAGCAACACACGGAAAGTGTTGCCATTCTTTTTGTTGGTTTTTTTGTTGTTCTTTTTAGCTGTAGCAGCTTTTGCTGCGGCTGCCTTTTGATTTTGCACACCCCCCCGTTGTCCCACTGATGCCTGTTGCCATACCCGCACCCACAATAAAAAGCAGGAAATATTTAAACATTTTTCTTTTAGTTTTGCATGGAATGGATGGCTCTGTGGATGGCTACAAAGGTGGTGGGAGAGAGGGGCATAGCCGAAGGCGAATGCGAAGGCGGACAAACGCCAACAGCAACACAACCATTTTCACACTTATTGTCAGATTTTGTTTTGTGTTTTGGGCTACTAGCCTCCCTACCTCCCTGCCCAAGTGCTTGTCGTTTTGCTGTGAAATGACGCACAGCCGAGATAACACGTAGCCGTCGTGGTGGCCGTAGCCGCTGCCATGGCAGAAGAGCTAGCTGCAACAATTTTTATGCTGCAGCTGTAAATGTTAACGGGTGTAGTCTTGAGGGGGGTGGGTGGTTAGGGGTGTGGTTATTCAGGTTCTCATTCTGATTCAGCTTGGCTTTCACTGCCATCTCCATGTAGTAGTCCTGCCCACAGAGTCAACTGGTTTCGCCTTGCCATATGCCACATTTTTCGCACCTCTCTGCCTCGGCAAACGCTCAATTTGTTTTGCCTTTTGTCTGCATGGAGTCCTTCTTCTGCTGCTCCTGCCGCTCCTGTGAAATTTCCTTGTCAGCGCTGATGACGTCCTTAAATTCACAGGATATGTGCATAATTTTACAAAACAATAAAGAATCACACACAATGCATATGTGTGTCAAGCGATATGATGGCCAAATAAGTGTATATGGGGGGGGGGGGGGGGGGGCAGTCACGATAATCTCTAGAGATTCAGAGAAACGATTGCTTAAACACTTCAATTTATAGGTGAATTTGTACAACTTTGATTTCGAACATTTACTATGACTGTAATCGAGCAGAGTTTGGTTCTTGCATCCTCGAATAGAGCCGAACAAATTCACCTGAAATTTGAAACTGAAACACTTCGTTTGCTAAGGAAAATATCAAAATTTCTACAGTTTTTGTGATCTGGATGAAAGACAAACACCAAATTCCGACGAAAATCGGTTCTATGGGGGCTATATGATATAGTGTCAGATCTGAATAGAATTTGGTCAATATACGTAAGGCATCTGAACTACGGAAGTACTGTCGCCTCGGCAGCTCCGTATGGGATAGCTGATAAGAAACACAGAACATATAATCAACCAGCTACAGAATGACCATGGAAAGATAGCGAAGTAAGCTTACGCCCTTACGTAACACTGGGAGAAGTAGAGGACATCCGTGAAGTTTAGAAGCGGTGGCTGAGTACCGACACCTCGCTATGAATCCGGGTCAAAAACAACGTTCCAACTATTTGGCTAGTATGAAACAAATCGGCGACGATTATACCACAACTGAAGGTGCAATTACAGTGACAAGCAAGGCACCTACGGCCACACAATCAAGCCTACTCTCTGGGTTCTGAAAGAACTTTAAGCGAATCCTCCTGCATATGGTGTTCGACATGGAAAGATATGCCAGCGTAATCCCATCAGTTTGGGCTTAGAAAAAGCCACGGCACCCCTGAGCAGCTGCACAGAGTGGTGAGCTTTATCCTCACAGCAGGCATTTGATAGGGTGCTTGCTAAGCTAAGCGTAAGCTAGCTAACTATTACCACGTGTTCACCAGCTCCTGCACTCCAGAACATTTACAGTGGGATGTAAGAACAGCCACTCGGCAGTGTCCCAAGACCTTTTTATACAGTCTCTATATGGCGGATGTCTCGAATGAGAGGTGGAATATGGATTCGGATGCGCTGACGATACAGCAATTGCGCCACGGCATAAGACCACTGACGAGGTGGTTAAAGAACTGGAAGAAATGCCTGGATACATGGGCCATAAGGTGTATAACTATCAATGTTATAAACACTTTGCCAGAAACATCCAACCATATTGTGCACCCCGATTATTCTGACGGACTCGCACTGCTACCTTGGAGTTCACCATGACCAGAAGCTAACTTATAGGCGGCATGTGTCAGCGAGTAGCTTCAAGATGAAGGGCAAAATAAATAAGTTTGGCTGGCTTCTAAGCGGTTGGAGCAAATTGATTCTAAAGAACAAGGTGATAATGTACAAGCAGATGGTTGCACCTGTCTTTAGATATGCCCTACCAATATGGAGATCGAGTTCAGAAAACAGAGCTTAGAAGATTACAGGTTCTTCTAAATAAGACACTCTGCCAAATTTGGTTCATCTCGTGGTATGTGAGCAAGAGCACCCTTTATAATGACCTGAGTGTTAGGCAAGTGGGAAATGAACCAAACACAACAGCTACGAAACATTTGGACTGACTTGACCGTTTTGCTGGGACTCTTCTCTACCCCTTCAGGAGAAGAAGGCTCAATATTGAAGCCAAATTTTCTTGAATACTCAATTTCACCCATAAACGGAATCATATTCATATTCATTTGTTATTTGAGATCCTTACCAAATGATGAACAAGCTATTGTATGACAATAAAGCCTTTACACTCATGCCGCCTCAATTAAATTGCTCGAATTCCTTATAATTTTATATCAAACATTTAAGATCACGAAAATAAAATTCTGTTGTTGTTTATTTGGGAAATGTTAGACAGGAAAAGGTTTGTGATTAACGCAACATTTTTATTGAAATAGCAGCCTTGAGTCAGGAGTAAGTTACCTGAGTATTCCTGAGCAACTTCTTTATATTTTCGGCAAGCAAAGTGCCTGAGAGAATTTCTTTAGGAAAGGCTTATAAATCCCTAGATATGAGTTCACTACTGTTTTTGCCAAACACTTTTAAATCCTGATTGACTTCAACGAACTCTCGAAAGTTGTCGTTTTAGTTTTCAACATTTTTGCTGTGGGAGTAAGATGACCTTCAAGAGGTCATAAAGATTGCCAATAATATGTGCTACTCTAATTAAACCTATTGATTTTGCTACCGGAACGTAGTCTGCTGGACAATACCGCAGTCAGAAAGATGTGCATAACTATATAGACTCAGCTTCTCTTCAAATCAGGAATAAGTACATACATATATGTAGATACTTTGTGATGTCTGGCCACGCCTCCTTTTCATCCATATTTAGATAAACCACGACGATAGCTGCCACCTTCAAGCGATGTAGATATCTTATAGCTGCCGAGAAATAGTTGTTTTTGTGGTTAACGTTTTTGTCGATTTACGGATGTAAAATTTGAAAACAAACTTGATCTGACGCCCCACAAGGGAAATCTACATACCAAATTGGGTCTCTCTAGCTCTTACAGTCTCCGAGATCTAGGTGTTCATACGAAGGGACGGACGGACATGGCTAGATCGACTAGACTGTTGATGCTGATCAAGAATATATATACTTTAAGGGGGCTTAGATGCTTCCTTTTGCCTGTTACAAACATTTGCACGAATACAATATACTCGTTTACTCTGCTAGAGTACGCGTATAGAAAAGGGAAAACGATTACTTTTGGAATTACAGAATATGAGCGTGAGTGTGTCGATTTTCCTCTGCTATTGCTCTGCATGCAGACATATTTACATATGCTTACACACATACATATGTACGCTTGTTTTCGTAGATCAGAGCTGAAGGCAATTGTGATTGCTAAATTCAGTCGTGGTTCACCAACTCGCATGGCGAAGCCGTTGCCATGGATAAGATCATGACACTAAGCATAGGAAACATAGAATTCCCCATTTCATATAAGCGAGTTGCACAAGCAACGGCCACCCTGCACAACAGCAACAGTAGTTGGAGATCGTTTATTGGTCTTCAACTATATAAATCAGCATTTGCCAGCAGAAATGTGCATTTGTGGGTTCAAAGTGAATTCCAAGCAATACAAATGTTTGTTTTTTTAATAAAAGAGAAAGTTCTCCGAAGAAAATCTAACATATTTTCACAACTAAGAGCTATGGCTGACTTGGTTATCTATATTAGCCTCGAATTTACTCCTTGAAACCAAAGTTTTAATACAACAATCAATCCATAAGTGCAAAATTCTAGCTGAGCATTGGTTTGCTTTGGCTTTGGCTTTACCTTTTATATGGCAAGTTTTGGGCACGTAATGTCTGGGAAATATGAGTTTACAAAATGAAAGAACGAAAAAACTACTAACTGTGGCAATAAGCATATGTGTTATTGATATTACGTATACGTACCCAGGCACAGTATAGGCAGACATATGGCACAATGTCATCGTGGAGCGGGCGGCATGTAGAAATGGATTATGTTTGACAATAAGTTTAAATTTCTTGTATGTGAGTGGATGTTGGGCGGATGATTGGATGAGTGTGTTGTATGTGGGTTGATGCGGAGGTGTGTGTGTGTGAGTGTGTGTGTGTGCGTGTGCGTGTGCGTGTGTGTAATATGAGTAACACTTATCAAAAGTTTGTCGCTAACACATGCAAATTGAAATGTGCGACTAACCCCATGCCATGCAACGCGTCACAACCACACAGCACGCTGCCCGGCCACCACCCTCACACGCCCACACACATTGTTGCCAACACGTAGCGTTGGAAGCACGTGCAGAAGCACAAGCAACACCTACAACTACAGCAACACATGCAACAGCAACAACAGCACAGACTGTTCACCATTCCGCCTGCCTCCTTGCCCCCCTTGCTCAACTTGCTATCTACAAAAGCTTGTCCTCGAACTTTCTTCCGCCTGTTTTAACACCTAACAAGCTACACACACACACATGCACACACAAGTACTCTTACATTTCTTGGCGCTTGCATACTTATTATTGCTCCAGCAGGTGTTTGTGTTTTTGTGTGAAACGAACATGAGTTTTAGAAACAGAAGTTGTATTTTTTCTTCTTTGGCTTCTTCTTTTGTTATACCCTAAACAGGCTACTGTAGAGTCATGATGTAGAGAGTTGATATGGCCAGACGATTAAGCAGTAGATACAGCCACGTCCATGCATCTGATTATCGGTTTGTCTTAAGCCAATTCTGAATGGTAAACAGTTACTTATTTACCAGAAGTATCTGGAATAATAGGGAAAACAACCGCCAAAGGCAGACTGTCCCTTGATCTAGGTTAATCGATCAAATCACGCAACAGAGTTTTTTGAGCACTCAAAACATCTAATCCGTTTTACAGTTTTCATTTGGCACCTAAAGTGGTCTCTCTGTTCCTGATTATGCCAACAAAAAAACTACAAAATCAAAGTACTTTGACGCCCAAAAGAAGAGCTAAAACATCTAGTATTATTACTTATTTACTTATTCATAAGTTAGATCCCCTTTGCCTCCCATCCCATCTTCTTAAGTGGATCTCCGTCTACCTTAATCTCAGAACTCAGAAAGTTCTTTTTAATAACTCTTACTCTATGCCCCTTACGGTTACATCAGGGGTAACGCAGAGTAGCCACCTCAGTCCTCTACTCTGCACCTTCTTTATCAACGATTGGCCTCAGGTTCTATCCCATTCTGACGTAATCATTTACACCGACGACTCTTCCGCCCACTTTATTCTTCAAGATGACCTTGATTCTCTCCAATATCCTTATTTATCATTCTGACGTACTCATGTACACCGACCACTCTTCCGCCCACTTTAGGCTGCTAGATGACCTTGATTCTCTCCAATCGTGGTGTCAGGTCAACTTACTAAATCTCAACTGTTCTAAATGCAAAGTTATGTGGTTTTGTCGTAGCACACCGCTTCAGACATCGCACCTTTTTAACGATATGCCCCTTGATCGGATCGACTCAGTTGAAGGCCTACATTAACAATTTGATTTACACATTTCAATTACCGTCAATAAGGCTGTGGGTGCTCTGGGTTTTATCAAGCGATGGTCGAAGGAATTTGATGATCCTTATACAACCAAAGTTCTCTACATTTCTCTGGTCCGACCTATTTTAGAGTAAGCATAGTGTATCTGGTGTCCACAATACAGGAATCACAAGGATCGCATTGAGTCTGTTCAAAAGAAATTCTTACTCCGTGGGTTGTATTGGGACACCAATAACCCCCTCCTTCATATTCAAGTAGGCTAATGCTAATAAGCCTTCCATCTCTTGAAAATCGTAGAATTATGCTTAATGTTATCTTGCCTTTCACAAGATTAGATTTTTGCTAGGAAACTTGCTAATTTAGCAGTTCTATTAGTCCTTATGCTTATCTCTTTGAAACTACATGTTATTTACATAGATATATCTGTTAGTTTGGGAGCTAATAACACCATTTACAGTACAGTACACTGCCCTTCCATTCGCAATGTAGTATAAGAATGCTCTGACAATACAATCAACCAAAGAGCTGCACGAAGAGTTACCGTTTCAGTTCATAAACGTATCTGTTGATAATTATGCTGGAAAATTGTAAATGCTATGGAAAATCTTTCTCAGAATTGAAAATCCTGTGTTTCTCTTTCAAATAGCTTCGAATGAGCAGGTGTCCCAAACTTTCTTTGGCATAACTTCAAAGCGAAATATCATCTCGTAGACTATAAGAGCTAGAGCCACCAAATTTGGTATGTAGTTATGTGTTTGCTACTTTTGATAAAGAGCTCTGAAATTTGTTATACATTTATGTTAATGGGATCGAGAAGTACGTAAGATATATATATTAGATTAACATGGAACACTTAATGTTGGTATTAGTTGTACTAAACCAAAAGTACCAAAAGAACGTCTGGTTTAATATCTGTTAGTAAACTAAGAAAAAATTCGTTCAAAATCAATGTTTTCGTTTCCACTTTTCCCATATTATAAACGATGTTCTTGATTTCAGAACGGACTTTTGTTTTCACTTTTCGAATGCTTTGAGATTGTTATAAAAACCTTCTGGGATATATCTAGCATGCTATTTTCTCATTTCAGTAACGTTTTGGATGAATTCAAGAACCTCAGCGTTGTCATTTGAAGGACCTTGTTTTCATTTTGGAAAACATTTCTTCTCACTATCACTGTCTTTGTAACACCCCTTCCCCTCTAACAATACATCATTCACCGACTTAGCCAATACCCCTCTCCCACTCTCCTATGTCACGGTCATTGCAATCACAATAATGCCTAAGCTAAACTTTATATATGTATCAAGTATTTATATCAAAATGATCATAAAATCGGAGCGGAATCATGAACGCTGACAATGAATATGGTTAAAAACGACATGTCGTAACAAATACTTCGACAGACGTTGGAACGTCGTTTGAAAGACATTTGAAAAGCTCTTCCAAACATTTTTGTAACGATTTCAATTGATCATCAACTTGGATTTGTTATCAATTACTCCATCATATATATATATAGCTATGCTATCTACGATCATTACACATCCTTCGCAAGGTAGAAAACTCAATGGATATGATTGTAGCTTACCAAATCTAACCAACGAGCACAGCATGTAAAGGGCATCAAAGCTACCGCAAAGCTGGAACTATCTTATCCCTCCTAGTTTTCATTGTCATAGTAACTTTTTCTATTTTGTTTTCATATCTTTTATATCTATTATATGCATAGTTGTCAGTCCTTGTGATAATTGCCAGTTTTCAACTGTCACAAAAACTTTGCAATTTGGCAAACCCAAACCCCAAGTCCAAACCCAAGCCCAAACCTCAAACTAGCTCAAACAGCAGCTGCAATTCATGTAGCCTAATTTGTGGCGCATAAAATGCATAATTGCTTAATCAGTCCTGAAAATCATATTCGCAAAATTAAGTTAGCTTCGAGCAGTGCGATGCGGTGCGGTGCGGTGCGGGGGGGGGCAGCGAAGAAGTTTAAAATATGAAAAATTTGATGCTATTTGCTGCGCACTTTGATGACAAGTTTAATAGCAAACGTCTATTGGATAATTAAGCCACTTGGCGACAGGTTTGACAGCCCGGGGCTTACTTTTGGGGCGCTGTCATTTTGCTAGCCCTATTCCTCCTGCTCCTGCTGCTGCTGCTGCTGCTGCTGCTGCTCCTGTGAGGGGAAGGGGCCATGGAGGCGGGTGGTGGCATTGTCAACCATAGCTAGCTGGCTGCCAGAGTCTCAAAAAGTTGAAGTTCAATTAAATGCGAGTTTTTGTTGTCAATGTTGCTTGTCATCCGTTGTGTGCGTGTGGGCTCGCTTTACTTATCAGGGGACATTGAAATATTGAAAAAAAAAGATAAATCCTGTCAAATTTCATCAAGCTTGATCCCTCAGTTGCAGTTGCAGTTGCAACCACTGGACAGACAGACTCACTGCCATGGTTGGATCTCAAGTTGACGGATGTTGATGATGTTGATGATGATGATGATGATGAGTGTGATGCGTGGACGACTTGCTTACCAGCCAGCCTGCTGTCAAGAATTGGCGCCACACACAGGCACACGCACACCCACACAGCAGCAGTGGCAGCTTGTAGCAATTGTCGTACCATTTGTCCATTTGTCAGCGGCTAAGCTACTACACTCCTCCCTCTGAACGCTATGCGCATGTCCCAGACAGACCCTGCACCCGGCCGCATGTCGCTGCCCTCGCCAAGCCTTAGGATCCACCATGTGCCGGCCATGTGTATGCCATTGAGCACATGGTGGATGCCATTGGGTTCGAAAATCCACTTCGACAATTGGCAACGACAATTCGCCGCTCGGCACTTCGGCTCAGCAAGTCGGCTGGCGTCAGTCTCCAGCATCCAACGGCCGTGGGCCGACCAAAGCTCTCGGCTCTGGCCGAGCCTGTTTCTCAGCGCTCGGCTAGCACTTCGGTGGCCCCAAAGGATGCTGAGCCTCAATGATGCTGCCGCAGCGTTTTCAGTTGATCAACATCCTCGTTGTCGGCTGGTTGTGAGCCAACTCCATGCCACTCAGTTGCATTTTCTAGTTGTTGAAGCAAAGTGCGTTTCTCAAACGATAAATTATATATCGCGAGTTAATTCGAAAATAAATTAAATATGCCAATTTTTTTTAATATTATTTTTGTCTAAAACTAACCCAAGGCCAAAGTGCGAGTGTTGTCCTTGTCCAAGTGTTGCAAATGAATATATCAGTGTTAAATTTGATTAACTTTTGAGACTTGAAGAAAGTCTGTACAAGAATTAACTAAAAAAGAAAAAAACAACAACCAATGCGCATTTTTATAACAAATTGTAATTTGGGTTTGATTAATCGCTATGAGAAAATGCTGATCGCCTTGCTGCTGATTGTGGCGCTTATCGAAGGTAATGATGATGCTGAGAGACGTTGTCAGGTCAAAAAGTAAAAGAAAACTCTTTAGGAAAACTACAAACAGGCGGTGAAACTTTGGGTCTGATCGAAATAATATTTAAATCGAACAAAGAATTTTCAAACAGGGAAAATTAAAGCTTTATATTAGAGGCTCTTTTTTGGTGGTCAAGCAAAATGGTTTGGGAATTTAAATATTTGCAAGTTTTTTTTTATTATTATTTTGATTTTCTTTTTTAACTGAATTATGTAAAAGTCAAGGAGAGATTTTCGGTAATTTTTTTTGGACATCTTTCATCTCAATAATATAAATGATATTCAGACTTAGTTAAAATTTGTTACACAAATTTTTTATGAATTTAAACTGAATTTGAAATTTCTGTTTTGAGTGTTGTTGCAAGAATTTATTTGCTTCTTATATCTTCTCTTCTAACATCAAGCTACTCGAATATATAAATATATTCCAGCATTTGGCAGATCTTTATTAAAGTTTGCCATCTTAAATCTATTTCTTATTTATTTTAGTGGAAATATTTCTAATAAACATGAACTCTTCGCAGTGTAACCCCAAGATTTGTCCAAAGAACTCATTAATTAGCTGAACAAAATTGTGAATTTTCTTAAATCTAATTGATTTAATTTATCTAATTTTTTATTATACATTTTATTTTGTAATTTTGTTTAAGGTTAAATCAAATCAAAAATTAGCTTTTCTAATCAATTCAAATAAAAATTCAGTAAAGAATTACACAAAATTTGCAAATTTCGCAAAAGATGTACATGAAATACCTTAAATTAATAACTCTTTTTTTTAATGAATTTATGATCTTTTTTTAATGAATTTTTTATTTTCCTAAATCTTTCCTAAATTTCATAATCATTTTTAGGCGTCTTGTTGTGGCCTGAAATTTGATATAATTGTTTGCTCAAGCTTTGACACTTGCCCGGGAAGGAGTTGATTTTCATCTCCTGCATTTCAGTTAGCAGAACCATAGTTGGACACATAATTAACAGTAAATTATAAAATTTACTTAATCAAGTTGCTTATTTATTATTAATTTTTGGCATTTCAAATTTATCTTCTAATTAAAGGCTGGTGTGATTAATGTTTTTTCTTATATACTTTTTTGTATATTTATTAATAACTAACTAGAATTTCTTGATATCTTCTAATATGTGATTTAATATTTAACTATAATTTTTATATAATTTTTAACTTTAATTTATTTTAAAGGGTCTTTTTTCCTATTTATATAAATTTGCGTTCATTTTTGCATTATTATATATAAATAATCTGTAAAATTATATGAGTTAAGTTTTTCTACTCATTTATTTTACTTATTTTTTTCTTGTATTTAATTTTAATTTATTTTATTTTTATATTATTTTTATTTTATTTTTTGACTTTCTTATATTTTATTTAATTTTATTTATTTAGTTTTATATAGTTTTATTTAATTTTATTTAATTTTATTTAGTTTTATTTAATTTCATTTAATATTATTTTATTTAATTTTATTGTATTTTATTATATTTTTCATTTTATTTTATTTTATATTATTTTATTTTATTATTTTTTTTTTCATTTCATTTCATTTTCTTGTATTTAATTTAATTTAATTTTATTGTATTATTTTTTTTTTTTAATTTTTTGTTTTTTTAATTTAATTTAATATTATTTTATTTAATTTCATTTATGTGCATTAATAAGCGTTTGCCATGTATTGGAACTTTTTTTGTCCATCTGTACGAATTTCTCTCTCAGTCTTATTGCAATCCATCTGAAACTCCTCCATAGATTTCCTCCTGTTTTAGTTGCCACTGAAATATGCCTTTTCTATCCTCTTCAATAGCAACCGGACAACGAAGGCTTTGCTTCACTTGATTTGATTTACAACAAATATTTATTCTCTGCTCTTCTTAGGCTGCCAACTATATATGTTGATGATATGATTTTGGTTTTTGTTATTAATTTTTCACAAAACACAGGAAATATTATGAAAAGGTATAACAAATATATTTAAAGAAATCTACAGAGTCAGGCATTAGAGGAAAACTAGCCCTTAATAAGCTCACTTTAAATTATTGCCAGCAAGATAATGCCTTTGGTCGGAGCTGTGTAGCTCTTGAGACTGCCAGTCGCTAGGCTAAGGCAACTGATTGCAATCACTATGCGAATGTAGGGAGTTAGGCGTTCCACGCACATAGTAACTGCTCGGAGCTCTCTGAGACCTGAAAGCGACTTGATGTCCTCAGATTGAGCCCGTTGAATGGAACGGCAGCCTTCGCATTTAAATGATGACAAAGTTAAAGCATAATTATTTTAATTAATTATTTTAATTTTCCAATATTGTTGAGGGCAAACCTTCAGCAAGCTAGTTTACTTTTTAAATTTAAAATTTATATTTCAGCGAATTTTACTTTCATAAGATTTCTTAACATACTTGCAAATGTTGTTTTTGATATTTACGATTTTCAATCAATTTTCGTTCAGTCAAAATATATATTTTTGTAACTAGCAAATCCGGAATGCGTCGCTACGCCTCTTCTTGTTGATCTGTGCTTGTTGTTTTGCTAGTGATCTTCAATGTGTTGTTGCTGCGTTTTTGCTTCACCAACTACCAGATGTTTCTGTGGTATTTTAGAAGTGTTTTTTGAGTTTCAGACAGACAGAATGTAACGATATATGCCAATATCAATATATATTCGTCTAACGATATCTTTATATAAGTATCTTTCTTGTGGATATTATGCAGGCAAAAATATAGATACACGTGTATCGATAACTCCAGTTATCGATGAGTCAATTGTCAATTGTGTGTACCAGGACGCTGAACTCCCCTCAACCCCTCATCCCTTCACCAACTCACCCCCTCACCACCTCACCTCACCTACTTATCACCCCTCCTCAACAACTCGACACAAGTTAATGTACTGTAATTGCTAATGTAAATGCCATACAATATGCTGATTGTCCACATAATAGGACAGATTGTATATAAAGATAATGATATAAATTTAAAAAAAAAAAAAAAAATATACATAGCACAATAACTCAATATATCGATATACGTATATCGAAAGCTCAAGATATCGACGTTATTATATCGAAAACTGTATTGATAACTGAATATATAGATATACATATATCGATAACTCAAATAAATTGATACATTGATATATATTTATGTCGATAAGTCAATATATCGATATCGATATATCTACAGCTGTATATTTTATTAGCGTTTACTTAGTATAACAATACACACATATCTATAATAAATATATATATACTTATATCGATAACTGAATATATCGATTTTTCCCTGATCCACATTTGAATATATATAAAAAATTGTATTGCAATGGGTCTAATAGATGCAAAGATATAAGGAATTCTTATTTTCGCCTATACGAGTGACCAGTGCCACTCCCTTTTTTCCCAAATTTCATACCGATCGGTCCAATAGGACCCTATCAAAGATAAACCGGAACAATAAGATAAACATTCATTATATTCGTACTCTAGTAGAGTAAACGAGTAAATTGTATTCGTGCAAATGTATTTTACGTTCAAAAGAAAGCTTTTTCGACCCCATAAAGTATATATATTCTTGATCAGCATCAACAGCCGAGTCGATCTAGCCATGCCCGCCTGTATGAACAATTAGATCTGGGAGACTATATGAGCTAGAGTTACCAAATTTGGTATGTAGACTTCCCTTGTGGGGCGTCAGATTTGGTTTGTTTTAAAATTTTGAGAGAAATTATGAGAGCACCGCACCCCAGCACAAAAAAGTCAAAGAAGTGTTGCATACTTTTAGGTGTGCCGAATATAAAATACATGCTGAGTACCTTATAGTTGGGATATCGACTAAAGCGTTCCTACTTGTTTGATATTCGAAAGTCTCTGTTAAATTTTTCCCTTTAGCACAAATTTCTATATATTTTTATTCTTTAAAGATTTTATTTCTTGAACAATTTCTATTTTTTTCATATGAGAAACTTATTTTTTTAATATATTCAGTTTTTTTTTGTCGGAGTTTGTGTGACTTTATTCTCTGAAGAATCCTCTTTTTCCAAACAATTTCTGTTTCCCTTTTGTTTATACAAATTGAATGAATTATTACAATTTATTTTAGCAACAAACTTTTATATACATGGTGAAAACTGACCACATCGATTCGCTGCAAAAAAAAGCCTTTTATTTAGATATAAGCTGATTGCTCAAGTCTATGGCAGGGTAATTGATCAATTGAATTTCTATGAGGGTGAACACAGACCCCACTCTAAGCCACATATATCATTAGGCTCCCATATAAATAAGCCCATTTGAATAGTTTTATGTTCAAAATTGCCCTATATATAATAGGAGTAAAATATGGCAGAAATGTGGTAGCTGCATTCCACTCAAATGTTTGGCCGGAAGTATAAACGTCTGTCTGCCATCGAACTGCTGTCAATTTTATTATTATTATTATTTTTTTTTTTGAGTTAATTTTTTGTGAATAACGCCGAGCGGAAAGGCAATGTCCGCATTGCATTTATAAAAATCAGGTGAAAACATAATTTTTGCGCAATTAAAATCAAAAGATATGGCCTATCGGTGTTTGTAGAGTCTGTGTGTAGCTCTGTGTCTCTATCTGTGTGTGCGTGTGTGTGCTGCATCTGTGTGCATTCATTGGGTCGGTTGGTCGGAACCCATTCAGCTGGCTGGCAAGTCAATTAAATAGCCGTTGAATTGAATACCCCCCTCCTCCTCCATATACCCAACCCGCCCCACCGCCATCAATAGCTCTGGTGCTGGCGCTGGTGCTGACTGTGACTCTGTCTGTTGTCTTCTTCTTTGCTTTTGTTTTGTTTATTATTATAATTTTTTTTGCAATTCACTTATTTTCCGCATGTTGTTGAATTTTATTTATTTTTTATTTATTTATTTACGTGTTATTTATACTGTTTAAATGCCAATGGCAACAATGCAAAATGCAAATGGCGCCCAGACATGACAACGCATTAAATAGCCAACAGCAGCCGCAGCAGCGGGCCAAGCCAATTGCAAAGCCACCTTGCCGACGGCAGAGCCACGCATAAATCGTTTGGTCATTAAAAAATAAAAATTAATACCAAAAAAATAATAAGAATCGCTCTTACAAGTAAGTCGGATCACATTTAATTGCCTGGCAAAGCCAACAATACGCGCGCGCATTATGTCAAAACTCGGCCAGAGTCAAACTGAATCAGTTGCGTTGAAATTAATTCTTGACAACCTGTGAAATGCTAATCCACAAAATAATTGTGTTTAAAAATGATAATTTTATAGATTTCATTCAGTTGAATTCATTTCACTTCATCATAATGTGGCTCAAATTTGCAATTTAAGATTAAACTTAAGTCTGCAATGTCCGAATTCGATTGGAAACGCTTAGCTTGCGGAACCATAAGTAATTCGCTTTAATATTGCTATTTTACCAGGGATATCTTTCTATGTCAATTTCTAATTCATTGGGAAGAGTTTTCACGTGTTAATTCATATACCTCAAGTGTGAATATATTTTTGAAAAATATTCAGAAAAAATTAACAAATTTCTAGGGATAAAAAAAGAGGAATGCGCTTGGATTGAATCCACTTGGATTTGCTGATGTTCATCGTTCAGTCTCGGCCTGTTCATTCTTGATATAGAATTAAGTTTCGAAAAATCTAAGCTTATGTGAATTTGTTAACAGCTTTTCGAAGTAAAAGTGGAAGGGAATTCGAGTTACTTGTGAAAAAGTAGAAGAAACAAGAACAGGCCTGAATATGAAATGCAATTGAATGCGATCGATATATTTATGGTTGCAAATCTCTAAAAATGAAAGAAAACAAATTCTGATAAAAACTTTTGTCAGTGGAAAACATATCTAATGTTCCACGTGATGATAAATATACCCAAAACTATTTATAAAACATAGATTATTTTGGGCCAAACAAAATTTGTACTTATAAATTCAACATGAAAAGCAAGACAGAAGGAAAGTCTTACTTTGGTTATCCGAACCTTATATACCCATACTAAAAATAGTCTAAAGAACTGAATAATCTTCGAAAATTTTGTGCGTGCATTGTGATATACAAACACATAAGTCCAGAATCATATATATATATAAATTAATGTTCTTCCAGTCCGGTTGTGGCTGAAGATTATGTTGAGAGGTAAACTATACCTCTTATTGCTGGCCTCGGGCTCAGACAATAAAACAAATTATTTAACGGCCGAGTGTTAGAGACGCGACGTGCATTTTTGAACCAAACTAACATAAGAAGATTTCTTAGGAGCTCAATTCAAGATAAGACAACTTGCAAGCATAACAACATCTTAAGCTAAGCGCGATAACGAAATCTGCATAGCAAAGGAATGCGCTTATCGCCGTTGGCGGCTGCAGCGGGAATTCTGATAAGACGTTGTCGCTTTCGGGAGTGTGGGAGTGAATGTTTATTTTAGCGACTTATTGGAAGAGCGCTGTATTCGGAACTGAACTCTTAATACCAAACATATTTCACTTAAGCTAAGCCAAAGCTCGCATCACGACATAATGTTAAGATCGGCAAGCCGACTCAGCAAAATCTTCGGCAATAACGGAAACTCTTGTAGCAAAACAAAAGTGTCCGGTTACCGCCGCTGACCATTGCAGCTATAGCGCGCTGATACAAAGTATGCAGCGCCGCAATTGCGAGGGCTGTTCTTTAACTTATAATATAAACTTATGAAATATCCTATATTGAGCGTTATCTGTTAACTATATATATATATATATATATATATATATATATATATATATATATATATATATGCACATGTGCATACATACACCACATTCCCATTCCGAAACATCTTTTTGTGGCTTGGCTTGCAAATAACATTTTGTTAGCGCCATCTGTTGTACAAGGTTTTCATTTATATGTCTTCATATGGGAGCTATTTATTAAAGTGGTCCGATCTTTATGATCTTATAGCAAAAAGAGTCTACTGCGAAAGGCGTTAGATATACTAACTTCTTATTTTGAAATGTTGTTTTTTAATTTAATAAGAATTTTGTATTTGTATAATATAATTCACAAATTCTTACTAAATCTATAGCAAATCCTAGGCAGAGTATCCAAGTTTCGTCAGTTGATATAAAATTGCCTTTTTTTTGTATTGTTTTCTCACGCCTTCTATATATGCTTTAAAATGCCATCATTTATTTATAAATTACTACGTGTTCACTGAGGTGTGTCTCATTATTGTGCCAGGGTGGGTGTCTATGTCTGTGTGCGTGTGTTAATGATTTGTGATATTCTGATAATGTAATTTGCAAAATGTATGCCAAATTTATACATATCTATTGATAATGCTCATAAATTGGTAAGCTTGTTTTGAGATTAACTTTTGGCTTTGTGTGAATAAACTGATAAGTTTTATGTAGCATACTTTTTAGGGCATTTTTAATTAATAACGAAATTTTTGTCAAAATATGTACTTACTTATTTAGGGTGGAATAGATATGTATGTGAGTTTATTTCAATCCGCTTGGAGACACTGGATTAGTGATGTCTCGGAGCTCGGATATATCTTGGAAGAAAGCACAGCCGAGGTAACAGAATCCTTATGGGCGCTAAATTTAACATACATGCGAAATAGGTTCCTAACCAATAGTCTCCTGCTTTTCATATTATTGTGGCCACAAAAATGATAATTTTCGGTTGCAGAATATAAGATAGCACTTCAATCCATCTGCTGAATCATTCAAGATATAGTAAACCTGTCCAGCATGTCGTATGTCCTGGTTGATTTCAGCTTAAGTTGAGTGTTTCGACTATCGCTAGGAATACTGAATGAGTTTCGATTTTTACCTTTATTTTTTACAAATATATATAGAAATATATATATTGATGAATAGCTCTGATCTTGCTTTAAATTCCCAACTCTTTATTCTATATCAAACAACTTTTCAACACAAAACCATCTACACATTATGCTCATCTCCCGTCTATGTTTAGTTAAACTCCGATTGGTTACAAAAACACCAACAACAACTTCTATATGTATGCCTAACTTTATGTATGAAATTGAACTTAAACACGTAAATTGTGACTGTCCAGAGTGCATAAATATTAAATATGCATAGCCATAAAGCACTTAAATCTTGGCAAACAATAATTCCCAAGCGATAATAATAATGCCCAGGCCTATTGGCCGTATTGCGGAATGCGGATTGTGAATGCATAAAGTGAATTTCTGGGTTTTGCTCGTCCGTCCGTCCGTCCGACGCTTGTAAATGAGCGCTGATAATGATAAGCATAAAAGTGAAAATAATTTTCAATTACAGCAACATTAATAACCGACAATAATCCTAAACAAATATTGCAAAAACGATTCCCCTAGTGCTCATGTGTGTGGCTGGTGTCTGCTCGTGTATGCATGTGTGTGTCGTGTGTGTGTCGTGTGTGTGTGTGAGTTTGCATATCAATGAAATGCAAATTAATTGCCCAGTATTTGATGGCAGCGGGACTAGGCTAAGTGAAAAATCCCCAATACTCACAATATACACAATATGTAGGCATATCCAGGGGCGCAGATAACAATATAGCCAGCATTTAGTACAAGTCCAGTAAGACCTGACTACGTCCATGGATATGCGGTATGTATTATCAATAATACTGACAAAGTTGAACCCTTTTTGATAAGCAATATAACAGGCAATGATAATAGTTAGGCAGTGATTGCCACTCAAAAGATGATTCGGTAAAGTTAAGAATTAAGCTGAGGAATGCTTTAGTGGGACACTTAATTTTACCCGAATACTTGATATAAATTTACCGTTACTTTGTAAGATTAATATGAAATTAAAATATCAACAGTTTTTCTAAGCCTGGGAGGAGTAGTAATACCAAAACATTTTGATCTAAATTGAGATTTTGAAATAGTTTAGGGATGTCTAAAAGCATATTTTTTGTCCGAAGTTTCTTTGTTCGCGATGTTTCATCGATTTATCGAAGTTTAGAACAACTTCTAAATATTTTACGCTTGTTTTAGATCCCCGATTTACAATAAAAGAGACGATCGCTTATTGAGGAATACCTTTGAGTGATATATTGATTCGATTTGATGTTGATTTGTGGGATTCAATGGACAGCATCTACTTTTATATATTTATGGCATTGCCTTGCAGTTTTAATCATTTCTGGGAGCATCAAATATTTCATGAGCCGTATAATGTTCCTTCCCAGCATTGGCAAAATGTATTGAATCTACTTTGCTACGAAAGTAAATGTTTTCTAAATTAAACAAATGATTTATTTTTATCTAAGATACTTTATGACTTTTTCAAGGAAAACATTTATGTGCGCTGACAAAATGCTTTCAATTTTGTTATTTTATTGTCATTTTTCATCAAGAAAGACTGTTTTTGAAAACATTTATGTATCGGAATTTTCACCTCAGTACATCGAGCAAGATCTATTCTTGTATTTGGAAACATTGACATTGTCAATATCGGTGTGGTGTATTCATCTCAATGGTCATCACTAAACTAGATGAACATTTGATTAATTTTGATATGAAGAAATTGCTTGATCAAAAATGATTTTAATTTAGTATAATCAAATTCTTTAGACCTAGCTTAAGTTGATCTTGAAATAAGCTAAATAGACAGCAGACATAAGCAAATTTATATAACTTAGTAATAATCTTAAACTTTCAACAAACAAGAAGAAAATTCATCAACTAATGCAGCGTCAATTTCATCATTTTTGGTTGAAAAACCAATCGAGAATTGTAAGTGAAAGAAATGCACTTTCGGCTAGACTGCATTAGGAACAATACTGGTTTTAAGCATTCCAAACTTAGAACTTGAGAGAGATTAAACAAATTTCGTTTGAGGATGCCAGATTTGTAGCTTGTTATCTGTTTGGGTAGCAAGCTGTGAATTTGTGTTTTGATTATCTTTATGACGGAAAATTAGTATTTAAGAAGAAATTGATGAAGGTTAATTAAATTTTACACCAATTCCGTAACTCGGGTGCCAACTCTACAGCCTTCTTCTCTGTAAGATGTAAAGAAGAGCCCTAGCAAAAGGCTTAAGGTGCTTTTCAAGCCAGTCAAAATGTTTCGTAGCCGTTGGTTTGGTTCATCTCCCACTTGTGCGACACCCAGGTCGTTATGAAGACAGGTCTTGCTCACATACCACGAGGTGATCCAAATTTGGAAGAGTGTCTTATTTAGAAGAACTTGTAATCTACTAAGCTGGTTTTTCTGAACAGGATCTCTATATTGGTAGGGCGTATCTAAAGACAGGTGCAACAACCTGCTTGTACATTATCACCTTGTTCTTTAGAGTCAATTTGCTCTGCTGTTTATAAGCCAGCTAAGCTTCTTTATTTTGCCCTTTAACTTGAAGCTACTCGAAGACACATGCTGCCTTTAAGTGAGCTTTTTGTTAAGGTGGACTCCAAGGTAGTAGTGCAAGTCCTTCAGGGTAATCCTTCAGGTAATATGGTTGGGGTTCTGCATGTTTCTTTCAGAGTGTATGTACCACTGCAGCAGATTTCTCCGCGCTGATGGTTATACACCACCTTTTGGCCAATGTAGCCACTGCTTCTGCCATTTCTTCCAGCTTGTTAGCCGCCTAATCAGGGGCTTCATTAAGTGGAATGTTCTCATTCACAGCAAAGTCATAATAGGCTGCTCTAGCTCTATTGAAACGAGCCTTCTTTGGGCCTTCTTTTTGAAGAGTTCGTTGTACACCATGCACCCTGTGCAGGTAGCTTTATGGCTGACGGTTTACGCACTTCGGCGGGGTTTGTGCTGCCTTTGTACAGGTTGCGACGGATGAACTTGGCCACACTTAGCGCATTTAAAGACTCTTCTGTAGTAATTTGATAGATGATCATGCTTTTGACACCTGTGAAACTGAACAATATCCTTTTGCTTATGAGGTAACGACGTCAGATGAAAGGTATTTCAAGTTTTTGCCTATTTCAAGATCTTTAATATATTTTCATTATCATTAAGAGTCAATTCAGATTTAGATCTTTAGTGAGATTTAAAGGTTATAACTCAAAGTCGCGTAAAATTCATAATATTTTCCCCCTGTTTATTTTTGTTAGAACTATTTTCCTACTTAGTTCCAGAAATTACAGGTCTATTCAGTCTATTCAGCTGAACCTCCATGTAGCGCCTCCATGTACACCGAACACACAAGTGTGCACGCGCCCTAATATGAGCGCACACCACTTGCTACATTTTAATGGCCCTCCGGTGTCCGTCTCCCTGGGGTAAGGACAGTTAATTGCTATCAACAACGAATTTGGCACAGGAAAAAATGCATATAAAAATTTATAAAAAGGCGTAGAAGAAATGCACTACGATTGCTTAGGCTGAATTTAGGAATGATCCCATTTAAATATAGATATATAATGGGTGATTTTTTAAGAGGCCCTGGTTTTATAAGAGGCCCTGACATCGCTGTTTTAAGTTAAACTTAGATAAGTTGGCGAGTTTTTCAGGAATGGTAAAGCTACGCTTGGATATTTATTGCAATTGGGGGAGCTTCTTTTCATTCATTTTCTTTCATTCTTTCTAAATAGATCAGTATAAATATATATCTATCGTATTGTATGGCAGCAAAGAGAGCATTCATTGATGACAGCTCAATGAATTGATTCACACTTACATGATTACATAATTGGCAGAATTCCCATGCAAGTCGTCTCAGCTGTAACTCTTACAACTGTCAAGAACCAAAAACTAATGTTGACTTTGCTCTGCAAACGAACAGTGGGCCTATGGGAACTTTTTGTCCTTACTTAGTCCTTAAAGAAACAGTTGCTGAAAGGTGAATGATAAAGTGATAAGGACAACTTGTTATTGACCTACTGCTGCTTTTACTTCTCTATTATCTATTGTTAACATTCTACTGTGTAGTTAAGAGATTGCCAGGTCTTAGTTGGAAATTCTTTGAGCTAGGAGTGAGAGAAGACTGTAAGTCACAGGAAACAAAAAGAGCATCCAGTTTATAGTTCTTTCAATCTACACTGATTCAGAGCAACTCCTAAGCTAAGCATTATCATAAGCAAACAGAAGTTTTCCTTTGACATTTTTCAAATCTCTGAAAAATTGTATTTATATTTTGTTTGTCAGATCTTGATACTCTAAGGCCATTGAAAAGGTGAACGCATATTCATTTTGCAGGCTTTGTTTAGGCTTCGTTAAGCCCTTGGATTCCCTGTAGAAAACCGACGACAGCACAGCACTGGCCCTGTGTCACTGTTTGAATCAAAGCCTCTACTTAGCATACATCCATGAGTTTTAAACTTCAACTTAAGCTAGAACTGTACAATTTGTTACTGAAGTAATGAATTAATTTTTTTCAAGTGTAATCATGGCCTTTTTTTTTGGATTTTTTTTGTAAATTTTAGTTTTATTTTTGCCAGTCGGCGTTTCTCCAGCTTTTAGCGCCGCGCGGCCTCAGAAGCCACAGCCGGCCCAAGGGATAGAAGGCATATAACCCTTAGCCCATATGCTGGTTTGCCCCAAAGCTTTGGCCCTCTGTCCGAGTACTGTCTGCGGTGACTGTTGGTGACTGCGCTGGCTGACCGCCACTTTGGCAGCATGTGTGAAAGTTTTTCGCCAGCAGAATTCGCATACAAATATATATCGCATATATATATATATATATGTATGTATCGGCAAATAAAGTCATTAATTATATGGGAGACCTGTAGAAAAAGTCCTACAAATATATATAAATTACCTCAGTGGATGCCTCCTAGCAAATGTACAAATAATTTCAAACAAATTATACAAATACATTTTGAATCATTTCGACGCGTCACGCCGATTGGAAAAGTTTACACCGAAAATATACAAAAATAAGAAACTTTGGCAATTAAAAATGCCGCGCAACAAAGGACCCAAACCAAACCCTTTTCACAAAAAAATCAAGACTCGATTAATTGCAGGACATTTGTTAAAAGCAAAACACTAAGACAAAGGCAAAGGGAAACCAAAAAATTAAATTGAATTTTACTCGGCTAAGACAAATTCAATGGCTACAAGAAAGTGTTTCAAGTTCTAGATGCGGACGATTTGTAAAAATGCAAATTTGCGCCATTAGGCGCACTTGCGGCTGCTTTAGTTTGCCTGGCGGGGGCGAAGGCGGTGAATGTGGCAGCCACTAGCACTAGTTTCAACGAGTCGTTTATTATTTTTGCTATATGCTTGGGGAAATTCAATTTCTATGTGAATATTCCAGCCAACAGAAGGGAGAAGGGTCAAAAAGCAGCTTTAATTTGACTGCAGCTGAAAAGTAGGCAACACTTTTGGGTAAACAGCGACTACAAGCGAGGGTATGTTAGCTCAAAGTGCTGAATTGGATTGGTTTGTTTTGGTTGTTTTGTTGTATTCTGGAAGTCCAAGCTATATGTCTATTAATGACCATCGATTTGCCCGATCTGATCAATCTGTGATAGTGGACAATAAAACCTCTCAAAAATACTTTTGATTGGTTTTGAAATTGCGTCCTATTTCAGTTGAATAGAATCGTTCTTCCAACAATTATATTAAAATATGATTTGAAAGGCTACGAAATTAGGTATTAGCTCCTCATTTGACTTGGGTCTTGATAGAGAATTATTAGCTTATTCATGTTATCCTCAATGCATGCCAAGAAATGTTTATCATCTCCCATTTCGGTGATGTTTTGTCTTTCTTTTGTCTCTGTGGTTCTTATATATATTGAAGGATGTTTCATTACCTAATAATGTAGCTCAGCTGACATCAACAGAAAGCTTTAATTCCACCCAGCAAACGCGGCACTCTTCAGATTATAATATGATGAATATCAATAGCAGTTTATGAATTGAATGAATTGTCCTAAAACTACTCTCAACAACCACTTCATTTGGTATAAAACTTATCAATATACCCTCGTATTCCTACTGTACTTTGATGGTGCTTGGTCTAGTCTGTCTCTAAGAGCTTTTTGTCGCAACAACTGCTTCTGTATCTGTATGCTGCCTCAGTTCTTTTCTTATTATTTTGAGCCCAAGGACCTCGTCTCAAATTTGCCATTATCACCTATCATTGGCGATTTGGCATTGGATTTGTGTGCCTGTGTGTGTGGCAGTGGGTGGGTGCGTATGTGTGTGGGCCATAAAAAAAGGTGCCATGCAGATTGGCATCTTTGTAGTATCTGCGCTTGGACTTACCTGCTCTCTGACTCAATGCTGAAGAAAAAGTAAATATAAGACTGGGTTGCCTCATATATTTTGTTGTCAGCCAACGACACTTTATTAAGGCTCACACAGACACACACACACACACACACACGCACACTTATGCACATGTGCTTAACTTTTTGCCAATGTCCTTAACCATAAATTTGCTTTGGTAAATCCTCATTGTCGTTGTGTGATTTAAACTTTTGGATAGCGCCAAAGTCGACAAAAAAAAAAACACAAACCAGGCTCCATTCTGCAGGCTTTAGCTGAAGTTTCAGATACCCCAAAAACCCATTGCAAGTCTCAGCCCCAAAAATTGACAGGCTCTGTGACTCTCTGTAGTTTTAATAAAGCGTAAAGAAAATTGAAATGAAGCTGGCTCAGGAGCGGGACCGGGAGCGGGAGCGGGGTGCATTCCCAGCGGTCTCTGTCACCAAAATTTATGATAACGTGCGAAAATGCGCCGCCAAATGGAAGCACGAGCAAGCGGGGGAAAGTAGCCGCAAAGCCGAAAGCGGAAAGAAAAGGTAGCCTCACATTTACACAGAGAAAAGTTACTCCAAAACGATTGACTGAATATCTTGAAGCTAGCAATTGGAATTTCTGGTATCTGTACAAGGTCTGATTCCTATGGGAGAGGAAACATCCAAAGCGTCCACTGTAATTAGCTGATTAGGCATATTTTCATGTCCAACTTCAGGAAAACCTCTGGCATGGTGATGTTGGATATCGTCAACACCATGAATATGATGTCTTGATAACTTGGCAATTATTTCTCTCTGTGCAGCCATTGAGGTTGCGATTTGGGGAGAATGGGTTAATTGACTTGGCGCAACTTCAATTCTTGTGACCAGTCGAAATAGTTGTAGTTGTTGCAGAAGATGAAGCACAGCCCGACCGAACATGCAAAGGACCAACTCCAACTGAAACTAGAACTCTGGGGGTCAGAGGGGCTTCGGCCAAAGGTTCAGCCTGGCCACACAAACAACAACAACAACGGCAACAACAACAGCACTGGGAAGCAACATTGGCAGCAGCAGCTAAGGCAACCTCAGCTTGACAAGTTCAGGGCGGCGTTGTGGCAGTATATACCAGAGGGAGCGGGGGTGGGAATACTGAGGGTGGGCAGAATTGTGTAAAGCTGAATGCTGAAGCATCTTTGGCATGCAGTTGAACAGATTGACAAACAAGCCGCAGCCAGCCAAGCAGCAACTACATTTGAGTGCAGTTTGTTTGGGGCCACTGAGTGTGCCTTTATGTGTGTGCCTGTGTGTGTGTGTGTGTGTAGGTGTGTGTGTTGCATCTGTGTACGTTTGCTGCAATTTGCAGCCAAGATGTTGTTGCTATTGCTTGAACTTTTGGCTGCTGTTTCGTTGATTTTGATACCAAATCTCTACCGCTCCAGCAAGACCGCACTGCTTGCCCCCGCCCTCTCAGATAAGCTCAACTTCTGCTGCTATTTCAGCATGTTAATGGAAACTCAGTTTGCTGATGCAACAACAGCAACAACAACAACAAAGTCTATGCAAATAGTACAAGCCTGGCGAAAAACAACGCAAACTCTGACATTATGCTCACATTTTTCTAGCCAAACTTCAGAAAATCAACTGAGATACAAGATTTTTTTTTTCTTTTTCTAGCAAAATTTAATTGTTGTCTTGGTTAACCATAGGTTTGTGTGCATATGTGTGTGGGTGTGTGTGTGAGCTTGTTTGTGGAATTGGCTTACGAATTTATTACTGATGACTTAGAATTGCACAGTTGCTTGAAGTGAAAAACTTGCTTGAGAATTTGTTGTATAAAATTCAACAATAATTCTTGTGATAATTTTTATAATTCTTAACACTTGACAATCTTGTTCATCCTTTGATAAAACTAGTAAAGATAATGCCATATCAGATTAGAATGTTTACAGAATTATCTAAGAAATCACAAAGCTTCACCTCCAAATGAGTTTCTTATCTAACCTCTTGGTCCTTGCTTTACAAACATGTTTGTGTCCCATATGACAAAAGGCTTTGTTTGTGTGACTCACGGATATGCTGCTGACCATCTATATATATATATTTATTTGCCAACTTCTTTCCCAACTCACATATAAACGAGTATATCCACTTTCTGCCATAGACACATAAACCTATCCTACTTGTCCGTATATTTGCACAGTCTACTTTACCGACTTTGCTTAGTTGCCAAAGCATTTGGCAGTTCATAACTGTAATTCGACCGTTTCACTCTATCTGGCAGGGATATTTATATATAGAACGATATATATATATACATAAAAAGTATGCAATAAATCATGCCTTTGGCCAATTGCGTCAATTCAGCAAATTCTCTACTTTCAACCATTCAAACACAATACAAAACGCAAATGAGAACTGGCAAATGGGGGAAATGGCCAAGCCGAGTCCCAGATCAGGAGACGGACCCATACCCGTATCCGAGAACCCGACGCACTTGCCGCCGCCAACGGCACTGTCTATAAATATTTAAATTTCAAGTTTGCCAAAAGTTTTTTGCATGCATTACGATGCCATAGACGCGACGGACTGTGCTGCTCCTCTACGATTGCCCGTAATGCCTGACTCCTGTATCCTGCCACCCGTCTCCTGCCATGAAATGCTAAGCGCGCGGGCCTGGGCCTGCCTGCAACGGCGGCGGTGGCGTTTTCAGTCGTGCGTGGTTGTCTGCCACTTCACGTGGCACTCGTCCATATTCACAGCGGTAGTCGAGGTCCATACATTTCATCCTTGATTTGCCTAACCTACGGGGTTATACCCTTAGTGAGAGAGCAGGTTATATACTTTGCCCATCTATACTTTATATATCTTAGAAGAATATTTGTCAAATGCAACACCATCAAACATCAACCACCATCAACCAGTTGGCAGCACAGAGAGCAGCAAGACTTCTGTTGATTGACTCTGACAGGTTATGAAACAGCTGTAAAGTCAGCCTAGCTTCAATTTTTGGGGCTTGTCCTGTTGTCAAATACAGTGAGATGCAGCCGAAGTCCGGAAACCCCGCGGGATCCTAAAGTATTTCAATGGAAACTGAAAAACAAAAACCTAAAAACGTGTCTCCCTAACCCATGACCTTGAGCCCGCTAACCCAAGCAATTAGAACTTTACAGGTCAATCATAATACATCAGATCAGGTTTGTTTTACAATTTTCCAAGACCCCTCGTGCCCCAGCAAATCGATTAAAACCTTATATCTCATATAAATTTCACCTCAGTTCGTTGAAACTTGGTTTATATATGCATAAGCATATAATCTACCGATTTCCCAAATTATCATTAAGATCGGATAATAATTGTGAACAAAAACATAAGAAAACATTCTGTATGAGAGCACCCCACCCCCAAAAAGAAAAAATCAAAAAGTGTTGCATACTTTCGAGTGTGTCAAATATTGATAAATTGCTGAGTACGAGTTTCTTATAGTTGGAATATCAACTATAGCATTCTTACCTGTTATATGTCAAATGCAAATGCATTAAGAAGACTTGTAAGTGTTACTTGATAGCCGGCTCTAGGTCGCTCCTTGCAGTTTCAGCTACAAAGATGAGGAGATATCATTTTTTACATATTTTTATTTCGGCCCAACAAGACTGTCAAATTTCTTCGAGTAACTTCATTCTATTTCCAAATACTTCAATATTCCCACAAGAGATTTCAAGATCTTAGAAAGTATTTTGAATATTTTATACCCGCCAAACAATCAGCTTTATAACAAATGTTATAAGCTTTCCCATAAATTATTATTAAACATTTACCATACCGAAATTATATAACTTGTTTGATAGAGTATATTCCTCGTCGACTAGTTTGCCTTGGTTTTTTCTATGCCCTTGTTTTTTTCGGCACTGGCAAAAGTTTTTCTTTTTCTGTTCTTGTTTTTTTTTGTTATTTTGCAGCACTTGCAAGTGAAATGTTTGATTTTCAATGATTCAATAAATTATTTATATTTGCGTACGGCGTATAACGTACGGTCGGAGTCTGGGGCAGCGCGAGTCTTACGTATTTCGAGTTGCTTTTTTTTGTTGTTGTTGCGCCGATCTTCAATTAGCCGCAACGCTTTAAATTATGCACTGGTTGTCGACTGCCACTTGCTGGCTGGCTGACTGCTGCTTTCTCTCTCTCTCTCACACTCCCTCTGTCTCTGTCGGTTAGTGCAACTTGGCAATGGGACCGTCGTGCACATTTAAAAGCGATAAATCACCGACTTTTTGGCAGGCTTTGGGCACTGGCAAAGCTTTTGCGGTGGCAGCGCTTTGCGATATCATTAACTGCCATACACCAATACCAAAAGACGCAGCAACCACATTCACACACACATAGACACACACACACACACACACACACACACACACACACCAGCATTCTTTATCTCAGTTTTTGGTATTTCTAATCGCATCTTTAAGTGATTTAACTTGACTCTAACCATTGCACATTTTCACAGCGATTGGCGCCTTTGGGCCGGAGTTTGTGGAAAGCATTTCAAATGTTTCAGTTGCCGTCGGTCGCGATGCAACCTTCACGTGTCACGTACGCCATTTGGGCGGTTATCGGGTAAGTAGACCAACCAAACCAAACCAACCAACTCACCAATCAACAACAACAACAACATTTGCCATAACACAACTCTGCCATATGTGGAATCCTGTGCAGGCTAAGAGACTTGTGGTAGGAGGCGAACTTTAAGGTGGTTTAATGAAGTTATCGATATTAGGTAAATTATAGATTTAATTGGAAATAAACTCTTTGAAGAGAATCGGTAAAAATCAAGCCATTTCAATCAGGAATCTAACTGTGATTGTGGAGAAATAATAGTTCAATATGATTATGGAATCGGAATGCCAGCGTTTGTATGCTTTGGCTAAGTCCGCAATCTATAAGAATCTATATTATATTATGTAGATTGGATGACGATTTCCAATGTAGATTTGCGACCTCTTAGTATCTGCGAACATTGAGATAAAGTATTGTTTCAGATTATGATCTATGACCAGATCAGCAATATCTATAACATTTACTCTATAGAGTGATTTGATAGTTGAACTAATACGAAAGTTAACGAGAGAGGAAGTTCGGGTACAAGAAGCTTATATTACCTCTCTCTCTATCTCACACACAAAGGGCAGTGCTACTATTTGGTCTGTATAAAAACTAACCGCAAATGCCCTTGCTGATATGTCAGATCTACTCAAATGAGCCACATATATATATCCATTCATAATATTGCATATTTTGATATTTGATTCCACCCACAAGTGTTTAAACGTTGAGATTGTTAGACCCAAAGCTTTGTGGCCCAAAATATGTTCTCACGATAAGAGCTAGATAATGCTGATCGAGGAGGCTGAGCACTCGCATTCCGCCAGCAACAAATTCTGTTAGCTGAGTAATGCGATCCCTTGCCAGGCATTCTTATGACTATGTACATAGCTGACAACCGTCCAAATTGAAGTACAAAAGGCCAGAATCAGAGTAATTATAGCACTCAGAAGAGGTGACCGAATTCAGTTATTTCTCAGCTTTTATTAGACTATATTTAGCCACCAGAATCTGGGCAGATAAAGCTACTTATTAAGTTTAAAAATAAATATTCGAATGAGAGAAAACTTCAGTTGAAAAAAGTGGATCTTATTTTTAGAAAATGGAATTCAAATTAGTTGGAAATTATAGATTCTTTACAAGGGGCTGAAGTCTTGCGAACTAAGAAACTAAAAGTAAAACTCAATTCAAGTTGAATGTCAATTGTAAGAAATCAAGGAAGGAAAATATATTACTATGTAGTTTTACACAGGCTAGCCCAGATTTCTGTTTCCTTATACCATTCATAAAATGGTATATTAGTTTTGTCAAGAAGTTTGCAGCTCATAGAAGGAAGAGCTTCCGACTATATAAAGTATATTCTTGATCAGCATGACAAGGGGAATCGCCATGTTAAGACAGGATGTTAAGACAGGATCGCCGTGTTAAGTTAGAAGGCCTTTACGGCATTTTTATTACAGTAGAAGACTGTCTTCCATGTAGGTTGTTTATTAATTGAATTTCTTAGCTTAGAGCCGTTTTACATGTCTTCTATATATAAAGGTTTATGTAAAGCAACGGAAACGTTGCTGGCAGGCAGAGAGTGTCATGCATGCACATATGTATATACTTGGACGGTCAAGCGTGGGAACGCTGACTCGGCTATTTGGGCGGGCGCTGTTATCAAGTGTGATCATATTTCGTCTGCACTTGAAATGTGCAGAGGGCACTTAGCGTTAGCCGCGCTGCGACAAAGTCGCCGCTTTATATATATTATGTTGGCATAACAACAAAGTGTTGCAGCCTTGTTTATGCTTAGGCAACTTATGTGTTCCTGCCCAACATATCTTGAATATCATACATATGTACACATGCTACACCATGTCCGTATATCTGTCTGTTTCAACACAGAGATCTGAAAACCCTTAAAAGCCACAGAGCTGAATATTTTACCAGATGCTTCCTTTATCAGAACGCTAGTAAAGTTAGCGTTTTATCCAGATCGGAGACTTATAACCGATTATTCAAGAATAAACACTTAGGAGCATCAGTTTTCTGTTTTTCAGCCAAATCAAACCTAATTCGGCTTGCATCCTTTTGAGGAAACCCTAAGTGCGCTGGCCTGTTCTGATCAAGATCGGAGAACTTTATCATATAGCTCCCATATAAACGATTGTTCCGGAATGAACACTGTCTACCATAACCTTTCTGTTTTTCATCCAAATAAACACAAATTCGTCTTGTATCTTTTGTATCCACTGTAGCCCCACGCCCACCGATCAGACTTGATCTAGATCAGTTATATATTTACCCTGTGAATGATATATAAGCTTCCACATGCCAAAGCTAGCCTCCTTTTCTTGTTATAATTGCTGTCCCCAGTTGAAATTGTAGAAATAAGTTTCAGTTAGACATATCTTGTGGAGATTAGACTACCAAGATAACCAGGGACTCAACTAGATATGAGTTCATGCAATGACAATAATTAACTTTTAAATAGCTAAACAAATTCCTTGAATGTCTTCCTCCATTGCAGCACTTTATACACCTAAGAAGTGACCTGAGCAGGAACCTTTTTAGCTCCTTATGTCCCACTTAACCAAGAAGATTTCATAATTTGCAGATGATGATCAGATGTACTTCAATAGATGACATTTTAGACCAAGAATTCTTATAAAAAAGATTATATTATTTGTTCAAAGCTCTATAAAACTTTGAGTATCGTCTTCAGGGTCCTTACACCACTTACTGTTGACATAAGTTAAACTTTCCAATAGAATATTTATTAAATATTAGAAAACTGTTTGTTTTGAGGAACTTAAGCAAAAACTCAGTTGAATTTTTTTAATGGTTCAGGATTCACTCATCCGTCTGTAAAGTGTCATTTCTCATTCCTGGTGTTGAGTAAAACTTAGGCAAACATTTAACAATTTAACAACACCCAAATGTCGCACACCCACACACACATATATATATACACTCCCCCCTCCTTTGTGAAACCACTGACAACAACCACAAGTGACAACCGCAACATCCGCTTGCTAAGAATTAAAGCGAGTTGTATTTGCGGCTTGTTGTTTGTTTATTTGTTTGTTCTGTTTCTTTTGCTTCTACTGTTGCCGCTTTTCTCTATCTCTCTCATTTGCTATCAATTTTCGCAGGTGGGCTGGCTTAAGGCTGACACGAAGGCCATACAGGCCATACACGAGAATGTTATCACGCACAATCCGCGTGTCACGGTCAGCCATTTGGATCAGAATACATGGAATTTGCATATCAAGGCGGTGTCGGAGGAGGATCGCGGTGGCTATATGTGTCAGCTGAATACGGATCCCATGAAGAGTCAGGTAAGTGATGGATGACCTCGGCTGAGTGCCGGCCAGAGGGCCAGCAGAGCCATTCAAGTGTTAACAAGAAGAAGACAAAGAGAAAGGGAAATGCAGTGGCAAAGTTTTCTGTATTTGAAAAGCAAACGCAGCAAATTGAAAGCGAAATAAAACAAAGAGGGAAAGTTACTATGATTATTTGAACGAAGATTCATATACCCTGGCAGAAGGAGACTCCTTGTGAATGAGTTGAGAATAGGCTACAACTTGTGATTGAGCTATCATAACTTTGAGAGTATGGAAATGCATTTAATTGCGGATCCTAAAAGTATGCTAGATAGTTTATCAACTGGAATAATTTTAGTTATAGAAGATGTTATGCCACTCCCCTCTGCCCAGGGTATAAACAAACTGTAACAGAAACTACACAGGACACACACACGTATATAAATTCCAAGCAGCATGTTTATGTTTATGTATTGGTATGTGTGCGTGTGTATGTGCCTGCTCACACGTACACTCATGTGTCCAGCCAAGTGAAGTTTATGGCGCCAATAAAATGTATTTCATGCTTCCTTAATTTTTATTTTTACTTTTACGCTTCTCTTTACCCGCACTCCCTTCCCCCCCCGCGGCATCCCCTCTGTAGTGCTTTTCTCACCAGCCAACAACAAACAATTGGGGCGTACATTGGGACAATGGTTAAGTGCAGTGAGCTGCACACACCCACACACAGACCCACACACACACAGACCTGTTTCAGTTTTCCTTTTGTTTTGACATTACGCTAAGTGTGCCTGACATATCCTTGCGCTGGTCGTTGTACCCACCCACCCCACACATCTCCCCTCTCTTCAGCTATTTAGCAACATTTCATTTGCTTTGCTATTTATGATATTTATTCTGCTCAACATGTTTCCCTACAATTTCACTTTTAGCCATCAAAAAATTATCGACGCAATTGAATTTTAAGTAAAAATGTGACGCACGTTGCCTTACTGATTGAAACTTTTGCCTAAATCATTTTGCAGATTGGTTTTCTGGATGTGGTCATACCGCCGGACTTTATAAGCGAAGACACCTCCTCTGATGTCATTGTGCCCGAGGGCAGTTCAGTGCGTTTGACATGTCGGTGAGTAAATTAAGTCCAGCCAAACCCCTTACGTATTCCTATGCCACATATATATATATATATATAGATGTCGCTTAAAGTTTTATAATTGATTCGGCATTTCTATTGTCTTTGTGGAATTCCAATTCATAAAGTTTGTTCTTTTTTTTCGACAAAACTTTTGAAGTTGGCAAATGTCCAAAGCCAGTCTCGTGCCATCTGGTCTCGTGCCATTTCGCCTGTGTCCTGTATCCTGTTCTGCCCTTCTGGCACTGCTTTCACTGTCATCATCATGTAATAATGTCAACAAATTAAGTGAGACTTCATTTCTCTTGATTAAGCGAAAGTTGATGTTGGCTGTGATGTGCAGTTGCTGATCCTTGTTAGGGACTAGCCTAGATACCCTTTCGCTAGATACCCTTGGCAATATAAAATTCTGGGAAATTGAGAAAGATTTTGTGGCATTTTATCCTCAAATTTGCATTTAGTTTTGTATGGTGATTTCGCTGAGAGAACTAGATGCTTTGTTATAAAGTTAAGCAATGTTTCTGAAACAGAAAACTTCTCTTATGATTTGGAGGATTTGAACCAATGCTTTTCCATCGCAAATCAAGCAAATTTGACATATAAGTAGGGCAACGTTCAAAACAATTAGAGCAGGTTGAATCAAGTTGAATGTCTTTTAAGAAGAATAAGTAAGAAATAAGGAACTGGGAACTGGGACCATTATCGAATTGGCCTGACTCAGTAGAGTAAGACGAGTATATTGTATTCGATTCTACCGATTCGCAAATTTTCATCAAGATCCTATAATATTTATAGACAAAAACATAGAAAAACGTTTTGTATGAGACACCGCATCCCCAAGAAATATGTGTTGCATACTTTTGAGTGTGTCGAGTCCTTAATAAGTGCTGAGTACGAATATCTTATAGTCGGAATATTAACTATAGCGTTCTTATTAGTCATTTTGTTGATTTGCCGCATTGATTTCTCTTTTCTCCATTTTTTAACAAACTCTTAGAGTTGCTGATTTATGAACTTGACCAAAGAGCACGGAGTATTTTTAACGATTTAACCGCAAACTGATGAAACGATGCATTGGCGATAAGCTCTGCTAGTTTGTGTCTGTGTCTGTGCAGAAAGCTATTAGAGAACATAGTCTGTAATTTCTGTAATTTTAATGCCACTTAGGGTAAATCCAAAGCCCACAAAATGAGTTTGGCTTTAAGCTCAAAGTGCCCAGTTGAAACAAAACAACAACAAAAAATGGTGGGAAAAATAGTTAAGCAAATAAAAAACATATAACAGGTGGAATTGTAACAAGTTAACGTAAAAATACAGAATTTTTATACTCGTATTCTAGTAGAGCAAAAGGAAGCGTTTCCGAGACCATAAAGTAGATATATTCTTGATCAGCATCAACAGCGGAGTTAATCTAGCTGTGCCCGACTGTCCATCTGTATGAATACTTAGTTCTCGAAGACTCTAAGAGCTAGGGGTCACCAAAGTTGGTATGTAGACTCCCCTTAATGACTCCCACTTCCCGCTAATGCAAATCAATCAAAAACTCAGTTTATATATGTATAAGCTCATAATCTACCGATTTGAAACATTTCACTAACATCGAAAGAAAAATCAGAAACTGTTGCATACTTTTAATCGTTATTCTAACTATGAAATGCTCGTTTTCAGCATTTACTTAAGCACTGAGTACAAGTTATAGTTGGACTATCCACTATAGCGTTCTTTCTTGATATACCATTCACCAAACGGCTTATTAGTTTTGTCAGCAAGCTTGCAATGCATAGAAGGAAGCGTTTCCAACTACGTAAAGTATATATTCTTGATCAGCATGACAAGGAGATTCGATATAACCATGTCCGTTCGTCAATCTGTTTCAACACAAAAATGTCAAAAGTCTTAAAAGCTTTAGAGCTGAAATTCTTAATAGATGACTTCTGTGGTCATGTTTGAGTGTTATCCAGATCGGACAACTATATCATATATCTACCATACTACTATATCATATATCTATCATACAATCCATTGTTTAGAAATGAATACTTAGGAGCATAATCTTTCTGTTTTCATCCAAATCAAAACAAATTTATCTTGAATCCACTGTATCCACTGTACCCACTGTAGCCACTCCCATCGACCAGATTTGATCTAGATCAGTTATAAATTTACAATGTGAATGGTATATAAGCTTCGGCAACCCCAAGCTAGTTTTCTTTTCTTGTTTTTTGTTGATTTCCTCGCATTGGCTTCCCCCCTCTCTCTCTCTCTCTCTCTCTCTCTCTCTCTCTCTCTCTATTTTTTAACAAACTCTTAGAGTTGCGTTTGGTATTTGGTCGGTCGTCGCTGATTTATGAACTTGACCAAAGACCACGGAGTATTTTTAACGATTTAACCGCAAAATGATGAAACGATGCGTTGGCGATAAGCTCTGCTAGTTTGTGTTGGTGTTTACGTAAGTGTGTGTGTGTGTGTGTGTCTGGGTCAAGGGAGTCTCTGTTTTTGTGTGCAGAAAGCTATTAGAGAACATTGTCTGTAATTTCTGTATTTTAATGCCACTTACGGTAAATCCAAAGCCCACAAAATGAGTTTGGCTTTAAGCGCAGTTGAAACAAAAAAAATACGGGGGGGAAAATAGTAAAGCAAATAAAAAATATATAATAGATAGAATTGTAACAAACGAGCTTTGGATACCCTACAAAATTTTGTATACTCAAAAGTATGTAACTGGCAGAAGGAAGCCTTTTCTTGATCAGCATCAATAGCGAAGTCGATCTAGCCCTGTCTGTCTGTGCGTCTGCCCGTTTGGCCGTCCGTATGATCTCAGAGATCTCAGAGACAATAAGAGCTAGAGTTACCTGAGTTGGTATCCCTTATCTATATAAACATCTACATCTCAGAGACTTATGACAAATATCTTATGCAATGCCTTATGTGGCCATAACTTATATTAGCTGAAGAACAAACTAGCTTGATATATATCCACATTTACCTTTGCCTTGTACGAATATAGCCATCAATAAGAAAGGGTATCTGCGAGTACAATGAAATAAAAAACGTTGGGCAACAAAATGTTTCACTGACAGCCAGACTGTGGCACAGATTTACAGATGTTTATGAGCTTTCATTTGATGCTTCTTAATGCGTGAAGCTAAGTATTTAATGCTTTATATGTGAAAGAGTTAGAGATTTTATTAATATTTTTATAGTGTTTTTATAAATATTCTCCTAAGAGAAATGAATGAAAGAAAGAAATATCTATAATATTTGATTGAAAACGTTTTGACTTTTCACTGGCATTACATTTATCACACACTTTTCATATGAACAAGGGCTGATTCATTTAATATCAAATCAATTATAACCTCATCTGAGCACAGGACACACTTAACCTTAACCATTCCAACGATATGATCTCCAACTTGAGGCTGCTTTCACTCCTGTGATATGCGGATGGATGCAGCTCTCCTTGCAGTTGAAGGCGAGTAAAGCTTTTGTAAAATACATTTACAACAACGGCTATAGCTTCGCCTTGCTATGGGTATTTATTCCTAGTTTCTCCTACATAGCCAAGCAGGCACTCAGACAGAGGGATGTAAGGGGAATGTGGGGTATGGTAGTTGGGGAAGGCCAACAAACAATCAGATGCCAAGTCGTTTAGTCTTAGGCTAAGCAACTGCTTTTGACTGCAACTGAGACTCAAACTGTGTGGGACCTGGTCCTAGTCCTGGTCCACTGTGTAAGCTGGAGCACTGCGTCTTAGTCTACATCTACATCTACATCTTCGTTTTCTACATCTTGCTTTCGATGTAAGAGTTTTAGGGCGCAAGCAGAGTGTGAGAGAGAGAGAGAGTGGCGTTTTCTTTTCTAGTTATTTTGCATCTGTTTGCGGCATCATAAAAATTTACCACACCCGTGTCTGGCTTGAAATCTCGCTGTTCACTGTTCACTGTTCACGGTGGCCTGTTCAACTGCTGTCTCAACATGTATTTCTCACATTGCCACAAGCCCAAAAACCAAATGCGAAGTCTAACACAGCAGACGTCGACGCATCTCCTCCTCAACTCCTGGCAACTGCGATACCAGCTTCTTCTGGTGGCTGCTTCGCCTGCTGTCTGTCCTGTGTCTGTCCCGTGTACATTACAAGAAGTTTGCCAACAGACACCCACACACACACACAGAGACACACATACATACAGATGCACACCATGCTAAATAGCCTCAACATCATATTAAATTGAATGGGCAACAGCAAGAACTTCAACTTCAAACATGCCCCTTGCCCTCCATGTCCTCCATGCTCCTTGTGCCTTACACAATGGCGAAGAATTGAAGTCCATGTCTTACACATAAGTATTCTGTATGTTAACATAATGTTAATTTTTTCTTTTTATATTCGTTTGCAGAGCACGCGGCTATCCGGAACCCATTGTCACCTGGCGCCGTGAGGATGGCAATGAAATTGTGCTCAAGGATAATGTTGGCACTAAAACGTTAGGTAAGTCCATTGGAAGAGTTCGTTTTAAAGTACTCTCACAGAACGACAAAAGTTGATCCATTTTCAAGATGAAACAAGAAAGTAGAGCGAATATATATCGAGTTTAGATTTGCTGCTTTGAAATAATTTGTATCCTTTTTGTGATTTGCAGTATCCTCATTCCGTGGCGAAGTGTTGAAGCTTACGAAAATCTCACGCAACGAGATGGGCTCATATCTGTGCATCGCCTCCAATGGCGTGCCCCCATCGGTTTCAAAGCGCATCTCGCTTAGCATACACTGTAAGTACTCCGATCCAAGGAACATTTGCAATTCCAAAAGTAAAACAACAAACCAAATCAGCCCGCAGTCTTTCATCTGCCTCCTGTCTCCGTCTGGCTTTCAGCTCAAATGCAATGCGGCCATTAATTAGAGACCATGCGGTTGGTCAACTCTTTCGGGTAGGGTTCCTCTTTTTTTTCTTTCTTTTTTGTGGAGCTGTTCGTTGAGAGTGTTGTATCATCAGTCGCCACGGCTGAGGGCTACCAGATGCCAGCTTCCAGCTTTGAGCTCCTGGCGGCAACTGTCGCCGTTGTATTTATCTAATGTTTAGTGAACAGCCAACATTTGTCCGCTGCAGTCTCTGGTCTAAAGTTATCAACTACACACACACACACACACATGCACTGACACCTACTCATTGAAGGTGCCCTCAACTATGCTGTGGGAAAAAAAAAGGTAAACTAGAAGAAATGCTGCAATTAAGAGATAAGCTCGACTAAGGCATGCTCTACTACAGACTTTTTGGAATGGGCTCCGGCTTCGCTTTGTGGGTATTCAAGGCGGCAATGTCTCTTTCTCGTTGATCTGAGTCAAACTGATGAGTTGAAGGTATAGGAAATGTATAGATATATGATATATGATAATTTATCAGTGTAAATTTATGGGGAGCTTCAATTAAAACCAGCAGGGTAAAAGTAAAGGCTTCAAACCAGCGGGACTGTTGCAGCTTCTGGTATAACAGCATCTGAAGTCTTGTGAAATGGTTTCATTATCACCAAAAATACTATAAAACTTAACCAAACTTAAGCTGAACAATCGGTTATATGACATAGCTGTCAGATCTTGATCAGATCACGTCAACGCACGTAGGGCCTCTTAAATGTATACAAGCCGAGTTTGCTTTGATTTGGATGAAAAACAGGAAAAGTAATGCTCATTCCGGAACAATCGGTTATATAGAAGCTATATGATATAGTTGTCGAAACAGGACCAGCGTACATACAAATCTTCTGTTAAGAATTTCAGCTCTGTAGCCTTTAAGAGTTCTGGGATATTTGCTTTGAAACAGAGGGACGGACATGGCTACATCGAATTGGCTTGCCATGCTGATCAAGAAGGCTTCCTTCTAAGGGTATAAAAAGAATTTCATGCAATATGGTAACCTTCTAACAAAGTCACTGGGGAAAAGTGAGCTTCTATGAAAATAATTTCATAATTATTTTTCAAACATTTTGAAACCAAATCTTCAACATGCTTTTGCCCCAAATCTTGAACTTGTTGTAATTGTTTGCTTTAGAACTTTAACCATAACTCAGTCTATATAATCGACTTGGTTCCTTAAGAAATTTATACCCAGAGATCCGACTTGCAGCTGGTTCAGCAAAGCTTGATTCGCTCTCTCCACTTCTACCCTCTGGTTTCCCTCTTCACTATATCGCAAATGATTCCCCTCTAAGAATTCTTTCCCCGTTAAGTCCAGCTGCCCGCATTGTAGCAAACCTCACATACATATTCAAACTCTTTTGTCCGTAGAGATAGAGTATATGAAAAAAGGACGAACACAAAAAAGGAATCTCAAAGGCAGCGCTTGCTTGTGTTCTCTGAGCTGTACTCCATGCAAACTCAATTGTCGTTGTTGTAATCCGTTTAAATCCTGTCACTGATACCCGGGCATTACATTTACCTTCCTTTCTACCTACCTGCTACCTTCTTTTCGGCATTGTGTGGCTTGGGCCACGGGGCAGGAGTGATGAGTCAGGGGTCTTTCTCTGGGGACGGGGGTTGGCAGCGGCCAGCTGAAAACTGGAAATGGGGCCACAGTTTTTTGTCAAACTGTCTGCAGCACGTGCTGCCATGTGGCAATTCACTCAATCATCACGAGCAGCAGGCACTGCGCTTGTTTGCCTTTTACCAAACGTTTGGTTTGCCCCGTCTACGTCTCCCTTCGGCCATCCAAAAGCAAGTGGACTTCCAAAAATTGTGTGCAACACTGCATAAGCCCTCATGCTTGGGCCAACTCAGTTGCCTTGCTCTGGCTCTGGCTCCGGCTCTGTCCGATCCCCAACGTTAGGTGCCAAAATCACGCTTCTTAACATTTTGACATTGTGTTAATGTGGAATTTAAGTTGCCGGAGTATTTTAAAGTGTCGCCCCGGCAAACAGTTTGTGTTGGTTTTTGCCTCCTTTGTTATCTGAAGTGAGCAGCAGCAGCAGCAGTGGCAGCGGACCAGGAACAGGGCCAGGAGCAGTAGTAGACAGCGCCACACGCTGCTAGCGGGAGCCGCCTTGACAAAAGTTTTTGATCAACTTGTGCATGATATGATGCGGCATGCCTCCTCAATGTTGAATGTTGAATGCTGCACAAGATGACGTCACCAAAACAAACTGCCAACAGCAAAGGCGACCGATGACACACAACAGCTGTATGACCAAAAATAATATATATATTTGTAGATTGCTATTAAATATGATAGATATAAGAAACTCTGTTTTCCAAGTGGCCTCCCAACGACACTATTCAAAGAACGAGCTGAATGCATATTTCTATCAGAGCAACTATGAAACATAATGATAACTTATTGAATGTTGATAAATGAATCTGAAAACTAGCCCAAAGTGCAGGCTGAAAGAGAAACACCATATCAAGTAAAGCAAGAATGAGCTCAAAGGAGTGAACGATATTGAGTGACAGTGAAGTCGGAAGACAATGAATTATGCCGGATCAAAGCATGGAAAGGTAGCACTTGCCCTCATCAAACACTGCGCTTTGGTAGAAGTGAAATCCACAGTTGTGTTAAAAGAAAGGGAGTTGGGGCTCCGGCAGCAGAATGTGACCAATGTCTTGCAATTATCTGCAACATACTCATATAATTAAACGGAATATTGTGTTACTTGTGTTACATATGTGTTCTTCAGAGAGATTGCTTAGTGAGATAGGATCGTCAAAGGTCAATAGATAAGCGGAGATCAGCAGGCATGCTAAATTATTTCACGAAATCAGTCGGAAACAAGAAAGGAAGGTTACATTCAGCTTGGCGAAGGTTATATACCATTCACATTGTAAATATTTAACTGATCTAGATCAAAATCTGGTCGGTGGGCGTGGGGCTATAGTGGATGCAAGGGATACAAGGCGAATTCTTTATAAATTGGATGAAAGAAAAGAGAAGAGAGAAGTTATGCTAGTAAGGGCTCATTCCGGAACTTTCGGTTATATGGGAGCTATATGATATAGTTTTCCGAACTTGACCAGGTTTAGTCAGCGAACGTGGAGTCTCTTTAAATGAATACAAACCGAATTTGGTTTGTTTTGGATGAAAAACAGAAAAGTTATGCTGGTAAGGCTTCATTTCGGACCAATCGGTTGTATGGAAGCTATATGATATACTTGTCCGATCTTAGTAAAACTCTAATTTGACCAATGTGCAGATAAAAGAAGTATCTGGTAAGAGTTTCAGCTCTGTAGCTTTTAAGACTTCTGAGATCTGAGATCTGTGGAAAGTGACGGACAGGGGGACAAGCGGACATGGCTATATCGATTCCCCTTGTCTTTCTGATCAAGAATATAGATACTTTATATAGTCGGAAATGCTTCCTTATGTGCTTTGCAAAGCTCCATAGTAGAAAAGATTAGTATAAAAGACTGAGCTCACAAAACAGAATACAAATTGAAGCATCTACAAGCTACACACGCACGGTGTGCGATTCCATTGCGCTGACTGATTTTGTTGGTGGTTTTTGTTGTAGATCTCCCGATTGAAAATTTCATTGCTAAATCAAAAATGGCCTCTCAACGACACCAAGCCATTAACTATCGTATATACAGATACATTCATTGCTCAATTCTCGAACTCAAAAACATCCGTAGATAATTCAAATTACACAAATTTCTCCTGGACCCAGAGCTACGTTCACACAAAGATACACATGCATAACGCTCAGGGTTGCCTGAGCAACATAACCTGTTGGTCTACTTTACTTAATTGTCAGCCTGCGCATATATAAGTACATATTTAAACAAGCCAGCGCTGTGCGTTTACTTTTCCTGTTGCCATTTTGCAACAACTTCCTCACAATTTGTTAGGCAAATGTTGCGTCCCCCCTACCTGGCCCCGGTGCTCCTCAGCCACCTGCTAACCGGCGAAAACCCCACGGCTTGAATTTCGGTCCACCGCCACCAGTGCCGGCACCACTGCGTGTGCTTGGAGCCACGGCAAGTGAAAACAAAGTTTTCATGTTTTCGCGGAAGTGAGGCGCTGGCTGGCGCTGAAGCTGCAGCGGTAAAAGTCGGTGGAGACATTTTCATTTGCATTTGCATAGTCCTTCTGCTCCTGCTGCTGATAAAGCTGGGCAGGCTTTGCTCGTGCCTGTGCCCCTGCCACATGCGGTGAGCTTATGGTGCATGATTCTGTGCGCTGCGTGATTCCGTCTGCGATTCCCATTCCGATTCCGCTGCATATGCTCCATTTTGCGGGCATTTCCTGCCTTGTTAGGCGCTTCCTGCCTTAGCTAATTAAGGACATACGCCGCCAAAAGTTGCATCTCCGTCTCAGGGGGTACGTTTATAATTTTTTAAGTCATTTCCATAGGCTGTCTTAATATTTTCCCGCCGACACAATTGATAGGTTTTACGGCACGTTTACGGCTTAAGTGAAAAGTCCCTCGACTGCGCACTGACCAGGCAGGTCGCTATACGGTCGCTCTTCATTTCAACCAAAAATCACGTACTCCGAATATTAAAAAAAAAAAGCCCGAATGTTCGAGAAACTCACAATGAGGCTTGGACATGCAATTTGTGTTTACACAGTGCGACCAAAATGTGGGCAAGACAAAGAGTTGAAGTTTGGAAGTAATTTGAATGGAATGAAATGACATCTCTGGGTACAGAGATGACATGGGAAACCATATTCGAGTCCATTGCTGCTCTAAGACAATTAAGAGAATGAAAAGAAGACAAGTTGAAGATCAATGAAAAGCATATACAGAGCAAACTGTGAAAGTCCTTTATAGATTTGCTCTCAAAAGTTAACCAAATCAAGCATGGAAAATAAAAGAGCTAAGAAAATGCGAGCAGGCTTAACAAAAGTCTTTCTAAGTGAAGTTAATAAGGCAACCATTTCCTACGCATACAAAGCTGGACCAAACTTTTCTGACAAAACAGAAAGCGTTTTCACACTTCGTTTACATATCTTTATTAAAAGAGACAAGTAACTTAATACAATTGATTTGTCAAAGATATAAACTGCTTACAGTTTTTGTTGATTATTTTAAGCATTTTCCTTCTCCTGACATGCTTAATGAGAGATTCTGCCTATTTGGCTGGACAAAGGTATTTTGACATTGAACTTTCTTAGTTTCTGTTTGTTTCTCAAGTTTCTGTAAATCATAAAGTTTTATTAATTTAATATTTATCTAATTCATTCACTTTCTTGGCCCTTTTGACCCTTTGATTTTCTAAATACATCAAAAACGTTGCCATTACAAAATGGCCATAACTAGGAAGACATTCGAAAGACGCCTAAGGGAGGCAAATTTTGACACTTATACAGCGCCTCCAATTCCCTTCATTTCTTCAAGTTTGGTAGTTGCCAATGCATTTCTTAACAAGCCTCAATCGCTTTGGGTACAAGTATTGTGGACTGATGAAAGCTCTTCAAAAAAAACTTTACCAAAAAAATATTCTAAAGAAAATGTCGCCAGTGGGTGAACGCGTTTCATATGATGGAGGGTCAGTAATAGCTTTGGCGATTTAGTGAAAATTTATAATAATTAATAATAATAATTGAATGAGGAAAACTACGCATTGATTTCCTGTGACAAACTAGTTGGAGAGTCCTTTGCATTGCAACAGGACAATGCTCCGTTGGTAAAGCCAAAGTGGTAATCGATTTTCTGAGGAAGAATCTTGTAAATGCATTACATTTGCCACCTTACAGCCCTGATCTAAATATAGAGGAGAATGTGTGAAACGAACACGATGCCGAAATTTAACAAGAACACGTGTTGAGACAATTGATGAAGATCAAAGATCAAGGATATTTCATTGGAAACACTACAAAATTTGGTAAAATCCATTCCCACGCGTCTGCAAAAGCTCATCGACATCAAAACTATGAAAACTTTTTGCAAAATAGTGTAACATACTTTTGTCCACCAACATTTATGATATATCATTTTTATTTTCTGAACTCAATTTGAGTAGCTTAATATATTATTGTTATTCTGTTAAGTTAGGATCGCCATGTTAGGACAGGATGTTAAGACAGGATCGCCGTGTTAAGTTAGAAGGCCTTTATGTCATTTTTATTACAGTAGAAGACGTCTGTTTTCCATGTAGGTTCTTTATTAATTGAATTTCTTAGGTTAGAGCTGCGAGCATGTCTTATATATAAAGGTTTATGTTAAGCAACGGAAACGTTGCTGGCAGGCAGAGAGTGTCATGCATGCACATATGTATATACTTGGACAGTCAAGCGTGGGAACGCTGACTCGGCTATTTGGGCGGGCGCTGTTATCAAGTGTGATCATATTTCGTCTGCACTTGAAGTGTGCAGAGGGCACTTAGCGTTAGCCGCGCTGCGGCAAAGTCGCCGCTTTATATATATTATGTTGGCATAACAACAAAGTGTTGCAGCCTTGTTTATGCTTAGGCAACTTATGTGTTGGTGCCCAAGATGTCTTGAATATCATTCATATACATATGTACACATGCTACAATTCTTAAATTTTCTCAGATTTTATCATGAAGCAAATCAGGAAGATATACTCAATCAAATAATATTTGTTCAATGCCAAAGCCATTGCTTTGCTTTGCTGTTTTCTCCCCGTTGAATGTTGACACTATATAGCCTGCTTTCATTATTCTAGCAATTGTCGAGTATTCAGTAATGTTTGATAAACAATGCAAAGACCAAGTCTTAGAGCTTTTAAACTATTACACAAGTTCACTATTACAAAGGAGCTTTTCTATAAAGCTCAAGCTGGGTAGAAAGGTTAAAGATCGATCAAAGCTTGTATGGGAATGCATTTGTTCGATGACCGTAAAGTATGCTACAAATTTCATAATTTTACTGCTAACAAAGGCAAGTAGGGAAAACAATGCCGCGTGGAACACATTTCACACAAAACCAAATTTATACAGTTACCTAATCCTATATTACGCACGGCAACACTGGAAACAACAAACCAAACAATATATACATAACACATTTATAGGTGCATGCAAGTCCCAAACAGATGGGGATTACCTCACCTGATTGCTTAATATGAAGTTTCTCAGTTCAGTTAAACTTTTCTTACTATTTAGGGTATCCGGCTCAAACAGTTGTTTATGATTTTTTTCCATAGCCTCTGAAATTTATTACATATATTCTTGATCAGCACCCGAGTCATTCTAGCCCTGTCCTTCTTTCGTCTGTCCTTCCCTATGAATACCTAATTCTCGAAGACAATAAGAGCTATGGTCACCAAAAGTTAGTATGTAGACTCTCCTTGTAGGGCATCAGATCACGCCCCCGGAAATCGCAAAGAACTATATCTCCTACAATTTTCTAGATTTCAGTATGTAAATAAAACTACTTACGTGGTGGTGGTCTGACTATTTTCTACGAAGTAGCCAAATTTAATTAAAATCGGTTAAGAAACAACGTGAGAATCATTATTTACGTTTTACTTTAGTACTATAATTTACTTCAGCCAGCTCGAATAGGAATGTTTCTGTCAGCCTCCCACTAACACATGTGCTTTCTGCTGCTGCTGCTTCAATGGGTGACCTGAACTTGCATGTAGCTTAAGAGGTGGAAGGGGGATATAAGCAGCCGCTGCTAGTGCCTGTTTTGCATTGTTGGGTTATGAGCAAAATAAATTCAAATGAATAAATTTAAAGCTGGGTTTTTATTATACTTTCTATTTATGAGAAAGACATTCTGCCAAGACAAAACGTGTACATATGTACATTTTCCCCAAACGTATGGGTGTTAGGAGAAGGAATTCGGGTGCTGTCCTTTTTCGTGTCCAGTTTCTGCTTTTGACTCAGTCAACTGACAAAATCAAAGGAAAAGCCCAAAATTTTAGAGGAACTCACTTATTCTTTGATATAGCATGACATTTGCTGCGGCCGTGGCTAATAGGGTTTTTCTCTACCTGCTCAAGCAATGGTCATAGGATCGAACTAGGCCTATCAGAAAGTGTTGCATACTTTTGAGTGTGTCAAATATTGAAAAATGGCTGAGTACGAGTATTTTATAGTCGGAATATAGACTATAGCTTTCTTACTTGTATGTTTTTGGGGGCAGGCGAATCGGTAGGTAATGTGCTTATGCATATATAAGCCAAGTTTCATCTAAAAGTTTTTGGGAGATATAAGGTTTTATCGATTTGCGGGGGTAAGAGGTTGGGAAATTCCAAAACAAACCTGATCTGACGCTGTACAAGGGGAGCCTACATACCAAACAAAGTTGGTGACCCTAGCTCTTATAGTCTTCAAAATCTAGGTGTTCATAGGGAAGGACAGACGAACATAGAGTCGCAGAAGCATCCTTCTGTGTGTTACATACATTTGCACGAACACAATATACTCGTTTACTCTACTAGAGTACGAGTATGAAGAGTCTTATTTTGTTGCCTAGTGTTATTAGAGCTAGGTTGACTCTACAAGTCTGTTCCAAGACCCGCCAGAGTCTTTATTGCTCGACAACTCCACCTTATGGTTGGCTACCTCATTACTTCAAAACCAAACGAGAAGCGTTCTCCCATAAAGATTTCTATGTGCAATTTCCTACTTTTAGGGAACATATGTGATCTTGTACAACTGTTCCTGTTCCTATAAGCTTTTCATTTCGCTCAGTGTAGAGCTGAAGTCAACTGCATAATGCGACAGTGTCTCATCATTTGCACTAGCCAGATGAATAGAGATAGACATGCCCATCATCGCCTAAGTCTCTCTTTGGGGACTGCATTCAACTAACCCTGCCAAGAATATTGTCCTTTTCATTCTGCAGTCAAACAATAAAAAGTAGGGTCAAAAGCTGTCTCTATCTTGGAGACTTGTCTATTTGCGCTGGCAATGAGCTGAAAAGCACACTTCATTGGGTTTTTCGGTGAGAGTGACGAGGTGGCAGTTGTTGAATAGCTGGATTTACCTTTTCACTGGTTGGATGCGTCTGAACTGCACAGCTCTGCAGAGGGAGGGGAGGTATGGGGAAAGAGTATGGGGACTTCGACGACGTCATTAGTGCATATTTGTGGCTTTGTCTGCCGCAACTCGACTACAAATGCAAGCCGGAGAGAGACCGGTTGGGCGCCGCCTGCAAAGGCACATGCTCAGAATAATCATCGCAAAATTGCAAATCGCCAGCGAAAGTGTTTGCCTCGCTGCCACTCTCTGACACTGTGCCTTGTCCATAATGCACTACCCTGTCCAAATGTGGCAAAATGTGTGCGTGTATGCGTGTGTGTGTGTGTGTGTGTGTGTGGATTAAAAGTAGACGCAGTCAACCATGGTCAAGCTGGGCAGCTCCTGCTCCTGCCCTTCGCCACTGCATGTGGCACTGCGTTTTTTCTCCACCCAGCTGCCACTGGCGTTGGGAAAAGGCGGCTAACATTACCATACCCTGCTTTAGTTGCTTCATTTTGCAGCCTTTGGTCCGGTGCGTGAGGTGAGCTTACATGTCAATTTGGTGTACTTGATGCTCTGCTTGTTACACACACACACGCACACATGCATGCATGTACCATACACTTTGGTATATGCATGTGTAGGACACGCTAACGATGAATTTGTGGACCCCTCTCAACTATGGTTTGACATCAGAAGAAAGCACCTTTTGAAGAGCTGTGCACACGCAGCTAAAAGCTATTGAATCTATAAGCTATTATATTCTTATGAAACGATAGAAGATCTTGCTTCTGGTCTGGCAAGAGACACCATTACTCGCTTTGGTAGGAAGGAGCTACTAGCATTTGGAAGGGAGACCATGTTCCAGAAAGGCTGCAGCACGTAAACGGTTCCAAATACTTTTCGAATCAACTAAGAGCCTACTTTGGCCTAGGCGTGATAACAAGAGGGTCCTTCGATTTAACCCAATGTTAGGTTCCGAAGTGTTCCTTGTGAAATTGGTATCTCGAGAATGATACAATCTAATGTCAGGACTAGCATGATCGATTAGAAATCCTCAATTGCCGCAAGAGAGCTGCCTGGCTGGTTCTACAGATCCATTTCGAGAGTCGCAACGGTGTTCTCATCACCCACCAAGCTTAAATTATGATGAAAAAGAAGAAGTTTAACAAATTTATTTTGTTTTCTAGCACAAATCGGTTTGTGTGAACAGAGCTGAAAGTTGTTAGGCAAACCAAAAACCAAGCAATTTATATACTACACTCGTTGAAGCCAAAGTTTGCTATAATAGTAACAAATACACATATATGTATGAATGTATGCATTTACTCTAGCCTATATATGTGTTCCTGTGTGTGTGTGTGTGTGTGTGTGGCAAGCAAAACAAATAGATAGTTGATAGCTAAGACAGACGCACTCGACCATGCAAATCAATTAAAATCGTTCAATCTTACAAAACTGTCGACTGCTAAGGCTCACGCATACACACACACACACAAACACACACACATACTCATGCAACAGCAGCAGAGGCTATTGTTGCAACTCACTGAATGCAATCAACTACCAATGCACATGGCCACATGGCCGCAAATGTCTCCGCATTACACACACACACACACAGAGACTCTCCGTTGCTGCTGCAGTGAGTGAGAGAGGGTGGGTGAGAACGAGTAACATCAGCTTAGGCAGTTTTACAAAACCACCAATTTTGGTTATAGCTCGGTGAACGTCTGTTGTCCCAACTCCGACTCCCAACTCCATTGCTCCATTGCTAACATCTGTGTTGCGGCGGTATCTCCTGCTGCTGCTGAGCTGCCTAACTGACAATAAACACGTACAGGCAGCCCAGCGGCACAGGACACAACACATAAGGACACGGCAAAAGAGTTTGCATACATACAGTTGATTCACTTGGAGTTCGAATCGTGTCGAGCGAATCGAATCGAGCATTGCATTTTGATTAGAGCGTTCCCATGCCCCAAAAAGTATGCTACACTCAATTGGCCTTCAAGAGTGCGATTGCAGTCGATGATTGTACATACATATAAGCATGCATGTATGAGTCTGTGCATATATGTATATACGTAAACCATTGCACATTAATCAGTGATGGCTTTGTGAGAGTAGTCTATATACAAAGATGATCTGCCAAAGCAGACAAAGATTGAGATTTCTTCTAAATATTTGCTCCTTCATGTAAATGCGATTGTCTGGTATTTCAGCTGTAGCAACTGCTAACAATTTTATTAAACATTCAAAGCACTCGGTGAAGGTGCAAAAGTACAAGAATAATATAAACTCGCCGATTTCTGCCGCTGTGCGGACAACGTGGCGTATGCTTGATGTTAGTTTGTTTATAAAATATATAAATTAATGAGGCGAAACACAATTTCTTAGTTGTTCAACAACGATGCCGGTGTCGGAGCATCACGATGCATATAGAAAGCTTGTTGCATACCTGACGGAAGGGAGGGGGGTTATAAAAGTACAACAATTCCAGCATTTTGGGTACTCACGGGCATTAGTATTCGGGCTAATCTTGCCATTGGTAGCATCGCATTCCATATCAGAGCCGCAATCGGACAAAATGAATCCCCCACCTTGCTCATCCTTCTTGTTGTCATCGTTACCCCAGTTGGTGAAGGAAATGTGGCGTTCATCCTCAGTCTTGTCATCGGCATCGTATGACTTCATCGATACGGGTGTTACTGTGCGTTCAATGTGACCCGGGTCCTGACCAATGTCCTCCTTATTAAAGTCAGCCTTGGCATCATCATTAGTTTTCTTATTGCCGCGACGACGCAGCACCTTGATGGCTGCCCCAAAGGCCACACAAGCGGCGGCAGTGGCGCCCATACAGATCAAAGTGTTGCGCGATGGGCGCAGGCCAGCGGCCAAGGGACGCGATCCAAAGGACACGTGTGGCATCGAGTTCAAGCCAAATGCTGAGCCACTTATAAAGACGTGAAACTGTTGGGCCAGATCGGCAAATGTCTTGGCATAGGTCAGCATTTTGTTGAACTGGTTGAAGAAAAATGTGACGAATGCTATTATAATGCGATCCTTAGCTTTCTATATGTGTGTAGGAATGTATGTAAGTGTGTGTAACTGACATTTTGCCTTCTGTTTCCCGTTGCAGTTCATCCGGTCATCCAAGTGCCGAATCAATTAGTCGGCGCACCGCTTGGCACTGATGTTCAAATCGAGTGTCACGTTGAGGCCTCGCCCAAATCAATTAACTACTGGATTAAGGATACGGGTAAGTGTGCAAGTATATGAGTGTGTAACTGTGTGTAACTATGTGTGTGCCTGTGTGCCTGTGTGTACAGCTGGTGTCATTACTTTAACATTTCATACGACGCTGCTGTGCCAACATGTTGTTGTTATGGCTACCCTCTCCTCTCTGACAATGCTCCTGTCCCGCTTCCAACCATTTTCTCTCACTCTCTGTCTCTGTCGCTCTCTGCCTATGTCATTAGTCAATTGTCAAAGCGGCACGTTCGCCTGCCTGCCTGCCTGCCTGCCCTGTCCATCTCTGCATCTCTCCATATCCATCTGCAGGCTCATTCGCTGCGCTATAAAGTATGCTACTAAAAATAATTTACATACACAGACGTGTGGACACCGGCGACCATCAACAATGGCCGGCCTCTGCCTCCACTGGCTGCCTCCTCAACCTCAACCTCAAACTCAACCTCAGCCTGAGCCCCACTTAGACTCAGACTCAGACTCGGACTCGGACCAACAACAACAGCAGGAGCAAAAATCGTCTGAATTTGGTGATTTGTTACTGTTAGCCCCAGCGTGTTAGCGGCAACTGAGCGCAACTGTGCGTATGCAATATGCAGTTAAAGTCGGGCGAGAGCTGCTCAATGAATTTAGCAAATGGCTGAGTTAGGTTTTAAGAGACATTTAGCAAAGATTGAAATAAATGTCAAGAGGCTGGGCTGGGCCTTGTTGATGATGATTAAATGATGAGCATTGATATACATTTGGAAGAGGCTTTTTAAGGAGCAAAGGAGTACAAAAATGGGTAGAGACATTAGTGCGATGACACTAAATGAAGTTGAAATGTCAAGCAACAGTTGGGCGAGGTCAAGAATGATAATGGTCAAGAGGTTCAGTTGATTTTGTGTCGAAGGATATTAGAGTATGAAATGTCAAATATGATTGTGAAACAGGAATGGAGGGACTTGAGCTAAAGTGTGGCAATTCCGAAGGCAATCCTGCACATTTAGCGGGTCTCTTGAGTGACCCAATGCATGCCATTTCATTCTGTTCTAGATTGAGTCAAGTCTGCACAGAAATGCATTAAAAACTATTTAGATTTGATCAAACTTTAACAATTCTTTGAGAAATATGTCAAAAAGAAAACAGAAAAAATTATTAATGAGACAAAATCTAACAAATTTGATACACACACATGTGCATGTGTATGTGCCCTGGGCGATAAGTAACCGTTAAATGTGGCCTGTCTGACCAACTGACTGTCTAACTGAAATGGTTTCCTTCTGGAAAATATAACTTTGTCTATGTATATGTCACACATATACATGTCCTCCTGTTTACCGAACACGCAAGTAGCTGTTGTTTTCTCAATCATTAAGCATCAAATCTATTGCATGCCCCCTGAATATTATCTCGCTTAGTTTCTCCCCAGCTCATATAGCATTCTATTGCCCATTTCCTATTCGCATATTAATGTGTGACTGCATCCTAAGCCTTGTCCATCTTGTCCATGTGTTGTTAGTGTTTGCGTTATGCGGTTGCCTTTGTCAAGGATTTCTGGCAATTGCATTAATACGCATTTGGCCCTATAATCTGTTGTTGGGCATTATTATTCGCCCGATTTCCCTTGGCCATAAATTGTTCTCGCATTTGCAATGATTTTCATTTATAATTGTCCTTCGTCCACTCAACACACTCAACACTTTGTACTACTCACCGAAAGATGCGTTTGAAGAAAACTAGTTGTTACGTTTCGATTTGCTTGATAACTTCCAGGACACTTTTGGACTGATTTTCAAATTTTGTGTTGATTTTGTTTTGTTTTAGAAACCGACTTATTATTTTTACTAAAAACTTTTTCAGGAGTAGAAAATACGTGCGTTCACGTATGTAGCAAAATATATAATAAACTCAATACGGCAGCTCCCCGTTGAAGTGTAGAAACATGGCTGAAGGATATTTCAAAGCCCACTTGGAGTGATGGAAATGAAAATGAATGAAAGGAAAACAAAAATAAAATAAAAAAATAATTAAAGAAATGTGTGGGAAAAAGGAGAAGTTGGGTTAAAAGATGAAATGAGATTTGGACTAGAATAAATAATGGACGCCTGAAAAGAGCTTACAAATTTGTGGGTTTGCGGACCAAAATGGAAAAAATATTAGGCTACCTGTAAATGTGGGTTTTCCCGACGAACTTAGGCAACTTTCTGGTCAACGAAAATTTTACTACCATAAGTTGAGACAGAGGATTATATCTCCGATTGTTCTTGAATATGTTTGCGAGCATTTTATTGGTTTTAGTTTCATCAAATCTCAGCAAATGAAATTGATAGAAAACGGTATGGCTTCATCGGATATTGGACTGATTCCTTTGCCTGGGTTCCTGCTGCTTCTTCTCCTGCTTGTATATGGTTTTTTATTTATTTTCATTTATTTATTTATTTATTTTCATTTATTTATATATTTATTTGTATTTGTTTATGTTCCCCTTCATCATCCTAACTCTACAAGTAATTTTATATTGCCTTAGTCAGATTGTGTTAATTTGACTGATTCAAATTAAATGCTATATAAATTCTTAACTGGTTAAATTATATATATATATATATATATCTTCAATAGTATTTCTTATTTATATTTATTATATCATCATTTTTATTAAATTTTTATCATTCACGAAAAATGTGACTAAATATTTATTTTGCCATGAAGTTTGTAAAACACAGAAGGAAGCATTTAAGACCATTTCAAGTATATATATACTTGATCAGCATGGCTAGGGGATTCCATTTAGCTATGTCCCTCCATCCAGCTGTTTGTTTCAACCCCAAGATTTCAGAAATTTTAAGAACTAGAACTAAAAACTTTTACCAGATGCTCCTTATATCTGCCCGCTGCTTCAGCTTAAAATATTTAATTCACCTTGGACAATCATATCATTTAGCTCGCATAGCAGAGAAAACAAAACACTTCATGAAAACAAAGCAATTTATTAAAAAAGAAATTCATAAATATTGTAAAAATGAGGAAAAATACCATGATTACCATAGCCTACAGGCGAACAAGGCGATCTTAATGCAGGAAAAACTTAGCTTGTGCGAGAAGTAAGGCAATTGCAAAATACTTCTGATCACTTTACCCAGCGAATGAGTCCTTCATATTGTAGTGTGAAACGGGAACAGCAGGCAGTAGCAGGCTTGACAGAACCCGCTTGTGCAAGAAGTAAAGAAGTAAATTGTAAAATACTGTTTGTCATTATTTTCGCCTAATGAATTAAGTGGAAGAAATGTTAAGTTAAATTACATTGCTTTTATATATTTACAATGCGAATGGTATATAAGCAAGCCAAAACTAGCCTTCCTTTCTTGTCATACCATTCCCAAAAAGGTATATTAATATTGTCAGGGAGTTTGCAAAGCATAGCGTCCGTCCGTCTGTTTCAACACACAGATCTCAGAAGTCTTAGAAACTACAAAGCTGAAATTCTTACCAGAAGCTCTCTTTGTCTTCCATTGTCCTTTGTTAAATTCGAGTTGTATCCAGATCGGACAACTATATCATATTGCTATCATATAATCGACTGTTCCGGAATGAGATTCATCCAGATCGAACAACTAAATCATGTAGCCAGGTGGGGGGACGCAACATTTGCCTAACAAATTGTGAGGAAGTTGTTGCAAAATGGCAACAGGAAAAGTATACGCACAACGCGGGCTTGTTTAAATATGTACTTATATATGCGCAGGCTGACAATTAAGTAAAGCAGACCAACAGGTTGGGTTGTTCAGGCAACCCTGAGCGTTATCTGTATCTGCATCTTTGTGTGAACGTAGCTGCACCCAGGTGAAATTTGCGAAATTTGAATTATCTACGGATGTTTTTGAGTTCGAGAATTGAGCAATGAATATATCTGTAGATACGATAGCTTATGGTTTGGTGTCGTTGAGAGGCCATTTATGATTTAGCAATGTAATTTTCAATCGGGAGATCTACAACAAAAACCACCAATTAAATCAGTCAGCGCAACAAAATTGCACACCATGCGTGTGCAGTTTGTAGATGCTTTAATTTGTAGTCTGTTTTGTGAGCTCCTTCGCCAACTGCAGTCTTTTGTACTAAAAATTGTACGTCAATTTTGTCATGAACTTTGCAAGGCACAGAAGGAAGCATTTCCCACTATATAAAGTATCAATATTATTGATCAGAAAGACAAGGGGAATCGATATAACCATGTCCGTCTGTCCCCTGTCCCTCTGACCGCCCGTCTGTATCACCACAAAGATCTCAAAAGTCTTAAAATCTACAAAGCTGAAACTTTTACCAGATGCTTCTTTTGTCTACACGCTGGTCAAATTAGAGTTCTACTAAGATCGGACAATTATATCATATAACCCACATATATAACCGATTGTTCCGGAATGAAGCCTTACTAGCATAACTTCTCTGTTTTTCATCCAAATCAACCCAAATTCGGTTTGTATTCATTTGAGAATGCCATGCATCCACTGGCCTGATCTGATCAATATCAGTCTACTATATCATATAGCTCCAATATATCCGATTATTCGGGAATCTGCACTTAGGAGCATAACTCTTCTGTTTTTCATCCAAATTAGAGCAAATTCGTCTTGTAACCCTTGTATCCACTCCATCCAAATTTGATCTAGATCAGTTACATATTTCCAATGTGAATGGTATAAAAACTTCGGCAAGCCGAAGCTAGCTTTCCTTTTATGTTTTTAAATATTTCTTAAATATTCCGCTACTTTGTCCCTAAGATGCGTTTGTAACAGTCTTAAATTCATGCCGTAGCCGATTTCAAAAGCGAACAGTGTTCATCGTGTTAGTGTCTGTGTGAAGATTATCCAAGCCTGAGCGACTATTTAAGCTTCTGGCTTCCCCTTTAGATCTGTTTGCGGAAATAAAATACAAAAGGGGGATTTTTTCTAGCTGGTTCCCCTTACAGCGTCACCATCTCATCCTTTTGTCTTGCTCTGTATTACTCTGATTTCTTTCCTTCTGCTGTTGTTGTTTATCTGCTTATCTTAACTCAACACATTGGCAAAATCTGCTGATGAGTAATTAGTATCCTCTCCCCTTTCGTTCTTAGTTAATCTAAATCCCAGCTTCAGTTCCCTTTCATCTATAACTTTCATCTTTCAACTCAAAACTGGCTAAAAAATTCCTAGTCAATCTGCCAGTGAAATTTTACTTATCACATTCCCCTTTTAAAGGACCTACTTAAGGCCCTCCCTGATTACTCTGCCACCACAAGAAGGCTTCACTAGCTGCCGCCACCTTACGTATAATTCTCTCATCTCCTTATTTACGTTTATCCATTTAATTTGTTGAGAAATGTATTCTAAGGCGAGCTTCGATTTGCTCTTATCCAACAGGTGAAATGATTGTGTCATCGGGCAAATATCATGTGCAGGAAGGATCACAGTCCATGTACGAGACGAAAATGACAATGATTGTGCGTAAGTTCCAGAAGGACGATGTCGGCTCATATCGCTGCATTGCAAAAAATTCGCTGGGCGAAGTTGACAGCAGCATCCGGCTGTATGGTAAGTTCAAACTGTTGCCGGGGACTGCGATGGGGATTCGTGTTTGGTTTTGGCACACCCATTTTATGGACAATAAAAGACGATGGCGACACATTTGCGCCAGTGTTGTGTCGATGTCCGTTTTGTTTTTTGTGTTTTTTTTTGGTTTTGCTTTTGCTTTTGCTTTTGGTTTTTTCGCACACCTTTGTTTCAATTACCGCCAGCTTTGGCATGCCGTGTTGGCCGTGTAGTACATTTCCGCTCGGTTTTCTCTTTCCCAATGGCAGAAATCCCCGGGCCGAATCGTAAAAATCCCTCAAATAGCAAAGGGAGCGGCGGCGGTGGCGCCGGCAACGCTGGCTCAGCCGATGCGGATGCCAATGACATTTTAAAACTGAAACAGCAAGTCAAAGTCACCTACCAGCCGGAGGATGAGGAGCTCTATGGCTCCGCGGAGGACTTTGAGGATGGCGATTTCGCGGGCCTGCCACCGTTATCGCCGCACGTTTACTACACCAGCGGCAATAAGCCGCCCACACATAAGCCATCGGGCGGCCATCAGCATCACCAGCACCATCATCACCATCACCAGCAGCAGCAACAGCAGACGCATGCGGCCGGCGGCGGCGGTGGCGGTGGCAGCGGCACGGATGGTGATGCCTCAGGTGGCCCAGGCTCGAATCTGGCCAACACACGCAAGCCGCCCTATTACGGCGGGGTCGGCGGCATTGGCGGCAACACGGAAGTGCGCGACAACAACAACGGCTTGAAGTCCGGCGCAGCGTCGCTATGGAGCCATGGCAGCTACTACAACTATGGAATCAGAACCAGCTCCAGCTATCAGCAACAGCATCGACAATGGCCGTTGCTGCGGCTATGGCTGTGGCTCTGGCACTGTCGACAGCCGCTCTTAATGGGTTTGTCGGCCATGTCCGGTCTAGGAGGACTGCTTTGGCTTTTATAATACACAAACACACACACCTATGTGCCACTGCAATAGGCACACTCACATACACACACACACACACGAACACATGTTGTAGTTGCAAATGTTGAATTGTTTATAAACAAATAACACACACACACACACACAAAGGTATAATACAACAGACGCTTGCTAACTCAAAAAACCAAAACAAAAAAATATGGAAAAATTCCCTCAAAAAAAAGAAAAAACACAAGAAGTAAGTGCAGTTGTGCTTCTTTATAAATAATTGCATATGAAATATATTTAAAACATATGAATATATATATATATATATATATATGTAAACAGATCTGTATTTATAGCCAACTTAATGTTATTTTAGTGTGTTTTTTTTGCCTTGACTTATAAACATTTGCCATTTCAAGTAAATCTCATAATTCAATGAACAGAGAAGTCCGAAAACTGTATGGTATTTAGGTTTACAGCGGCGGCTTATGCACTTTCAGCTGTGTTCACACTGAGCAATTACTGTCTAATAATATGAAAGGACCGAAGTTTTGTTTTTCAGTAAGCTGAATTTTCTTTCAAATTTATTTATAATTGTTTTTTAAGATTTTCAAAATGTTTCACTATACATTGCCAGCATTATTCAAAAATGTTATTCGAATGTCGAAATTTATGTTAAGAAAAGAGGGTAATAAGTGCTTGTTCAATTTAGCAAGCTCGAGGTCAAGTGAATGAGGAAATGCCCATATATTGACATATGTTGAAGCTAAATTTCTATGTTGAAGTCCAACGGACAGAAGCCAACTTGAGACGCTTCTTACTAGGAAACAGACGTTAGGCTTTTGGACAGAGACTGGTTAGACAGAGTGCTGCTTGCTGAGGAAGCTAATTGCATTCATCAGGCAACCTTTTTAGCACATATTGGCCATTATATACGAAATATGGCAACTGATAACTGCAACCTAATAGCGTCTATTTAACTGCTGAACTAAAACGCCTCTTATGTTGGTTGATTGAGACAAAGCTGGCATATTCTTGCTTCGTTGCGCCTGTTAGTCATTCCAGTTTTCCAGCTTTTATCTCGCTACTCTGTTTCTTATTCCGCTCTTTTTGTCATCTCGATTACATTTTTAATGATTTTTAACTATATTTTATATAAATATTTAACTTATTCATAATGATAGTTGCAGTTTCTTGTGGTTCATAGTAGTAGATATGAAATTAAAGATCATGAAAAGTCGCTCTCATCTAAGAGATAAACAGTGGACCTTTCACAGGTTAAACTTTGTTATCCTCATATTTGAAAATATAAATATTTAACTATATTTACACATCCAGATTAGAAAAACAGTATATGAATTATAAACTTAATGGCAACTGTCTTCTGTTTGCTCTCTATTAAGGTCAGCTGATTTTGTCTCATGTTTTTTTTTTGTCAAAATTTGTTGAAAATATTTGCCCATAGTAACTGCGTCTGCTCAGAAAACTAAAAGCAATACAAATATTGTTGCAATGGAAAAGGATAGTGCAGGTATTGCAAATTACACTTTTATCACACTTTTGCCAATGCTAAATGTATTGTGCCCAATTAAGGCCTGTGTTGCTGAAGTGTTATTTTAGATTGCTGCTAAGAATTGTCACTGTGTTTCGTGGAACATTTCTTTTGCAAGGCAAGGCGTTGGTAAAACTTGCAAATGGCAAGTTGTTAACAAAAGTGTGTAAATTCATTGATTATTTACATATCTGCCCCCAACTGCCCCCTTTTTGAAAAAATCGTGCATGTTGCAGCAAGCATTGTGTTTGGCCATGCTAGGAATATCAACAATTGAAGCAACAACATAGGCTCACAGTCGCTACTATGCAGCACATATTGAACTAAATTAACATGAAAAACAAACATCTGAATGATATTATGTTAATTACCAAAAAAGAATGAGCCTTTTTTCATTTTATGAAAAAAAAGCAAGCAAAGTTGCAATAGAACTCTTGCTAATTTGGCTTGTTAGCTTGTTTTGAGTGCCCAAAATTAAATATGATAGCGATAGATAGAAAATTAGCATCCTAGCTTTCAGAAGAGCTTAACAACTCGAATACTTTCCACTACTGAGATTCACTCCGAAACATTCGGTTCTGTGGTAACTTCCGAGATTTCTGATATAGTGCTACGCTACAAATAAGATTCGATAAGCAAACGAAGAAGATTTCCTAAAATCCTAACTAAAATTTGGTCCACTTCTGATGAAAAAACAAGAAGTTATGCTGCTAATTGTTTAGCTATATAGATTACTAGTCTGATCCCGATCAAACTTGCTCAATCAACTTTGGTGAACTTAACTTAAAATGTGAGTTGGAAACTTCCCAGTTTTTGTTCATTTCCATCCTTTTCTAGCTAATTTCTTCTTGAGATTCATTAACAGTTCTTGCCAAATATCATTTGGGCTTACATCTCACCTCAAGTTCATTAAAAATTCTACACCTTTTCCACGAAAGCCAATTTCCGAAATCGATTTATATGGACAACTACCAAAAAGGCTCACAAAGTCAATTAATTTTGACAAGTGCGCAACTTTTTTTTTGATATTTTTCCTCACTCTTATTCTCTGTTCCTTATTTTTTTTCTTTTTCACGTTGCTTCTTTGTTTTTTTTGGTTCTTGTTAACTTTGATTGACATTAATCAAGCGGGTGTGCAGGGTCTTAGGGGCTCAAGAGGAGCAGAAGTCTCTAGGGTCGTCTGGCCAAAAATGAAATTAAACATTTTGGCACGAACTTTTTCTAGGCCATGTTTCGTTTTTGTTCTACTTTTTGTTGCCGTAGCAAATGGAAAATAATTAAACTTGCATATTTATGCAAATGAAATGTCACATTTTGATGTTCTTCTGATTGCAGTGTCTCCAGAAATTCCGGATTTCAGAACATATCCATTTGAGATGTTTGCCACCTTTTTGAGCAAAAAATCCTTTACAAGGCAAGAGGACAAGGACAAGGGTTAAGCAAAGCAACTGGTTGTAGTTGATGTATGTAAGTGTGTGTGTGTGTGTGCTTTCAACAAGCTTCTTGTCGCAACTGAAGTGCGCTTATGCATATGTATGTACACTGGCAGAAAAAGATATTGTACATATTGCTATTTTCAACAAACAATTAGTAGTTTGCCAATTTTCAAATAAGAATTGTTTCCGCCATCTTAAGATCAAGCGTTTTCTTTTCAGCCTCAGTGCAAATGTTCCAATTCCGCGTTCCTACTGAAAACACCTTGCACATTATTGATGGCAATGTGTTCCACCTTAGCCCGGGACCAGAGAATGTTGTCCTGTCTATCTTAGTTTGGATTTATACAGCTCAGTGATTCTTGCAGGCCGATCTTGATATAATGTTTATAAAGTTCTATTTATACCTCGTTTCTATGCCCCTTCCTGCCTTTACATTGCATTGGTATTTGCCCTTTGTATCCTTTCTGTCCTTATACGAAATATTGAAATAAATTTAACTAATATCCTTTTCATCTTTGTTTCTGTCAGTGCATAAATGTGCTGAAAGGCACCACAAAAGCAGCATGCATCAACAACTTGCGGCATTCGCTGAGTTGGCCAACAACCCAAAAATGTTATACACCGCCGCTACCCCTGCTGGCTGCCCCTTTAGCCTCCACATATACCATGTGTGCACTTCTTCTGCATATGCAAAAGGTTAAAAACTTTTGGAGTAAATTCACTGTCTTACGTCCGCCTGTGTCTGTGTCTGCTGCAACATCTTTTGCTAGTTCTTTTTTCTCTGGTTGCACACAACATGCAGGCTGATCAAGATATAGTAGTAGCATATGGATATACATATATATATGTAGAGCAAAATGCATAAGCATTGGCGACTTGAGGCTGTCAGTCAGTCAGTGAACGCCTTCATCAGCGTGGCCTGGCCTTCTGTCTTGGGCTGGATTTTGGGTTTTGATGAATTGCTTGCTGCTTGCCTGTGCCTGCCCCAAGACTTATCTTGTAAACTACACATGCACACATACACATACACATACATATACATTGCCAGGCAAACACTTTTTAATGAAATGAAAACTTTTTGGCAAAGTGAATTTCACTGTACGTCGGCTACACACACACACACACACTTGCACAACTTTTAACTACACACACACACATTGGCAGCAAGGACCAACCTTCCCCCTCCCCACCACCGTTTCCTCTCCACCATTTACCACTTCTTGGCAGTGCCTTTTGTCAGCTACAAATATACAAAACCGCCAAAAGCTGCCACTGATGATGATAATAAGACGCTGACAACCACAGCAGCCAGCAGCAGCAACAACAACAGCAACAATAACAACAATATGAGTAATGGGTGTGCCAATGGCATGGGGAAGGGGGGCAGTAGGTAGGTGGTGGTATTAGCATTGGTGTTGGCTAAGAAGAGCCGAGTAGATGTTGGAGGTACAACAACACGCACGTTGACACAAGTGTTTCAAATTACATTGCCAGTCCCCGCCACCGCCTGCCCTGACCCATCCTTACCTCTCCCTCTCATACTCTCTCCATCTCTCTCTCTCTCTCTTTCTCTCTCTCTCTCTGGCAGTGTCATGCCTTGCTTTCTAGTGGAAGTTTCTCAATGCAACCCTGTCATTGTTGTTCTTGTTGTTGTCCGTTCGGCACTTTGCTGCCGTGCTTGTAAAACGCGCTTCTTTTGTTATCTTTTGTTGTACAAGCATGTGTCTTGGCAAATACAAAATACCAAAAACATACATACATTATGGCACAATTTCAAAGGATACTCGAATACAGCATATGATGTAAATCATTAGGCAATATGAACATATATGCGATGTAGAGTTGAGATCGTCTTCTGAAGCCACTTCAAATTTGTTATATTTCTAATGATATCCCATTGGGCTGATGAAGGTAATTTCATCATATTATTGATAAGCAGGCTCGAGGTCATAAAGAGTTGACTCACAACGGACTTTCGGGCAGCATCGCCTTGAGAAATATCAGCCATAAACAAGGAGCAATAGTTCTGTTTTGAGATCTATCATGATCTCTTCATCGTCACATAGGCGTTACACTAGAATCCCTTGTGAATTCTAAAGCATTGAAGCAAGGCAGAAAGAGCCTGAAAGACTGAGATGGATAAGGAACCATCGGGATATATCGAAATGGCGTCCCCGCACTGCTGTGCCTTCAATATCTTCTCCCATTCTACATAATTCTGTAACTTCTTTCGTTTACATAACGAATTATATTAACAAAGAAATGTTGATTTATCTTAGATTATGATTATGATCAGATGAAATTTGTGATTCAAGCTGCTTCTCGCTGTATCTGATAGAAAAAACCCAAAAATTTCAACTTAACCAGACTATTTCTTGATCAGCCCTGATCTTTTCATTGAAGACACATCCCATTTCATACCAAGTCATACGAAATTAAGGTCTATTTCCATATATTCTATATTCATTTCTTCCCTCCACGCGACACTCCATACCAAGGTCTTGTTGCTATCTTGTCATTGAAATCCTACGAGGAATCTCAATAACACAGAGCAGAGAATCATTCATACTTTCTATTCTCTAGTTAACCACAGAGTATGTCATATGTGTGTATGAGAGGGAAAGGAGGGAGGCTGATGGTGATGGTGCTGATATAGTCCTCGCTCTCTAGCCGCTTGTGTAATGAAGTTGGCAAGTGTTGAAGTACTTGTTTCTGCATATGTCTCTGTATGGATGTGGCTGTAAGGAAAAGGCCGCTTAATTGCTCTATTTGGTACTTTTAAATTGTGTTTTAATTTTGAATTTCCTGCCACACATACACACTCACACAGCTGCAAGTTTCCTGCAGTTCTTTTCTTCCTTTTTTCTTATTTTGGTTGCTTTTCCTTCTTTTTTTTGTTGCTTTTCTTTTGTTAAATTACTGCGGTTTATTGTTTTATGCGCTGGCAAACTTGTATCTATTTAAATTTTGTGTGTGGCAACATGTTTATTTTATAACCTTAAGGCAGTACCAAGAACAGTGGCATGCGGCTGAAATCAGAAGACGATGGAGGGGGGAGGGGTAGGGGCAGGGCAGCCATCAAGCTTTCATGTTTTGGTGGAAGTTTAATTGAATGCGACGCTGATGTTCATGTTGATGTATATTGCTGTGGCGTCTCTGCTTACATAGTATATGTGAGTGTATGTGTGTGTGTGTGTGTATGTCCGCAGTCAGTTAGCTACACAGCAGGACGTTGCTTAAACACACACACACAAGCATGCATATGCATATATACACTTAGCAAAGAATCTAAAGAGCTGAGAAGCGGCTTAAGTTTGCTTGTTCGTTGGACTTCAACATAAAAATTGAGCTTCAATGCTTCACTCACTTGACCTCGAGCCTGCTAAAGTAAAAAAAACCATTCTCTGTTAATTCACAAGGACCTCTGTTGACATGGCTAGAAATATTGTTAGGTGAGAGAAGAATGGCTTACAAATAAAGCATTTTTGCCTTATCTAAATTGTAAAATTCCAAAATTTTCTCTAAGTGTACACACACACATCTGCACTCACAAATGGTAATCAAGTTTGAATTGTTTTGCAAGAAAATATAAGAAGAACTCAACTCAACTCAACTCATTGCTAGCCCGCCGGCTGGCTGACTGTTTAAAGTTTTTTTGTTTGTTTTTTTTTTTTGTTTCATTTTTTGATTTAATCATAAAATTTTCCAACATGCATGCATGCAGATGACTCAAAACTTAACTGCTGTTTGCTGTTATTTACATTTGCGTGCGAGGAAATGTCTGTGTGTGTGTGTGTGTTGTAATCTCTCAATGCCAAGGCAATGACAGCCCAAAAGCCAAGCAACAGCTGCCACTTGCAGCAGTTATCTTTTTCCTCAGTTTCATCAAAAAACTCAAAGTTAAAAATAAAATAAAATCCAAGCATCACGTATGAGCATACGAATTAAAATTAAAACGAAGTAAAAATCAAATTTGACTTGCAACAAAATTTCAATTACAAACAGCAGTCCAGTCCATTCGATCTCAGACTCAGCCACGCACACACACACTGCGCAACAGCTTCAAATCAAAATTTGTGTAGCATACTTTTCAGCATAGAGCAAAAGAGAACTTACTTCAGGCAGAACTAGAGCAAAGATAAGTGTCCGGCGGCCTATTGAAGTGAAGCAAGTTATATGAACTTTCAATTTGATATGGATATGGAATCATAGCATAACAGATATGGATTCATATGGCCGACAAACTGAATCGGACATTCAAGCAGCTACTTCATAATATTCTCTATGCGTTCTTCCTCTCACCTATTGCTGCTGCTGGCTTTTCTATAATTTTGTCCAAAACTAATTTGATCAATTAAAAAGAAACTATCTTTTCTAACTTTTTGAAACCTAATTTGGCTTGTCAGTAAATTATTCTTCTCTTCTTTTTCTTTGTTTTTTGCATAGGCCAAAAATTCTTCAAAATTACAATTTCCAACACCTTTGGCTAATTCTCTATGAATTCACACAAAGATTTTTTGCTAAACAAATTATGGCCTGTACAATGCACAGGATGTGCTCATGTGAGTTAAATCGAAAAAACACCCCGAACTAATCCAATAAGCATATCTTAATTGTTGATTGTATGCCACTTGAAGGCTGCCCAGTGGCCTTTTGCCACAAATATTCCCTTGGCTTTTACTTTGCTTTGGAGTTTTCGAACGTATGCTTGAATTGATGCAATTTCGATGCAATTTTATTTACAATTAAAATTCAATTTCAATTTTGATTTAGCACAAATATTTTTTGAAATCTTTCAGCAGTCTTTTTGCTTTTGCTTTCTAGTTTTTATTTAGGCACATATATATATGTATGCAGCATATATATACATATATATACACTTTATATAGTTGGCATTTATTTATTATTTACTCAAGGCAACATTTTAATTAAGAAGAAGCTTTGTCGAACGTCAGCTGTAACAATAAACTAGCGACAGTTTGTTTGCCAACGTTGAGTTGAAGGCAAGCCATGTTAATTCCATTTAGATTCCATTGAATTGAATTTACATAATGTTTATACAAGATATTAGATTGTAAAGATAAGTATGACAAACGGAAATATATATTATAAACGATACACAGATATATAAATAAAATTGAATATAAAAGGTTGTTCAGATGTTAAGCAAATTGAAAATGCTTCGAAATGTGTTTTTTTTATAGTCTAGTTAAAAACACTAACAAAACGAACATAAATTCGTATATATATATATATATAAATATAGGTCTACAGACATACATATATATAGAAAAGCAAATGTTTAAAAATAACTTAAAGACAAGTTTCAAAAACAATAATATTATGTGCCATTATTAGCAGACATAAAATGAGACAAAAAGAAAAACTATTACCAGAGTTATCATATGTATGTATTATGTATGTCTATAATGAACAATTAATAATATCAAATTATATAAACTATAAAGCAAAACTAAAACGAATTATCAAAGAAAAACATCTGAATATTTAGTATATTATTTTAAGAAAATTAAATTGGAAATTTTCATACTTATTTGAGTCCAAATTAACCTTTCTTGATTGTAGACAGTTTTTTATGATTTAGAAATTTTGAATTCAAATTTAGAACTAAGCATTTCTAAGCCACTTGAAATCTTTATTGAAATTTGAAACAGCCTTGGTTGAATTTCATTCACTAATTCTTAAGATAATTTCATGATTTCTAAATTAATCTAATAAAAGATTTATCTTTTAGAACAACTCTTACAAAATTTGGTATAATTTTTTGTTAAATTTATTCCTGAAATTATTTATATCAATTATTTTTTGCATCGAAGTTTCTTAAATCAAAATCAAATACCACAAAACTTGTAAATATCCATATAATTATTGAACCATAGCGCAATGTAATAGCGCATGTAATTGTTCAAATTTGAAACAAAAAAACCCAAGACAAAATGTATATAAATGTTTAATTATATAAACAAATAATTCAATTGATTAAGTAAATGTATATGATAAGATCCTTCATTTCATTAAGTTCAAAAGCAAAACGCAGCTAAATTCAAAAGAAATACATAATAATAATAATAATGAAAATTCGTAGCATAAAAGCAAAAATTAATAAAGTAAAAATTATAAATAAAAACCCAAAATTATTACAACAGAAGAACAGAAGAACAAAGCAAAACACAAACAAATTAAACATAATTAAAATCAAATATATCGTATATATATACATACCTACATATGTAGTTATACATAAACGAGCATATATACACCTTATACATACATACATACATACATATATATAAATAAATAAATAAAAATATAAACACAAAAAAAGGTAAATTCTACAAATAAAGGACAAATATATTTATGAAAAAAAAAAAACAAAAACAAAAAGAAAACACAAATGAATTTCAAGACATTTCCAGTGCAGCCAGAGAAAGCTGAAGTCCCGAACCACCACCACCAGGTGCAGCGCCGCCAGCTGAAAGAGCTGCTCCAGCAGTTGAGGGTGCTGTCCCGACAGCTTTGTATTCTAATCTGAATGTGCCGAAATAATTTGGGTAAAATGTGGTTAGAAGGCTTTCTTATTATGGAAGTGAAGTCTTTTTCTTCTTATATTGTTGCAGGACTCGGTGTAATGGCAAGAGATCATATGATCAGGTTAATAACTACTTCGAATGGGTTTTGGTTTATATGGAAAACAATTTTTGTGTTTGATGATTGGTTTTTTTTAGGGCATCATTTAAAAGCAATTGTTTATTATCAATAGAAAACTTTATTTTAAATATCTATAGAAGAAAATCAATATAGAATCTCAAAATATTATACCCTGAGATGGTCAACCTGTACTGCTAGTGGCGACACCCAAATGTAGATAACATTTAGCTTAATCCCAAAGAGGCTCTCGAAAAACCTAGCAAATTTGGTAAGATTGCGACAAGTATTTGTACGCTCTAAGGGTTCAATCCTCAAAAATCAGTTCTACGACAGCTATATGATATAGTACTCCGATCCGGAGTGATGTGGAGGTTTCTATAATGCATATAATAATCAAAATATAATAACAAATTTTATTAAATTTCATTAAATAAACAAAAAAAAGGGTTCTCTATACTAAAACTTCATTCTGGATATGTTGGCCATAAGATAAAGTCGTTTGATATGGTTCAAATTTAAAAATCGGTTCTATGATAGCTATATAATATAGTACTCCAATCTGAAAATCGGTTCTATGACAGCTATATGATATAGTACTCCGATCGGGATAACATTTGGCCAAGTGATGTGGAGGAATATCAAATGTTATCTAATTTCGTTAAATAAACAAAAAAAGAAAAGTTTTCTATACTAAAACTTCATTCTGAATATATCGGCTATAAGATAAAGTCCTTCGATATGGTGCAAATTTGCCCAGTAGGCGTGGGGGCTCCCTATTTGGTTTGATTTGTATGAAAATTAATAAAGTTTTAAAATACTTTTTGTAATAGAAACACGAAAACCCGGGTAGAGCTTAGGGTGGTTCATAAGATCACACTGAAATCAAACAAATGCAAAAACCTAGAAAGCAACAAATATGTTAAAGGTTTTTTACACACAACAAAAGTACAGCTTTTTACTCCACCTTAACATATTTGTTTGCTTAGTTTAATAAAATATTCAAAATTTGTTTATATATTTACTTTTTCCTCTTGCAATTTTTCCCATATTTGGCCAAACCAAATCGTTATCAGGTCTTTCTCATTCGTAGAGAGGAGAAAGAAGTTTCAGAACTTGCTCATTTATATAACCTTATGTGCTGATAAATATCGTTTACTGTTTACTTTTTGATAGATAAACAACGCTCAGTCCCAACCGTTAAGGATAAGAGGTTGAAAGTGCTCAGTCAAGTTTGATTTCAGCATTTGCTTGCACTTAGACGCTGCCAGTGAATGAAATTCAGTAATTATTCTCAGTGCAGCACAGCCCCTCTAACAATATCTTCTATGTTTATATCTGTTATGGTTATCGGGGAAAAGTACAATTTCTTTAAAGAAAACTATACTTTTCCCCGATGAAACCTAGAAATTTCGCATTCAGTTACATTTGATGGAACCCCATTAAAAGAAACAAGCATCGCCTCGGAAAAACTTACTTAAACAGAACTCTTAGCCATGCCGTTTAGAAATGTTAGTTATTTTTATAAAGATCTTGCCAAAGTCAGCAAAAGCAAAAGCAAAAACTAAAATTACACAAAAATATATACAAAAAAAAATGCAACAAAACTTCTCCATTTCAGCTGTGCATTTGCATTTTGTGTCCAGCCCGAATATGGATTCCACTACGAGTCCCGGTTTGGTTTTGGTTCTGGTTCTGGTTCTGGTTGTGATCCCAAGTCCGTCCTTTTTAACCAAGCAGTTGTAGTCCAAGCAGCTGCGCCAAATTTAACTCTCAAACTCAGCAGGATTTCCGTTTCTGAGCAAAAGCGGAAGCTGTTGTGAAAATAACACAGCAAATAACTTCTGTAACCGCAAATGAGGGGAATGGTGCTTGGTGCTTGAAACTGCTGCAGGAGAGGGTGGGGGAGGGGGGAGGTGTAAACTGTCTGCTACTAATGCTACTAACACATACGTATAAGTATCTGGCACACGACTCGCAAAAAGACAGCAGACTAACTAACACACACATAAACCCAAAAAAGAAGATATATATATATATATATGAGTCTAGCAGTTTGGTTCCAAATGACATAGAGGGTGTCTCAAAATGTTTGATATTTGATTCTGGGCAATTTGTTTCAGTGTTATGCGAAAGTTAATAAAGTTTCATCATCAAACATCAACAGATTCCATCTAGAGTCTCAGAAGCACTACGATTTTGTACTCTCTTTGATCAGATTCTTGGTGAGGAACACTTACACGAGAGCAAATCCTATCGAGAGCTGATATTCAGGAGCAGGCTCTTTGCTCTTTGTTTGCCAGCGAGAAGCTGCAATAATCACCAAGTCCCAAAGGACTTCTAATACATTCACTCACTTACGACCTTGAGCCAGCTAAACTACCACATCCAGAGACTAGATTGTAGCTTTAACTATATTTCTCTCTGTCCTGACCTTGGCATGTGTCCCCATATTTTGCCTGTCCCTATAGTGGACGCTGCAAACGACAACTCGCTGACATTTATCGTAATTTTCGTAATAATGTTGGAATGCTGTCCTGCCTCTAGCTCAACACCTCCCCCAAGCCCATCCTTGCCCCACTAACTCGCCAGTCAGTTTTTTAGCCAAGCTCCTCTCCCTTTTTTCTTCTACCGCAAAAACGTTGGTTATTTCGCTTGCCATGCATTTGTTTGAGTCCTTCATGTTGGCTAAACCAGTTGGACACATTTCACAGACTCGATTTATATCAAACTAAGTGGCCCACAGCCAGGTCAAATAATCGTATTACTAACATATTTTCGCAATGGTTCTTGTTCTAAACTATGCCCCCTCATTCTCTCAGGTTAATATGTCCCATGCAGAACTTGCCCCAGCATTTTCATACTCGTACTGTAGTAGAGTAAACGAGTATAACAGGCAAATGGAAGCCTTTCCGACCCCATAAAGAGTACAAATTCTTGATCAGGAGCAATAGCCGAGTCGCTCTTTTACTCTACTAGAGTACGAGTATAAAAATCAATAAGTGTTGCCTACTTTTGAGTATGTCAAATCTTAAGCAAATGCTGAGTACGAGTATCTTTTAGTCTGAATTCTTTCGTGTTTATTTTTTTTGGCTTTTAGCTTTTGTTGACTTAATGAATTCCTGAAGCAAAAGTAAACTTAATTAATTCAATTAATATGTAGATTATGATTAAAAAAAAACACGCTAGAGCTCAGCACCTTAATTGAAGTTAATCAAATTTTTCAGCTGCACAACGGCAAGAGCAGGAAATGAATTATTACTTTTTTATTAACAGAAACAAGCCCCTCCTGCCCCGCAAAGGAAACGTCCTTCGGAACGATTCTTGTAGTCGACTATTCGGTTCGAAACTTCGAAACTCTATGAATACTTTGATTACCTGAATTGTTAGTATTCAATGAGGTGAGAGAGAAAGCGACGGCCTGAAAGCCAAAGAGAGCGAAGGCACTTGTGTGCATCTCTTTTTGTCTGTTTCCATTTCACATTCGAGCGCCAAAGGTAATTTTCATATATATTTTCGATTCCACTCGCGAGCATTTGTATCCGTTGCACACCATATCCGAAATGCACCAATTGTATTCGAATGAATATGGTGCAAATACTTCTGCTTTCGACTAGTACAAGTATTAGTTTGTCTTGGAATGATTTCTAATGATCATGCAAGGCTCTAATATGTATATGCACTGTTCCCTGTCCTTGCAGACAGAAAGAAAAGACACAAAGTGATTTCGTTGATAATGTAATTTCTAGTCTTTTTTTGTTTTTGTTTTTCTTTTGGGACTTGGCGTTTTCTATTTGTATCATATTATCTGTTTGTGTAGCAAACTGTGTTTTGATTCCCTTTATGGATGAAAATGAGTATTCAAGAAATGACTGATGAAGGTCAATTAAATTTGACATCAATATGGTAACTAGGGTGCCACCTCTTCGGCCTTCTTTTCCTCAATGGGGTACAGAAGAGCCATAGCAAAAGGATTAAGGTGCTCCTCAAGCCGGTCAAAATGTTTGGTAACTGTTGAGGTTAGATCATCTCCCACTTGTTTGACACCCAGGTCCTTATGAAGAGGGATGTTGCTCACATACCACGGGGCGCCACAAATTTGAAGAACCTGTATTCTTCTAAGCTGGGTTTTGGAAGAGGATCCCCATATTGGTAGGGCATATCTAAAGACCTGTGCAACCACCTGCTTGTATATCATCACCTTGTTTTTTTTTAGAGCCAATTTGCTTCGCCCATTTAGAAGCCAGATCGCCCTTTGTCTTGAAGCTAATCGCTGTCACATGCTGCCTATAAGTAAGCCTATACATATATAGATATTTTCATCAAACTATCTATAACCCCATATCTATCAATGCTTGGGTAAGGTTTGTTTTCATTTGAAGAAGAAATCTGTACGAGTTAAATATTGAAGTACGCAATGTGGGGCGAAAAACTTAAGCGTGAATACTTCACGCCTTAATTGGTCTACTGTTGGCCATTGGCAATTGAGCGTGATGTGGATAGGGGAGGCGGAAGGAAAGAAGATGCCTGGCAGACTGGCTGCCTGGCTGCCTGGCTGCCTGTCTGCGCTGTCTCTGTGTCCCTCCCCTTGGGCAACTTTCTTGGCGGTTGTGTAAACAGAAGCCAGAAAAAGCCAAAATAAGCAGCATTCCGGATTCAGCGGGCGCACAGCTGAATGTTTTGGTCTTTTGCCGGTTAAATGCTTTAATTGAAATTAATAACCGCAGTCGTGCACTCCGTTGGCCAGCTTGTGGCATTGCGGAGCATACAAGCCGGAGGGAGCGGGTGGTATGGCAAAGGACTCGCTTAATAGGGGGCCCGTCTCCGTCTTGCCTGGCCGCAGAATTTTCAATTGTTTTCATTAAAAGTCAATTTTTGGCACACGAAGAAGTCAGCAGCATGAGCAGCAGGAGTAGCAGCAGATTCAACCCCTTGCCTTGGGCTCCAGGCGTGGCATAATTTTGTTTTGCCAGCAGGAGCACAAGAGGCTGCAGGGTATGGACACGCAGAACTCCCCCCCCCCCCATTCATTGAACGGTTGGTTAACTGTAACTGTAAATGGTAACGGCTGCGTAGGGTCACGCAGCTGCTTTGGCAGTGGCTTGGCAATCTTTGGACTTTGCCTTACTTTGGCGCAGTGATTGAAAGTGAAAGTGAAAGAAAGTATTTAAAATATGATTATTAAATTTACCTAACCAGGTTTGCCTTGACTTTCATTAAATTACACAAGATAGTTAGTCAGTGATTGGGCATGAATTAAGATACTTTTTTTTGGAATTTTGGGAAATTGAATAACAAAGAAGATTTCCTAAGACATCATAAATAATATTATATAGGCATATACTATGAACTACGAAACTGTTTAACAAATTATATCCTAGTCACGATAGTTGTAATGCATAGAAGAAGCCATCTACCAGCCTATATGCTTGATCAGCATGACAAACCATGTCCGCCTGTTCGGATATGTGTTTGGATGTATGAAATCTGGACCCTGAAAACTACAAAAGATTGACTTCAAATTTGGCTATTATAATTCTATATTTTTGTAGGCAGAACTACTAAAATGTTAGTTCGATATGCCACGCCCACTTTTTAGGGTGGCCCCCATACAAACTATCGCCAGTTTTACGGTTTTTCTTTCATAGCTTTTTTGTTTTTCATTGGAATTGAACCAAATTTGGGGAATTAAACCAAATTTTGTCCTGAATTCATCTACACCATCTCACCCAATTTGATGGAGATGGGACACTATATCATCACTATATCACATGTAACCGATTTCTTTGGAATTTGGCGCTATACATTCATGTTTACTTTTCATCCAAATCAAGCCAAAGTTAGTTAGTTTGTATCCATATTAAGAGGCCCCAAGTCCCAATTTGTCCGAAGTTGATCAAGATCAGTTTTTATATATATAAAAGCTGTCTATTAGGTACAGGGTATATAACTGTCGAGCAAGCTGTTATGTTCTTACTTGTTTTACATTAAACCTAAGAATATGTTCCTTGATTCCCAATATTGGGTGATGATGAATTTCGTCATTTACATTTACATTTCGTCATTATTGACAAGCAAAAGTTGTCTGATCATTTTGACAAAAATGTTTTCACCCCAAGGAATGACTCCAAACCCAGGACTTGTGAGTTCTCATTCATTTGAGGGTGTGCGTCCTGCATCTTAGCCAGGCACTTATATAATTCGAAAGCCTTAGAAATTTGTAGAAAATTGTAGATCCCAAAAATTGCACTCGAGTTCAAATTTTAGCCATCTCAGCAGCTTCAGAGTTCTTCTTGCCGTGGGGGAGGCATCCTTGAATTAAGATGGCTATCATTGCTCATTCCAAGGTGTCAAGGTTCAATTCAAGACATCAAAACTATTATCAACAAAGTGCACTCAGAGATTAATCTCATTATTCTCGTCATACGCATTTATATATTTCTCATATAAACACGAAAAACTTTCGTATTTGGAATTTCACTTCGGTTGCCAGGCATCTCGTGTTTAGCCGTAACAACAAACTAAAGCCTTAACCCACTGGTGGCCATTGGCAACCGCAACGTTTCACACCACCGCCACCACCACCACAACAACAAGAGCGGCTTTATCCATAACCAGGCGGAGGTGGTTACTCTCTCTCTTTCTCTCTCGAACAGTTGGCAGTGAGGTTCTGAAGGAGGAACAACAAAGTTGTAAGCAACTCAAATTTGGAGCAAGATTTTAGTGCAAAACAAGAACACACAAATCGAACAAAATGGTAAGTAATATCAGCCAACATATATGTGTATACTACACGCAGGACTCAGTAGGATTCAGTAGGAGTCGAGGAGCCTCATCAACATTATTCTCATCCAAGCAACAACTTGAAAATTGGCCCAAACATCTTTGGCCTGACATCCACATCGGTGTTAAGAGTGAGGCAACAGCCGTGCACTGATTCCCGTTCTCATTCCCAATCCCATTTCCATTCACATTCCCACCTCCTGTCTTCCCACCAAGCTGCAGCTTTACTGCTGCGCCTGCAACTCCATTGTTGCTCTTGTTGAATCCGCGACGAGGCGCATACAATTTTTCATGCCAAGCCAGGCTGTTGTGCTGCAGACTCATACATACACCATCACAATACATACATACATAGATTATATATACATACAAATATACACTGCAGTTGTGCATGCAGATCCCTGCCAGAGTCCAGCCATAACCGGAGAGGAGCGTGCGCCCGACTATCGCTTCGCCAAAAATGGCAAAAGAATTGTGCACAGCTTTAAATCTCAAACCGTGCCCCCATGGCCCCGCCGGTGCTTGTTATCAAGAACCTCGCCCCCCCCCCCCACCACACCCTTATGGCCGCTCACTGTTTTGCAATTCTTGTTGTTGTTTGTAAATTTTTGGACAATTTTATCACTGAAAGAAATGCAAATGTTGTGTGAAAGTCGTGTCTCCTTGACTTGGAGCAACGCACAAGTCAAACCAGAAGGCTTCAAGGGCTGAAATTTATTCACAATTAAGACTTGGTTTAACTCAAAACGGAAATTGGGCAAAATCCAGGTTAAAGTTAATGGTAATTTTTATACCATTCAGAAAATGGTATGTTAATTTTGTCAGGAAGTTTGCCACGCACAGAAGGAAGCGTTTCTTACTGTATAAAGTATATATATTCTTGATCAGCATGAATCGATATAACCGTGTCTGTCTGTCTGTCTATCTGTCTGTCTGTCTGTCTGTCTGTCTGTCTGTCTGTCTGTCTGTCTGTCTGTCTGTCAGTCTGTCAGTCTGTCAGTCTGTCAGTCTGTCAGTCTGTCAGTCTGTCAGTCTGTCAGTCTGTCAGTCTGTCAGTCTGTCAGTCTGTCAGTCTGTCAGTCTATCTGTCTGTCTGTATGTCCCTCCGTCCGTCTGTTTCAACACAGATCTCAGAAGTCTTAAAAGCTACAGAGCTGAAATGTTTACCAGATCCTTTTTTTGTATGCACGCTGGTTAAATTCGATTTTTATTCAGTTCGGACGACTATATCATATAGCTACCATAGAACCGATTGCTCCGAAATGAACCTTAGGAGCATAACTTTCCAGTTTTCATCCAAATCAAAGCAAACTCGGTTTGTATCCATTTGAGAAGGCCATACGTCCTATATAAAGTATATATATTCTTGATCAGCACGTCAAGGGGTGTCGATGTAGCCATGTCTGTCCATCCGTCTGTCCGTCCGTCCGTCTTAGTAGCATAACTTTCTGTTTTTCATCCAAATCAAAGCAAACTCGTCTGGCATCCCTTGTACCCACTGTAGCCCCACGCCCACCGACCAGTTTTGATCTAGATCCAATATATTCAAAATTTCTTCCAGTGTATATGTATCGCTTAAAAAAACATACCTATATATAGAACATATTTATATATATATTCACATACAAACATACATATACTATTATTATTTATGAAAATTTTACGCCTTTGGCCAAACACGTTGGCCGAGCCGTAGAAGCTACTAGTCGTTGGTGGCTGGCTGGAGCAGGGTCAGGGCCAGGGCCAGGGACAAGGGTACAAGGCGGCGAGTGGGTATGGGTGATCGGGGTACCGAACGTTGTCAGCAACGCGGGGGGAGGCGGCTTCGAAAATTTTTGAATAATTTGCAGTCATAAAATATGCAATAAGCCAACAGCTGTTGCGAAATTGTTTTGAAAGCCGCGCCATCACATTATTTAAAGCAATGGCGACGATAGCGACGATGGCGACGATAGCGACGATGGCGACGCTGCTCCCTACACTGCTACAACACCATTTTGTCTGCCACAGACTCTCTGGCTCTGGTTATGACTCTGATTGGTGTTGCCTGCTGCTGCTGCTGCTTGTGCTGGTCCTTGCACTCATACTGGCGCTGCTTGCTGAGTGCTCAATCTGGTCCTGCTGCCTGCCGATGGTGCTATTGCTGGTCCTGGTCGCGCCTTTTGAGACTCCGATGCGAACAAACAGAACAAAATAATACACACAAAAGTGCGATACAGATGCATTTGCTATTGCTGCTCTGTTAAATGCTGTTAAGGCCTGAATAAGTTGAAGGAAGAAAGTAAGGATAACAGATTTCGCGGGCTCCATGAATGCATTACAAATACATATATACATATTTTCCCTTTTGTTACTTTATCTATGAAGTTATTGTAGCTAAGATAACTTTCCAGATTTCCAAGATTCTCTATAATTTTTTCTAAAATTTGTCCTTTTTTCTTTTTCTTGCAGCCACCAAAGGGTAAAAAGGGCAAGAAGGGCAAAAAAATGCCAGGTAAGTTATAGCTGAGAAAGCAAAGACACACTTAGCCTTGCACTAACACTACATGGCCCCGCAACGACACCCAGCGTAGGGATCTGCTTGTAACTGTCCAGCCAAGCCAGAGAAAATGCTGAAGGCTCAAATCGAAATTATGTGAGACCTTAGGATTTATTCAGAGTTTCTCTCTTTCTTTCTATTAATATCTATGACCTACTTGATTAATTCTTAAAATCTTTATATACCCTTCCACAGGATATCATAATTTTGTCACGATAGTTGTTACCCATAGAAGGAAGCATCTGCTCTTGCTACCCTACTGCTACCCTACTTGATCAGTATGATAAACCATCTAGATCTTGGAAACTAAAAGAGATAAAAACTTAAACTTGGTGATAGATCCAAACTATAGATTGGATACATCCAAGCTCCCTAAGTTTGGTGATCCTTGTTATTGATGTGTGTGGTCTAGCGTTGTCCTGATGTAGCACAACACCTTTCCTACTCTCCCATTCTGGCTGTTTCTGGTCTATTGCAATCTTCAAACGTTATAATTTTTGACAAAGAGGTCCTTGTTGAGGGTTTGCCCATATGGAATTAGCTCGTGATGAATGATTTCCTTCCTATCCCACCAAACGCACAGTATAGCCTTCCTGGCTGTTAGCCCTGGCTTCAGCAGACTCGTTTTCTCACAACATTTCCGAATGTGAGACCCTTTTTTCATCACCAGTCATCATACGTGTAAGAAATGGTTCGATTTCATTACGTTTAGCCAAGGGTTCGCAGATGAATATTAGAGATTCATGAGGCACCTTCTTTGTAAATCCACCTCTTTGCAAATGGCTGAAACTGTTTTGTGGTGGATGTTAACCTCAGGGGGATGATACGCCTGATGACATACCGGTCTGATTCAGTAATCTCAACAATCTTATCAGAGTTTTCGACGACGGGTCTACCGCTGCGAAGAGCATCTTTAACGTCGAATTTGCCAGAACGGGACCTTCAAAACCAAAACTGCGCAATATTAGCTGAGAGTGTATCGGGACCATATACCTCATTTACAATTTCAGTCGCCTTGCTGGCATTTATCATAAAGAAATTCTACAAATAGCGAATTTTTTCTATGTTTGCCTCCATCTTTAACTCAATTTATCTCAAAATGAAATCATCCTATCAAAAATGTGATGGCAGTGTGTTTTTAGGGGAAATCCCACCATCTAAATGCTATAATCTTATAAGCTAAGCCTTAGCTACCTGTCTGCGCCGCAACTGCAACGCTAGAATGATGGCGTTGCGGAACATGCCGTTATTATCAGCGGAATTCTCCAACTTTTTTGATACAGAAACATTTGCCTATGCTTATGTTGGGTCACATGAGCGGCCGTCATATTTCACACCGCGATCAGAGGTTGGATCGGTGGTCGAGAGGGAATAAGCATATTCCGAGCCAGTGGCCAAATAGCTGGGTTACCACACCTGATTGAGAAACAACGCCCACTCCAGACGGTAGAAGCCAAAAGTTGGCCAACTACACACAAGTTCCATTTTACGACATAGCTGAACAGTAAGAAGCTATTATCGGAAATTCCAACTACAAATATATCAAATAAAGTACTTATTCTAGGGATTCCTTTAACCTTAATTGGGTTCCAGTTCTACACTGAATTTGATGAACTGTCATACTGTTGGCAGTGTATCCCTCTGTCACCCTTAAGTGCGGCAGTCTCTTGCTTTTGGTTTTTATGATAATTTAATGAGAAATGAATTCTTGCTCGTCTTTGGGCCATTTGTATGCGCTTCAAACTGCACCGAGGCAAAACCATTGGCCACTCCTGCTGCTCCTGCTGCTCCTGGCCAGGCTGCAGCCCGCATGGCATATACTCGTATGTGGAGAGTCCAAATTGTAATTGTTTTGTGTAATTGACGTAGGCTTCGTCTGGCCGGCTGGTGCCACCGGACTAGAGCTGGCACTGGCAGTGGCCTGAGTCTGGCTTTGCAACAGTCGTTGGTGGTCGCTTTTTTTGGAAAAGTTCAACCAGGCTCAGGACACCAGCTCCAGCTCCGGCGATAGAAACAATTATGTGTGTTAGAAGCTGGGCCGAGTTTGTTCATTCGTGGAAATTAAGTGGACAGTTTTACTTTTTTTTTCTGTGGCTGCCTGCATGCTGCGATGCTGCATGTTGGACTCGCAAGGGCAATTAAATTGCATTGAGCATGTGGCCAGCATGGGGCGCCACTAGCCACAGTTGCCACAGGCACAGTCACAGGCCGAGTCACTCGCATAGATTATCATTATTTACTAATTGTTTTGCTTTGGCTTTTTTGTGCGCCATATGCCCGGGACCTAGGCCTTTGCCTTGCTCAGCAAACGTGCCGCCATCGCCGACGCCATACCAACCTGTTCCTGCCTACTATCCCCAGCAGGCCCTTCGTGGTGCCTTCTTCTTCTTCTGCTTTTGCTCCTCCGCAACCATTAATTTGGGGCAAAATTAATTGCCTGCCAGACGTCGACGTCGCGATGCTTCGCATATTTACGACAACTACTTATATAGCAGATATTTTCCAGGCAATTTAAGAACACGATTTCGAGGCCATAGGGTGGGGCTAGGTTAGGAATAGAAGAAAGTTTGACCGAAAGTTTCCAGAACCATTTTGCATAGACTTGGTTGCTTTCATCAACGAATGACCAAGGTTACGTCTTGTTGCAACCGGGTGTTGTCCACATCTTCTAAATCTTTCAATTTAGGCACCAAAAACTGGCCTATGATGCCTTAGCAGCGAGTACTACTACTTCTTTCGCCTTAGTATGAGGCTGTACTCCAACTGCAACTGCTCACCATTCTAACATTGTTCCACTCTCTGCCCAAATATTTAGTACTTATCGATGGCGTGGACACTTCCGCGATGACGCGCGATCAGCTGGAGGCGTTCTCGCTGCGCCTCAAAGCGGAAATGGATCGCGAACGAGAGGAGCGCAACTATTTCCAATTGGAGCGCGACAAGATACGCACTTTCTGGGAGATAACGCGTCAGCAGTTGGGTACGTATTACATATATATATATATATACTTAGGCAGCAGATGATGTCATAACTGGTTCTATCCATCGCTTAGAGGAGACCCGTCATGAGGTGCAGCAGAAGGATAAAGAGATCGAGGCCACCCAGGACATGGCTGACGTTGGCACCAAGCATGTGCTGCAGCAGATGAAGCATCTGCAGTTCGAGAATCACACCAAGCTGGGTGAAGCGCGTGCCGAGGCCATGACTCAGCTGAAGATGGCTCAGGAGCAGCACATGGCGCAGGAAATGGAGCTGATGCGCGACAAGCGGCTACTGCGACGTATGCTGCGCGAACGCGAGGAGATGAGCGAGATGCAGATACGCCAGATGGAGGCACACTTCAACGAGAAGGTGCTGTAAGTATGAAGTTGCCGAGTGGCAGAGCCAAAGTGGTAAAAACTATCGAACTGACAGGGAGCAGCGGCTGGAGTTCGATCGCGAGCGCAAGGACAACGAGATGCTGCACGAGCAAAAGATGATGCAACAGAAGCAGAGACTGGACCTCTTCTATACCACACAAATGTTCGAGGTGGAGGAGCGCAAGAACCAACAGATCAAGGATCTACAGGACCATCACGATCAGGCCTTCAATGAGATGAAGAACTACTACAACGACATAACGCTCAACAATCTGGCCCTGATTGGCAGCATGAAGGAGCAGCTGGAGCATCTGCGCAAGCAGGCGGAGCGCGCCGAACGCATTGCTGCCGAGACAAGCGCCGAGAATCGTCGTCTCAAGGAGCCGCTGGAGCAGGCCCAAATACAGTTGAACGAGTACAAGCGCAAGCTGGAGTTCTATGAGCGCGACAAGACGCAGCTCAGCCGTCTCAAATCACGCAATAACAAGCTGGAGAAGAAGGTCAACGGCCTGACCTGGGAGGCCGAAACGCTCATACTGCGCAACGATGCGCTCGTTAAGGAACGCGCTACCCTGAAGAGCCGCTTCAACGATGTGATCGTGGAGCTGCAGCAGAAGACTGGCCTGAAGAATGTGCTGCTGGAGCGAAAGATAGCCGCTCTGTTGCGCGAGGATGAGAAGCGCGCCATCATACTGCAAGAAACGATTGCCACCTGCGCGCCCAACTTTGCCGACAAGCTGGCCCAGATTGATGATCGCGTCGGCGAAGTGGTGGACAAGAAGAACCAGATCATACTCGATCTGCGCTACGAGCTGGCCAAGGCGCGCAAGGCCCACGACGATCTGCTGGAGACCTACGAGTGCAAGCTGAAGCAATACGGCGTGCCCACTGATGAGCTGGGCTTCACGCCGATGCGCGAACGCACCGATCAGCAGCTCTACCTATGCGGCCCGGCGGGCATTGTGACTAAAAACAAGTAAATCCTCCCCCTCCCCCTCCATTGACAGAGCAACACACCACATTGGTATTTGTTTAAACTTTAATCATTTATTCGTAGTTCGTGTATAAGAAATTATGTATACATTACGTGTATAAAAACGTATCCTTTTTGCTGTTTTGGAATGAAAAGTCAAGGAGGAATTCAACATTTGCGAAACGTTTGAAAATCTAATAAAAGTTTCAAATCAAAAATTCTTACATAACTATACAATCCATTCGATTTTTTCCACTCGTTTTTGATTTCTTGTAATTTTCAGTTTTTTCGTTCGTTTAATACTAATTTCCAACATATTGCTATAGTTTCGGTATTCGTCGTAATTTCGATCAAGTCTGAGATACATACTGTGGAAAATTGTTTATATAGGATACTCGTTGTGTAAATGGGGGCGTGCGTGTGTGTGTGTGTGTGTGAATGGAATGAGTTTTCGGAGTTTTTAGGAACGATTTAAGCTAATGTTAAAGCGAGCAGGCGCTATAAATGTAGCGAATAGAGTGAGCTTTGCGAATATTGAATAAGAACTTGAGTTTTCAACTGGCTTGAGGTCAACGGCATACACTAATTTAATATATTCCTGATTGGCTGGCTTGAGGTCAACGGCATACAATAATTTAATATATTCCTGATTGGGTTTCTCGAGTTTAAACTCCTAAAATGTTGGGAAATTAAAACTAAGTGGGATTGTTTTGCTTATTCTGATAATCTAAACGAATTTGTTTTGATTTGTATGAAAGGCAGAAAAGTGATGCTACTAAGTGTTCATTCCGGAAATATCGGTTCTATGGTAGCTATATTATATAGCCCGATCTGAATAAAACTTAAACTTAACGAGTGTGCAGACAAAAGAAGCATCTAGTAAACAGTTCAGCTCTGTAGCTTTCTGAGACTTCTGACAACTTTGTGTTGAAACAGATGAACGGGCGGTGGAACGGACAGACGGACTTTGGTATATGGATTCCCCTTGTTATGCTGATCACGACTATATATACTTTACATAGTCGGAAACGCTTCCTTCTATGCGTCACAAACTTCCATTTTGTGAATGGTATAAAAATTAAGATGTAACATTTTCCTTAGTCTGACATAGCTAATTAATCCCTGCTTTCGTTGGTAAAGCTGGCTTAGCTGGCTCGTGGTACGCTGGTTACATTATTGTAATCATAAAAGAAACAGAAATTTCAAAAACTTCGCACGAGCTCTTCGTTTTTAATCAATTCACTTGAAAGCGACTCGCTGATATTTCTCACTCGTTACAGCGTTTTACATATATTTTGTATAATTTCGCAGTTCGCAACACTTAAAGCCAACTATAGCTTAAATCATGGATTGGGATGATTTTTTTTTAAATTTTTTTTTTAAATTTTTGAATTTCGATTATAATTTGTTAAGGCCCAACAAAGAATTTGTGAATACAAGAGTCATTGCGCATATGAATGGGTAAACATTTCTTGGATTATTTATGCAATAATTATAAATTATAAAAATTATTAAATAAAAAAAATTTTAAAAATGAAAATTCCCTTCAAATGGATAGCGTGTCTAAGCGCACTTGCAATGGAAAATTGTATAATATATTTTCTTTTTCATTTTATATTATTTTATTAATATCATTTTGATTATTGTTTTGGGAACTTTTGTAGTTCTATTTTTACAAAAATCCCTAAATTTCGAGATGATTTCAGTATAAGTAAATCTTATATCAAATGTAATGCTGAGCATAAACCAAAAAATACACTGGAATGTCTCTGGAAAGCACTGGAAATGTAATGCCTCTCCATAATTCATAGACCAATTTCATATTACTCTTAACTATTTCATTTTGATAGGACTCTAACTGGAGTGCATAAGTTTTTTGAATTTGAAGTGGAATATTATCTATTCCAATTTATGTTAAAGAAAGTCTTTGCAGCCTGACGCATAAGCGAGGTCTGATTCGCTGAGAGAATTCAAAGAAGCAAACTAAGAGTGTTCGCGGGAGTGTGTTTCTTAGCTCTGACTGATGTGAATGAAAGGGAACAGAGTGCGGAGGTTGAAATCAAAGCTCACACAAAAGCAATTGGATATTGTTCGCGCATTCGCTGGCCCAAATCTTGTTAATAATCTGACAAACTTTAATGAAATACCAGTGTAATCTTGACATATTCAAATTTCCAGTTGGTAAATATTTTTATGTTTCTACGAAAACCGTTCCATTTTGAGAGCATTGCAGCGATTTCATAGTAAATTCTCATACATTTTTGTATAAATCCAACAAAAGAAATTCAGTGATAAAAATTTAAAAATTATTCATACTTGCTTTAAGAATTTTCAAGTATTTAAATTCTAGAATTTTCATAAGAACGCAACTTTCTCAAATCAATTTAATATTCTAGACTTATTTTTTTCTGAGTGTATAAAATGAGTGAGATATCTTCATATGTAAAATATATTTTTCAAATTTTTCAAAATTTTTTTTTTTTTTTTTGGCAAATTCTGATACACAACTAAAGCTAGTATTCACTATTTTTCAGGCAGGCTGTAAACTTTTCCACTACAAAGTTTTAGTTATTTTTTGTTTCAAATTTGTGTTTGTGTTTTACAGTTTTACAGATTTGTTTTGGTTCCATTCTTTTTTTTAGTTTTTCGTTTTTGTTTCTTATCGTTTTGGTTTTCTTTTTTTGTTTGTTTTTGTTTTTTGTTCTCTCACTTACTTTTCAAATATATCACAATATTAGTTTTGCTGTTTTTTGTAACGGGTTTTACTGCTGCGCTTTCGATATCAATGTGTGTTTCCGTTTTTGTGTTTCTTTGAACTAATAACAACGCTGATGATTTCTCGTCAAATATTAAACTAAATGATGTGAGTATGAGCATGATATATAATGATATATAATGCACACATAAGACACACATACATAAAACTGTTAATGAGAAATTTATCTTTGTCGACCTGTAGAGTTCTAACTGATTGGGTTAGCGGGCTCAAGGTCATGAGTGAGTTTTTGTTAGCTGCCATTGAAATACTTTAGGATTCCGATGGATTTCGGTCGCGTCTCACAGCACAAAATTGATAACAAAAACCAAAAATTGAAGCTAGGCTGACTTTACAGCTGCCTCATGACCTGCCAGAGTCAGAGTCTGAGCCTGCTAACCTAAAAAGTTAAAACTTTTAATTATTTTTATAATAATACTTGGCTTTAATGTTAATGATGGTTGATCGATCGATGATTAGAATATATAATACTATTATGTTATACTTGTTGTTTTTGTTCTGCTTGTTGCGCTTGTGCCAGCGTTTTTGCTATAAATCTCTTGTGTGTTCTAATCTCTTTTTCATATGTGTAGAGGTACGTTTTTTTTTGTTTTTGTTTAAAGTTTTCTCAGTTCTCAAGAGACAAAAATAACTTAGGCGTTACGTTATGAATCCTAATTTGTTTGTTTGTTTTACACTTGTTTTGTTCTTTTGTTAAAAAATAGACAAAATTAAAAATTAAAAGCGATCACAACGGTTTACTTCACAGATGCGTGTGGAAACATTTTTGAAATGTCCTTAGAAATTTTTTTTTTACTTTTACGTAATTATTTGTTGCTGATTTCATATTTCTTTTAGTTTTTGATTTTTTTGTTTTGCTCTATAAGTATTTTTAGGCCTTGGCTCTTATCAAATGGTTTGCTTTTGTTTTTCATTTGTGTTTTTTGCTTGATTTTGGTATATCATTTAAATATAAAGCACTTAAATAATAATATTGTTTGTTGGCGCGGTGTGTGTGTGTGTATATGTGTGTATGGCACAATTGGGAGTATTTGTTCTAGCTGTAAAACTGTGTCTCTCTTGTCCAGAGCTCGCAAATAACAGTTGACTTTTTTTACGTTGTTCAAAAGTAAGAGTTTTTTACTGACACTTTGAGCAAAGAGACAGAGAGAGCTCTTTAGAAAAGCGGTTATTGTTCTCTTTTGCTTATTGTTCTCTTTTGCTGTGATTTATGGACGGTTAAATCGTCTGCCAATGGTCGTTAGCGTATGTATGGGTATATGCGAGGGAAGGGCAATATGCAACTAACAAATGTAAACAAGAAGGGAAAGCTTGCCGAAGCTTGTATATCATTCAAATTATAAATGCATAACTGATTTATATCAAAACTGGTCGGCAAACGTGATTTGATTTGAATAAAAAGTAAAGAAGTCACGCTAGTACATCTGTATATGGGAGCTATATGATATAGTTGACCAATCCGGGTGAATCTCCAACTTAACCAAAGCTACCTGTTCAAAAATTCAGCTGCGTAGTTCTTAAGACTTCTGAGATCCTAGGGTTGAAACTAACGGACGGACACACGGACGGACATGGCTTCATCGACTCCTCTTGTTGTACTGATCAAGAATATACATACTTTATATAGTCAAAAATGCTTCCTGATAAAATTAACATACCATTTTGTGAATGGTATAAAAATCTACAAAAATACTTCAAAAACTTATTTGAAGGCAATGTAGAGACCGTTTGGGTTGCACCTTGCAGTCTTTCGCTCATAACGAACAGAAACTGAAGTTTGCATCTCAGAAAAAGTGTGAGAGAGAGAGAGAGAGAGAGGGAGCGGTTGTGCATGCCTTTTGCGCTTAACGGAAAATGCGTTCAACTGTTATTTGCCAGCTCTGCTCTTGACTATTTTTTTTGTCTCATTTTTACATTTTTTTGTGGTTTGCAAATTTTGCTGTTTTCTTTAAATATATTTTTGTTTAAAATTAGTTTCACAGTATTTTTAGGCAGTTTCACTTTCGTTTTCTTCAATTAACATAAAATTTAACAATATATAATGCTATAATATTTAGCCATTTTGGTGAGCGTCGTGTGTTTGTTCACTTATTGTTTGGATTGGACTATGTTTAGATTGTTTTTTTTTTATTTTGTTTCGCTTTCCATCTAAATGCTGTGTGTTTTCCTTTAATTGTATCTCATATATTTCGAGTGATTTTGTTTTTGTTTTCGTTTTGTTTCAGTTCAGGTTTTTCTTTTAGCTAAAATTATAGATTTTCACTAATATTTTGTTCATGTATTTTTTTTAAGGCAATTTGTTGTGTGTGTGTGTTCGTTATGTGTTGTCTTACATGTTCGTTAGAGATTCTTTGACATATTTTTATTTTTAATCCAAATTTAATTTAGATTCAATTCAGTACAGTTTTTCGTTATAATTAATATTATAAAACCAAACGAAAGTGTAATGCAAATTTAGAAAATATTTAAGTGGAAATCATAAATTTGTTTTTGAACAAACAATATATGGTATATGGTATTCGATTATCCTAGATATATGGTATATACCTAGATATATATATATACCTAGAGAACTTACACCTAATTCTTAATTAAAGCGCATTCATGCAGACTTCTACTGTGTGTGTGTGTGTGTCAACTGTGTATGCTGCATATTCGTTCGTGAGCTCCGATGCTTACATTTTCTCATACTTCGCCATGAAAACTCAGAGCAGCACGAAGCTAGCACTTGGAATATGCAGGACACAGGCAAAGTTGTTGTTGTTGTTTGTTGAATAAACGCATGTTGATGCGTTTGCAGTTCTCTGATTGGAATATTGCTAATATACATAGTCCTGTGTGTTTTCTGACGGCCCCTCAGAAGCCATGGGTTACGTGACGGCGATGGACAGCTCATATTTAGTTGAACTCGTCATGAGCGAATGCTTGAATTATAGTAGGGATAGATTCGTCTATGCTGCAGATCTCTAAAATATTCTCCTCTTCTGATTGTGAATACTGTAGAGAGGCGGTGTGATGCCGCAAGGTCACGATGATAATCCTACGATGGGGAAATATTCAAATATGATTAAGTATTGTTATAACAGTTGTAGGCCTTCGGCTAGTCGAAGCGTTTAAAAGAAATCACAGCTATCACAATATAAACATATTTCCTTACAGTTATCATCTTATCTAATACAACATATATATATACAAGGGGTGCTATTTATATATCGGGAACTGGCAACACTAATGTCGCTACTAGATAACACTGCTCAAAACGTTTTGATGCACAAATGCTATTTGCTTGCTTACAGTAAGTTAAGAAAATCAATTTGGCCAACAAATGAAAATTTTAAGAGAAAGTTTACGTTGGATTATTTTACACAAATTTCGCCGTGGATTATCTCAACAAGAAAGTGTCGATCAACTTAGTTCTTTGCATGGCAATAAAGCACCATCAAAACCCACAGTATATCGCTGATATAGTGAATTCAATCGTCTTCCAAAATCGGTTGTTGTGTCAAAAAACAGCGATGCAGTGCGTGATCTAATAATGCAAGATCTTCATGTGACGCATCGTTCCTCTCGTTGTATACCCTCTAACGTATCAATTGCCCAAAAAAAGGCTCGCGTCGATTGATGAAATGATTAAAAAGTTCACCGTGGTGCTTCCAAACACGTGCCAAGACAGGTGACGAATCATGGATATATGCGTATGAGCTGGAAACAAAACAGCAATGGGCTGTATGGATGTTTGAAAACATGTCAAATCGAACAAAAGTTGTTCCCAGACATTCCAGACAAAACACTTAAGGGGGAATGGTAACCTTTTTTCCTCAAAAACCGATCATTAGACTACCATATCATTATAGAATCGTAAGATGGTCAATGCTGAATGGTAAACAGTTACTTGTTTGCTAGAAGTTTTTGGAAATATAGGGAAAACAACCGCCAAGGGCAGACTGTCCTTCAGAGTTTTTGTCAACATAGTTTTTGAGCACTCAAAACTTCTAATCCGTTTTACAGTTTTCATTTGGCACCTAATGTCGTCTCTCTGTTCCTGATTATGCCAACAAAAAGTATACAAATTCAACGTTCTTTGATGCCAAAAAGGCTGTTGAAGCGTTACAAAATCTCGTTTTAGAGGTACCACTTTTGGAGTGGCAACATGAGAAAGTATATTCACCATCAGGGAGAATATTTTGAAAAACAATAAAGCCACTTTTATTTAAAAATGTTTGTTATTATTTGCTATTCCCGAATTATAAGTATAAGTAGTACCTCTCATATATATAGGTTATATGTCGGATCTTTAAACAATTATCAGTGTATTATTTATTGGCTGTGTGATGATATCATCTGTGTATTTCTCTCTGTCTTTCCTGTTTCATTTCTTTTTCTTGATTTACAGTTATTGGTTGGTGGCCGTTGGCTATCGCATAAGCGAAACAGCGCAGCTGTGGGATGACACACTGGGAGAAAATATGCAAAGAAACGAACTAAGGAGAGGGTGCGGGAGTGTATTTCTTTGCTATGGTTGAGAGTAAGAGAAAGAGAGAGAAAAACAGCAGAACACAAGGGTAAATTTCATTCGCAATTTACGGAGTCGAACTTGCTGTTGATGCTGAGAGAGTTGATGGATCAGTCGTATTTTGACAGCAAAGCTCACACCAACATATGCAAAACAATTCTTTATTGTAGGCGCTTTCGCTGACCTCAATGTTGTTAATAGTCTGTGAGCCGTTAATGAAAATGTTGAAAATCCAATATCCTGACAACCTGACAACAAGAAGTTAAACTCATTCCTTGAACGACTTGCATAAGTACAGCTTAGCTAACAATGTATTTTCAACTAAAGTAAACGTGTTTGCAAAACTTCAACTCAATTGGCTGGGGATAACTTGCTGTTCAGTTTCAATAGGAATAGTGTTTATGGCTCTGTGTCCTGCCGGATTATAATGACTATTTATAAGAAGATATGGGCTTCCTTCTAGTTCACTTAAAGCAAGGGAAGCTCGAAATGCATATTGAGCAAACAGCACAGTAACTTGCACGAAAACTGGGTATCTACGTGAATGGCAAGAGATTTTCACAGCCTCAGAGAGTGGGAGAGTACTCGGATAGAGGTCGTAGATAAAGCAGAGCGTAGACATAAGAACGACAGGGAGGAAACGAAAATATTAAGAGATAGGAAGTAAAGAAAGAGAAGAGAAGGTAGAGGCTAGAGCAGGAGCTGTCCCCTGCTCTTAAAGCGATACAGGAAGATGACTAGAAGAGAAGAACAAGAAGTAAGAAATGGAAGAGGACTAGAGAAAGAAGCAAAAATCATGGAGACAAACTAGAAGCAGAGCGAAGTACAAATATAAAGGTAAAAGACAACGGAAAAAACCACCAGGAACGATTATTTTCAAAGAGAAAGAGTCTTCTACTGTCTTCAAAACGAATAAGGAATAGCTTATGTATAAAAAGCTGTTACTCACTTTGCCAACGGATTGCGTTTCTTGCGATATTGATGGAGATGAGCAGCCAAGCACAAGGACGAGTGGTCAGGATTCCCGCGTGAGGCAGCGGCAACGATAATGAGAAACACATCAAATGTGTTTTCCACATCCTTGAGGCCGTCGTCAATGACGCTGAAAAGCGATTGCTTCACCTTTTCAACCTGCAATATATATAAGAATATAATATACGTATATCGCAGATGCGTAAATAAATGCGAAGATGAGATAAAGAGCAAATCTCTGTTTAACTATTGTTGCTAAGTCAGTCAGTGAGTCAGTCAGTTGGTCAGAGTTCCTGCTGGCAGGCAGAGTGCATCATTATAATCATCATCATCAGTAAAAACGCACCCGTTGATTCTCGCAGCAGGCCTTGGCCTCATCCATTGACATGCCCTTCGTCCAGGGCATGGTCTGTAGCTCGCCATTCCTAGTCCAATACTTGACGGAGACGTGGGCATCGCTTTTATAATAGCCAAATGCCAGCGCCACAACGGCATCCAGGTAGCGGATGTCTGTCCAGCGGCCCGTTATACACTCTAAGAGGAATAGTTCGCTTAAATGGAGACTGGGAACATGGTGGAAATGTGTACTTACTGCTTAGAGAGCTCTTCTCTAAATTGACCGTGATGTGAAGACGCAGGCCCAGCGGCTTGTTGAATCCAAAAGATTTAACGTAGAGCATTGGCATGAATGTGGATACGTTCGCCTTCACCGGGCGGTTTTTGAAGTCCTTTAAGGTCGTCAATTAAAGATGATGGTTGATGGGAGAATTTGTTAAGGGCATATCCACTACTCACCATCTTCTTGCGCTGGCCGTTGGCGGCCATCCGTGCGCCCCGTAGTAGGAACCGTATGGGTGCCATATTCGCTCCGCGTAGCTTTGCATCATCGAAGAAGCCGCGCTTGAATTCCTCCAGATCGTCTTTTCGCACGGCGAAAAGGCTCAGAAATTTCGGGTACACCTGCAGTCTCTGCTGGAAGGTCATTTTCGGCAGCACAGCGCTGGCCAGTCGATGGTCGCTGAATAAATGGCTGGGCAGATGCTCATAGCAGAGGCCATGTTGCTGTACCAAGGGCAGCACGGGCTCGGGACTCTCAGCCAAATGTGCGCCGATCACTCGCAAGATTATCTCTTTATAATCGGCCAATGGTGCCATATAGCTGGGCCACATGGCCACCTCTTTGATCGGCCTGCAGAAAAGATTGAGGACTGCCTTATCCTCTTTGTGAAAGCGAACGTTCTTCCGACAGTAGATGGATCTCAACAAACTGCGATGCGAGGACCAGTGGCCACCGTCCGTCGACCATATGTCCATCAATACCTGCGCCGGCTTGTTGTACCACTCTTGGAGTGCCTTGAGCACAGTGCGGTTGAAGGGCGTCTGGCGCTCCATTACCATCTGCAGCTGCTTCACATATTTAACAAATAAGAAGAGACGTTGGCTGCTGTACACTAGACAGTTGAACTGGCTGCGCACCAGCTTGCGCTGCACTCCATCACTCCCCGTGCTCAAATACACGGCCAGAATCAAAAGAGCCTCGTCGGGACGGGGAGCGCCATTGCCTTTCTCACACAGCGCGCTGTGCAGGCAATCCAACATCTCCATGTCGCTCACCTCACCGCAGAGGGAGCGCATTCTTTTCAGAAAGGCTGCCGCTGACAGATCTAACACACGATTCCTATAGACGGGCATATCAAAGACTCCAATGTAGCAGAAGCGGCGTAGCTTCCTAATGGCCGTCAGTGGCTGCAACTGCTGCAGAAAAACATCTAAGGATGCCGAAGCTAATGGAAAAATAGATGAAGGTGAATATAATAAGTGTGGAAAATGAATGGAGAGAACATACCTGCCGCTGGCGTCGGCTTTGGCTCTGGCTGCTCCTCCATGGCGATGTCGTTGTGAAAATGTGAAAGGCGTGCGTGTGCGAGAGTGCGTGTGAGCGCCTGTGCAAGAGTATGCGTGTCGTGTATATTATTATGCTGCTGGTCCTCTTAGTGCCAACCCCCACTGCTCCTGCACTTTTCCTTTGATATTTCTACCAATCTTCACACGAATGTCACTGACCATCTGTAAAAACAGAACAAACGCACACGAACACGATACAATCGAAATTTATGTCTTGAAAATTGCCACAGCCAGCAGTGTGACCGAAGCTTGAAACACAATCGCTTTATTGTCACAAATATCGATGCGATATGCCAGATATATTCTCGATATTTAAGGCGATATTTGTATAAAATTCAAAATGGACATGTGTACATTTTACAATACCGATTAGTAGGGCGCCATATTTTGAATTTATCGAAGAGCTCACGGATCCATTCAAATCATGCGGCTTACTTTTGGATTAGTGTTCGGAATGTCCCCGAATCCGATTGGAAAACGCTGTTTCAAATGTTCAGCCTTGCAGCTTGCAGAATCAAAAATAATTAACTATTTTCTATTCGCCAGATATATATTTTTATTTAAATTTTTAATTCATAAGAAAGAGTTTTAAGTGTTAATTGATACAGCTCAGGTGTAAATTTATTAAAGAATATTTTTCAGAAAAATGTAAAGAAAACAATGCTTGGATTTGTTGATGTTCATCATTCTGTCTCGTTCTGTCCACTGGCGTAGCGTTAGTTCCAAACTCATGAGAAATTACGAACAGCTTTTCGAAGTGGAAGGGAAGTGGAATGGAATTCGATTAACTTTTCCAACCGCAGTGTAAACGGGAACATCCCTGAATGATTGAGATTATAGTTAACATTCCGGAGTAAAAATGCATATATTAATATTTGGTTGAAAGATAAGAATTTTCCTTTTATTAGTTTTTTTTTTTTAATATATAAGTTCTCAGTATTTTTAGCTGCGTTGTTACTGTTGCTGTTGTTGTTGTTATAACCTTTTAGCTTTCCATATTTTGGTTAGAATTAAATGTAAAATGTATTTTGAAAATGAAATGTCAACAATTTGCTGTTTCTCCCCGTTTGTTTTTGTAATTTTGTTGCATTTTGTTGTAGCCATTAATGGATGACAAATATAAAGTTGGCTTTGTTTGTGTTTAACATTTTGCACATTGTACAAAGTTGTTGTTGTTGTTCGCACATTTTACCAAGCTGTTAAAATTTATATTTATATTTAATGTTTTATTGCTGGTTTGATTTGCATTTGAGTTTGAATACTGAAAATAGCTTCTTATGTGTGTGTGTATGTAGATTTTTATATTTTTTAAATTTGTATTTTTTTGTTCTTTTTTTAATTGTTCTTTTCTGAAATATTCCGAACTGCCAAGGAAAGAAGGCTTGCGATTACAAAAAAGTTGGGGATCGATCAATCACGTTATGTGCTTCTTACATTTTTGTTGTTGCTTTAGATTTTTCAGATTTTGGTTTTCTGATGAAATTGTTGTGTTAATATTAGTAAAACTTGTTTGTTTGCATTCATTAATAATTTCTTAGTCAAAGTGTTATTAAGTTATGCCATTTTTTCTTTGGGTTAACTATTTTTAATATTTGGTAATTTATAACTACAATTATTATTGCCAGTTTCGATAAGAAAATAACTTTAAGATATTATAGCGATTTCTTTAGCGTATTTTTTTTGTTTTGTTTTTTTGTTTGTTTTTTGTTATTGTTGTTTTAATTGTAATATAATGATAATATTATAAATGTGTATTATTTAGGCCCAAACAGTGTGGTTTTATAATTTGTGTTTGTTGTTGAGCTAAAAGTGTTTTTTTTTAGGTATATTCACCAGACAGCTTTGATAACTGATCAATGGCCATTATCAGGAATCAGTCACAGTTCCCGGAGAGACTCCTTTAATCAGTGATCAGTGAATGATGCCGATCCAGTGATCAGTCTCTGGTTAAAGCAAAAACTACAAACGCGATCATATTGCATTGGAATGGATCGTTAATGTGGATCAATATGCTCACATTGGCACGAAATGACAAATGATTGTTATATAAATGTTACTCGTTTTTCTATTCGCCAAGCAGTTTCCACAGCTGCCTCAAAGTCTCATTTATCAGATTCCATTTTCAAATATATATTTGATGATCCAACGATCATTGTTCAGTGATCAAGAGTCTCTGGTGAATACATCAATAATTAATTCATTGAGTTTCTTAGGTATGTTTGTGTGTGTGTGTCAGTGTGTGTGTGTGTCAGTGTGTGTGTGTGTCAGTGTGTGTGTGTGTGTGTGTGTATGTGTGTGTGAGCGCATGCTTGTAATTGTTATGTACACAAGTATCCTGTGTTGCGTTTTTAAGTAAAATTTGTTGACTATATTATATACTAGAGATCTTCAGTTTGTTTTTCGCTTACATTTTGCTGCACTCGCTTAATACTTTATGTTGCAATTTGTTGTTGTAGTTTATATAATTTATAATTTTTACTAACTACCGAGTTCTAATATTAAATATAAATATAATAATAACTGAAAAAATAATGTTTGTTCATAATCATAATGCACCAGTGCGATATATATGTGTTTTGTGTTAATTTCATTTAATTGTTGTTTGCTGCCGTTTTCTTTCATTTCTTTCTTTGTTTGTTTCTTGTCATCTCTTGTTGTTGGTTTTACTTTTGTTTGTTTTTATTGCTATATCGATTTGCTAGTTAAAGTTTCCAGCATGGCTTCTTATTGCTTTCCATTTTCATATGGCTTGGCCTGAGCCACGCCTAAATTACACAAGTATGCGTTCGTATTATACTCGTAAGATTGGCTTTTTTCATATATATATATATATATATATATATTAATTTATTTACTGATTTAGTTTTCTACTTTACTTAGCTAGCACACATTTTCACTCACTTGACCTTGAAACTGTTGCTCTGATTTTCTGAGTTGCCCTGTAAGCAAAGAAGTTTTCAAAATATTTATATATCTAATAACTTGCCAAGCCAAAACAGGGTGTTGCCTTCAAATCGAAACAAACTACGCTTCTGAATGGAACATTCATCACAGAACAAATAGTGATGAATACTGGTGAATACTTCAAGAAAGGGAATGACTGCAAGACACCACTCACAGCTCACCATATTCATATTAAAAATAAGAACTCTGTGAATGTGTTATGCCATGGCTTTGAATGATCAGTGAGTAGTCTCATAAGGCATTCGAAAATGTTCATGGCATTGAACCTAGCTAATAACCAATGCATTTAAACAACTGAGATGGAAAGATAAATCCACTTTATTTGACCCTGTCTATATAAAGCTATGGAAGATCCATTTCCTATCACTATAATGAAAGCCTCTAATGGTTGCACAGTAAATTAAGAATTGTTAGAAAGCAATTAGATTTGCTTATGAATGGCAAGTGAGATCATTCATTCTGAATAAATACAACTTTGTACATTCTGCAGTGGTCAAGATTGAATCCATCATTGCCAAGCTCTAGTGTGAAAAATTGTCTATTATTGCTGAATTTCTAATTTATTTCAATTGAACATTACGAATGGTGCTATATATATTTCGGGAACTGGCAATGGCTAAAATCTGGCAACACTATAATAAAGTTTGACATTTTTTAGCGTACTCACAACGTTTTGATGTAGAAGTGATATATGCTTTGCTTGCAATGAATTAAGAAATGGAAATTTCAAGACGTTTTTGTGGGATTATTTTACACAACTTTCGCAGTGGATTATCTCAACGAGAAAATGTCGATGAACTTAGTTCTTTGTATGGCAATAAAGCACCATCAAAAACCAAAGTACATCGCTGGTATGGTGAGTTCAATCGTGGCAGGAATTGGGAAAGGTCGTCCAAAATGGGTTGTTGTCCAAAAAAAAAACCAATGCAGTGCGTGAACTAATAATGCAAGATCGTCAAATGACACATCGTTATATAGAAGAGTCCTTGCACATTAGCTTGACTTATATATTCGACTTTTTTTTAACTCTTTTTAACTCTTTTTAACTCTCTCGTTGTATACCCTCTAATTTATAAATCGCTCAAAAAAGGCTCGAGTCGATTGATGAAATGATTGAAAAGTTCCGCCGTGGTGCTTCAAAAGACGTGTAAAAAATCAAGACAGGTGACGAATCATGGACATATGCATATGAGCTGGAAACAAAACAGCAATAGGCTGTCTTAAAACGTGTCAAATCGAACAAAAGTTGTTCCCAGACATTCCAGAGAAAACACTTAAGGGAGAATGGTAACCTTTTTTTCCTCAAAAATCGGACATGAAACTATCATATCATTATAGAAACGTAAGATGATCAATTCTGAATGGTAAACAGTTACTTGTTTGCTAGAAGTTTTTGGAAGAATAGGGAAAACAAGCGCCAAAGGCAGACTGTCCTTCAGAGTTTTTGTCAACAGAGTTTTTGAGCACTCAACACTTCTAATCCGTTTTACAGTTTTCATTTGGCACCTAATGTCGTCTCTCTGTTCCTGATAATGCCAACAAAAAGTATACAAATTCAACGTTCTTTGAGGTACCACCTATGGAGTGGCAAAACTGCATCGAAGATTGGTTTTCAAGCATCATGGAGAAGATTTTGAAAAGCTATAAAGCCCCCTTTCATTTAAACCCGTTTGTTATTATTTGCTATTCCCGAAATATAAATAATACCCATCTTATCATGTAACTGGGCGACATATTCATCGACATTTACTTGCTGAAAACTATGAGAAAATTTACTATAAGACAAAAAAGCCATAGAGATCAGATAGAGATCAGAGATATTAAATTTCAAAAATAATTCGCCCACCCATTTTCATGAGTTTCGCTTTCCCAACAGTTTGTTCTCGACTTGATGGCCTCCCTGCTGGCATAGATTTTCATTGATATTCATATCTCGGACCTTGAAATATGTAATGTGTTGCTATGATATGCATCGAACTGCCTACAGGGCACTCAATAGACGACGACTATCAACGACAATATTGCTTTCGTCTCGTAGTTTTTCATGTCTGTTGGCCGTTACTGAGGACGGATTAAACTACAAAAATGCAAAAATGTTTTTGTTTATCTGATCCTGATTCATGTTTGCTTCTTATACTTTTTAGGCAATGAAAGGTAACGCTTTGTAATTGTTAATTGTTGATTCGTTAATTAAGGTAAATGTGAAAATTGCATATGTATTATAGACACGATCTCTCAAGCATCAACTTCAAATTAGCTTATATTAACAATAATCGATAAATGATATAGAACAATAAATTTGTCTCAACTGAGGCCAACTGAAGTCGGAGGAAACCGGCCTTGACTTACATTTAATTTAATTTCATTAAATTAGCTTTAAATTTTCATAAATTTAATTATTTTTGGTTTTTCTTGTTGCTGTTGTTGTTGTTGTTATTTGTTGTTCTTTAAGGCAATGTCAAACGCATTCTTAAATATAAATTACGTGCGAATTGTTTTCAAGCACTTTTAGCTAACAAAATTGTTTTTTGTTGAGTGAAATTCAAATTGTATTCTTAATACTGGTCTAAAAGTACCAGAGCCCTCTCTCTTATACAACTGACCTTGGCAAAAGTACGGCAAAAGTGTTTTGAGAAAGAAAACAGCAAAAAAAGAAAACGAAATGCGAAATATCAGCCTCAATCTGCAAGGTGACGATCTGATTGCGATTAAAATCGATAGAAGAGAACGAACATACTCTGCGATTGGAGATTCTTGGATTTATTAGTTCGGATATAAAAAACTCAAATTTCTCGATTTTCAATCAACGTTTATCAATGTAAAGAAGCTAAATCAAGTTTTGTAAGTCGTCAGTCCAAAATTTTTATTCATTATAATCGGGCAGAAGTCGATAATAAGAGGTTGGAAGTATGACAATGACAGGCAGCTTGCGTTTTACCATCTGTTGGCAAATCTATTTGTTCATAAAGTTAACTTTAAGAGAATTCCAAATAGTGAGAAAATTGAAGAGAGGGCAGTGGGAGGTCAATGGAAATGCTTTCTATAGTTGCTTCTGTCTTAGGTAAAGGGTCGCCCCACTATAATATCATGATAAATGAATAACAACGAAGAAATTTTTCAAAATTACTACTGAGCAAACAGTAGAACAACGTACTCCTAGAACGAAGAATGTGCCACAAAGCTTCATTGTGGCTTCATTGACTGAGGCGGGAGGGACATCGTGAAGGCAGGAGTTCAGACGAAGTCATGACAAGACAGGAAGGGAAGTGAAAAGTGAGAAAAGTGAGAAAAGGTAAGACAAGACAGAAAAGCGAGAGTGTGAGATGATATAGCGAAGAAATGAGGAGTAGGAGGAATTGACCAGCATCGCGTTTTTGCAGCTTCATTGACTGAAACAGGCGGGCAGAGAGGAAAAAGCAGCGAGAATATAGCAGAAGACAAAGAGAAGAGTATGAAAGTTAAAGAAAGAGACGCAAAAGCTTAAGAGAGAAATAAAACAGAGCGAACGTAGAAAGTATATATAGAGCAAGATGGAAATTTTCCAAAGTAAATGTGGAAAAGTCTGAAAGAGAATAGTAGCCTATAGAGAATCAGCAACTAGAAGGGGAGTTAGAGATTAGGGAGAGAAGATTCCCAAAAAGTCTGCCTCTTCCTTTGCAAAAGGAGGGATACCGTGAAAGAAGATAGCAGAGCCTATAGAGAATCAGCAGCCAGAAGGGGAGTTAGAGATTTAGGAAAGAAGATTCCCAAAAAGTCCGCCTCTTCCTTTGCAAAAGGAGGGATACCGTATATAAGTAGATAGCAGAGCCTTTAGAGAATCAGCAGCCAGAAGGGGAGTTAGAGATTTAGGAAAGAAGATTCCCAAAAAGTCCGCCTCTTCCTTTGCAAAAGGAGGGAAAAGTAGATAGCAGAGCCTTTAGAGAATCAGCAGCCAGAAGGGGAGCTAGAGATTAAGGAAAGAAGATTCCCAAAGAGTCTTCCTCTTCCTTTGCATAAGGAGGGATACCGTGAAAGTAGATAGCAGATAAATAGAAGACAGAGATAAGAATATTGAAAGAATTTCGAAAGAAAATGTGGAAAAGCCTGAAAGAGAAAAGCCTTTACAGAGCCTTTAGTAGCCAGAAGGGGAGTTAAGCTTAAGGAAAGAAGATTCCCAAAGAGTCTTCCTCTTCCTTTGCAAAAGGAGGGATACCGTGAAAAGTAGATAGCAGAACCTATAGAGAATCAGCAGCCAGAAGGGGAGTTTGAGATTAAGGAAAGAAGATTCCCAAAGATTCTTCCTTTGCAAAAGGAGGGATACCGTGAAAGTAGATAGCAGATAAACAGAACAAAGAGAAGAATTTAACATTGAAAGAAAGCAGAGCAAGAGCAAAGAAGTGAGAAGAAAGAAAGAACATTTTCAAATGTTTCATTTCATTTCATTGTTTTTGTTAGATTAGATAACTCTAGCTATCAGTCGCCCAAGCTACTTTCCTACCACACATGAGGCTTCAGAGAAAATAAAAGAAAATTGTATGAAAATTATATAGTATATAATATATATATATATAATTATAGTCTACTAAATCGAAGTGGTTTACTGTTCTGCAGCTGAAAACACTTTTGCTGACTTCTGCTGGCATTTTATAAGTTATTCTTCGTATAATTACAATGATTTATATATAATTCCCGAATTGAGCTGATGCCTTTTAGGAATATAATTAACTATTACCATTGTTTTTTTGTGGTTTTTTGTTTGTTTTTGTAATTTTATATTAATCTACTTTGTTTTTGTTAATGTTAATATTTTACTTTACATGAAATCACAGTCCGTATGTGAGTAAGACTTTAAATGTATTTGTTGTTTGGTTTTGCTTTTGGTTTTGGTTTTGGTTTGCTTTTCATTTTGCTTTGTATATATATGTATGTATATTTGTAAATATGTCTATATATATATATATATACTATATGTACTTCTTAAATGTACTATGTGCTGGCGCTTTCTATATGCATTTCCAATTGCATTTCAATTACTCAAGGCTGTGATAGTGGTGTCCTCTTTGTTGTCCTTTCAAATTGCTCTGTTAGATTCGAGAGAGAGAGCAAAATCAATACATGTTCATGATGTGTGGGGCAGGGAGACCTGTTGCAGACAACACATATTTATGTAATTATGTACATGCCAATGACTCCTTTTATATATAATATAATAGTCAATGGAACATACATACTGAACATATATATGTACATTGTATGTGTGCGCATGTGTATGCCAGTGTGTGTGTGTGTGCTTTCGGAAAAAAAAATCGGTGAATGTATATTAATTTTGTCACAAACTTTGCACTGCACAGAAGGAAGAGGGCTTCTAACCACATCAGCATGATAAGGGGAGTCGATCTGTCCAAGTGTCTCTTCGTATGTCCATGTGTCGTCTAACCGTTTTACATACAAATATCTCAGAAGTCTTATCTGCTTCCATAGAAGTTGGAGAAAAACACCATGCCATGACATTTCCTTGTGGCATTTTCTTAATAAATTGTTAATGATTTCGATTTTCTTCAATTACCAAAATATTTTCATTGTCAGGAACAACGCGATCTTGTTGCAAGAAACCAATCACCAGCCTCGGGATGCAGTAGCGCCTCACAGGCCTAATCTTCCCTTTTGCTATATCTTTTCAATGCGTATGGTATATAAGCTTCGGTAGCGCTGAAGCTTACTGTCTTTACAAGATTGTGTTTACTTTTATGTTTAATTAAATAATTTTTTGCATTTTCTTTTATTTTTGGTTAGCTGCAAATTTGTGTGTGTGTGTTTGTTTGTGTGTCTGTTTCTTGTAATAATAACAATTTTATCTCATTTGTTGCTGTATATTTTTGCAAATATGTATATATATTGAAAATATAAACAATGTTTGTTATTTTTTTTGGATTTTGGTTTTTTTTGTTAATATTATTTTATAAGAAAGGCATTTTTTTTGCTGCTTTTTTACATTTTGTTGTTGTATTTTGTTATTTAGAATGATTTATTTATGTTTAAACTTGGTTTTCATTAGGCTACAATAATGCTAAGTTTAACTATTATAAGATTTGATTTAAATTGTTCATTTGTTTAGCTAAAATTTTTGTTTGCTTTTGATCAAAAAAAAAAATCTATTTATGTATGAAATTTTGGTTGTTTTTTTTTCTTATTTTGATAATGTTTTCTATTATTACTTAAAGTTGTTGCTTTTGCTTTTGTTTTTGTTTTTGCTTTTGTTTTTGTTTTCCTTTGCTTGATATGAGCTTTCACAATATGGTTGAAATGTTTTCTTAGCTAGAAATGAATGAATGCATGTGTTGAGATTGTTGGTTGAACGGGAAGGGTGTGTATGTGTGTGTGTGTGTGTGTGTGTGTGTGTGTATGTATGTGTGTGGGGTTATATAGAGTTATATAAGCATAATATATTTTAAATTTAGTTAGAGATAGCTAGATAGATAGAGAGAATGACAGAGAAGAGAGCTAGAGATCATACGGTTTACAGTTAATAGTTAAACATTAGTTTAGGATCTAATATTGTCATCAAAGTTAGTTTTTTTTGGTTTTGGTTTTTTTTAGTATTTTGAAATGGGACGGGGTGTGGCATTCGAGTTAGGAGGGGGGGGGGGTTTAGGTAATAAGCGTGTCAGCGTTGTCTACAAATTGTGGTTGTGTTTGCCCAACAGCCTCTAACTTTAAGTCAGAGCAGTTGAAGGCATAGTGTGGGGCTACGAGTCCTGCATGAATGCATTCAAAATACTCAATAACACATTCAGTATGTATAATGAATGCTACGAATGGGTATATAATGATTATGAATATCGCTTACTAAGCAAACAAGTCTCATAGAGAACCCATTAATAAAATATTTCCAAACTCATGCCAAATTTTGTCATTGCAATTTCTATTAAGATTATAAGATAAGATTTTCAGTATTAGTTAAGACAAATATAAGCTTGATAAACTATATATATGTGTATATATGAAAGTAAGTAATTTAAAGTATTTGGACCTGAGAGGTTCACTTATATAATCAGTACATTTGAAGGGCTTAGTTTGTAGGCAACAAAAGCGAAGCGAATACTTTGAAGCTTAGCAAAAATGTATCCTAAATTTTCTTCTTCTACAAGTTTATAAAGAAGAAAGTTAGCGAAATCATCCATATTTCCCAGCAGACAGCAAAGCGAGAGATTCTCAAATCAATTGACAAATTTTAATTGAAAGTGGATAAATCCCTATATCTTCGTTATTCCATCAAAAACAGTCTGAGAAACAACAAACTCTTCAGACCAAAGTTCGAAAAATATCTATAATATTCATATTCATCCGTTTTGATAAATAAACACAATAAACATTTGTAAAAAGGTCCACAAATGATATCACTAGCGAAGCGAAACTACTTCCACAGACTAAGTGACAGACAATTATATTTTACTCCACTTTTGGATCGGTTTTGAGATCTTTTAAGTCTCGCCAAGCTGCTTAAGAAATTCCTCCTGCCCATTACAATATCTTCTCCTGCTCATTGCTTAACCAGCGATAGAAGAAATATCTCTGTTGTGATGGGATTCCCATTGCTCTATCTTTCTTTATGGATTTTGAAAGTAATTCTTATGAAGATGAGTAAACTTTGGCATTCTTATCGAAGCTCTAAAATGAGCTCTTATAAAGCCTTAACGGACTCTTAATATCGCTAAGTCCCAAGTTAGCAGAGAAGTGTTGTTTTTGGTTAAGTGAATGGTGTTTGAATGCCATGCTCCATGTTGAATGTATTCATGACTTCATGCACTCATGCAGGGCTCTAGTTTTGTATGATTTCCATGTGAATGCTTTGGCAGAGTATTCATTTGTATTCAATGGAAGAGCGTGCACTGTCTTTAACATTAACATTACATTCCTAACGTTGCTCTATGACTGATGAAGAGGGGGGGAGGCTGCCTTCCTCCCCCCATTGACAAAAAAAGTTCCAATAACAATGCTACCTTATTTCTTAAAAAGTTATTTTTTTCTCGTTTGTTTTTTTTTTTATATTTTGTTTTTATTTTGGTTTTTTGGTTTGTTTGTTGATAAAAATTCATAAGCGCCATTGTTTGTCAGCTTTATCAGATTTTGAACTCCATATATGTATACATAAGAGGTGGGCCGCACCTCACCACCACCCCCCCGGGCCTTTAGAAGGCCATGCTGGTGCGTCTGCCGCCCATGCAACCGCCGCCTGGCCCGCCGCCGCCGCCCCTGAGGCCGCTGTGCGAGACGCTGCGACCCATGCGCGCCTCACTGCCACGCCGCTCGCGGGCGCGCCGCAGCAAATCCGAGGTGCTGGGCCGCCGACTGTCGCTCGACGAGCCGCTACGGTTGCGACAGGCCGCAATGTCCGAGGTGGAGGAGCGCCGTATGTTTCCCGTGTCGGTGCCGGCGGCGGCCATGTGCGGCGACAGCAGCCCCGGCGAGGGCTCCTGTAAGCGACTGAGCTGCAACAGCTGTGAGCTGGAACGATGCGGATAGTTGGACAAGAGGTTGGTCGACTCCCCGACATCCGCGGCGCCAGCTGCCGCAGCTGCAGTCTCCAACGTCTCGGACTCGGACACTTCAATGCGAAGGTATGGTGGCCTATGCCGGTGCTGGGGCCCATCGCTGCTCCTCGCAACGGTAACCGTCTCTAAGTGGCCAGGCGCAGGCAGTGTGGGCGACGCTGGACGCTGACGCCTGCCGCTGTACAAGGACTTGAGATGGAAGTCGAAGGACTTGAAGTTCAGCAGCGAGCGGCGCTTTTGCGCTGCGTCTGGCTGATCGGGCGAATTGTTACCGTTACGATTTGTGGCAGTTCTAACTGTTGTTGTTGTTGTTGTTGTTGCTGGTGTTGGTGTTGGTGTTGCTGGTGTTGGTGTTGGTGTTGCAATATCTAATGTGGTTAGCATGCTGTTGTTATTCAGATTATCAATATGTATATGTATATGATGTTGTTGCTGTTGCTGTTGTTGTTGCAGCTGCAGATGTTGCTGTTGTTGCTGCTGCTGCTGCTTCTGCTGCTGCGGTTGTTGTTGTTGTTGTGGTAGCTCCTGTTTGCTTATTGTTGTTGTCATAGTATTGCTACTTAGGCTAGTTTTACTGCTTATCACTTTCAAAAATTTATTATCATTATCTAAGGACTCCTTTCGTCACTGAATGGCACAGAAACCCTGCTTAGCAGCATCCTTTGCGTCTACATCCTCTATGAAGGCCTCCTCCTCGTGCTTGGGCGAATCGCCGCCGCCGACACCCATGCCGCCGCTGCCGCCGCCCAAGCCGCCACAGGGACCGCCGCCGCTCAGGCTGAGCGGTCCCTGCGGACAGGCTGATTGTCACCGAAGCGCCAAAGTGGATATCATTGGCGGCCGTATCGGTTTATTCTCCAATATGCGCTCCAACTCCAGCATTACGCTGGACGACAGTCGCGGCAGCAGCTAAACAAATCGAGCCGGTCAGTCAAGTATCGATCCGGAATGGTGAGGTCAATGCTTACCTGCAGGGACTGCAGACTCTGGTGGAGCTGCTCCGCCGAGGTGGCGCCCAGAAGAAGGCACTGGACTGGCTCGTGTTTCAGCGACCAGGCAATAGACAACTGTGTGGGACTGCAGCCCAGCTTCTCGGCCAAGGCTGCCAGGTCGCGCAGGCGATCGCAGTGCCGGCGACCCTCCTCGATGCGATCCTTGCCCCAACTACCCTGCGGCGACAATGCGGCCTGCGGATGTCAAGGCATGAGTTTCCCCCTCTTCCATTTTCCATCTTCCCTTTTCAACTTACATTTCGATTTATCTCATCTTCGGTCCACGAGAAGCTTTTCGTTTTAAACGATCCCTTCGGCAGGAAAAGCTTATCACCATTCTGCGTATCACTCAAAGCCATGGACAGCGGTCCCCAGGCCATAAGGCCAACACCAATCTTGTTGTACATCTCCGGCAGATACAGTTCGCACTTCTCGCGACAGAACATATGGTACTCGGACTGCTCGACAATCGGTGTTATGCAATTGAACTGCCTGCAGTTGGTGTACGCCTCCATGATCTCCACCTGGGACCATCTGGCTGTGCCCCAGTACATGGCCCATCCCTGCTGTATGACATAGCTCATCGCCCGCACAATCTCTAATGGTGGAAGGACGAAAGGATTAGTTAGAGTCTACGAATCCGATCAAATTGTTGACCCACCCTCCATGGGGCACATGGGATCCGCCTTGTGGATGATAACAATGTCGATGTACTGCAGTTGGAGGCGCTGCAAGCTGGCGCGGACGCATTCGATGATGTGTTTGCGTGAGAGTCCGCGCTCCTCCGATCTGTAAGTTGAAAAGGTTATCAAAAACATTGAGCAAGTATTATAGTCCAAAGACTTTAGGGTAATCTATTGGTCAGGTCTTGCGATGGTAGCACTGATTGGTCATCTTCTTCTTTACAGGAGGACCTGCTCATTTGAGCAAGACTGATTCATATAAGAATTTCGTACTTGAATGTTTGAGTGTCTGTATGTTCTTGGTCGAAAGGGAGTGAGCCAATGTTAGTGTCATCCTGTACGGATCTACAGCGGCACCGAAGAGGAAGAGCAGTGGTACAAGGAGTACAAATTATAATCGTTACGATCCCTGCTTATTCCATTCAACATAGTTCTCTCATGTTACTTTAACAGACACTTCTAATGATTTACAGTCTCTTTAACAGAGGACAGTACAACACGAACCCAATCTCTAACAAGTACATATTCCCATCCCCTATCTACTCACTTGGTGCTCCAGTAGACCTTCGTGGTGATCACATAGGCGGTACGCTTCCATCCGGTGCGCTGCAGTATCTTGCCAATTTCTGTCTCCGAATGCGCCTCGGATATGTCAAACAAATTGATGCCACTCTCGATGGCCAGCTTGAGTATGGCCTCGGCCTGGTCATCGCTAACGCCCGGCGAGAAAACGGGCCACGTGCCCAGGCCCACATTCGAGATGCGCAGCCCGCTCTTGCCAAGATTCTTATACCGCAGGCCGGGCGTTGGCGTTGAGCCGTGCCGCAACGGCAGCGCCGGATTCGAGCCCAGGCTAATGGAGCGGCCTGCAGAGCCAGCGGCAACAGTGGCATTCCAGGGTATGGCCAGGTACATGTCAGCGCATCAGTGTCGGGAGTCAGGCAGGAGTCAGGCGTCAGCGTCAGCGTTGGTTGGCGTGCCGAATGAAAGTGTGCGTTGGAAATGTGAATTTGTTAGTGGCGACCCTTTCATATTTTTTCGGGTTCTTTTATTTATTATATTTTCTTCTTCTTTTTTTTTTTTGTTGGCTTCTTGTTTTGCTTTGCTGCCAAAAAAAAAAAAAATGAAAAAATAACAAAAACAAGTACGTGCAAAAGGCAAAAACAACAACAACAAAAGGCTTAAATGTAATTGTAATAAATAAGGCCTGGCCAAAAGAAGTTGGCATGCTGCATGCGAGTAAGCCAGACTAGGAGTTGCCCTGTAGATATGGTCAGTGAGTGTTTGAGTGTTCTAAGGTTCCAAGTTGGAAGACCATTTAGGAGAGACGATTCGAAGCAATTCTTTGCAGTTGTCCTTAGAGGCTTATGTGACCTCTTAATCCGCGTCAGAAATGAAGCTATGAGCACATGCCTGGAAGTCTTAACTCAGGGAAAAATACTTGCTTTAAGGACAGAGCAATACAAGCACTTTTGCCAATTCATGATTTCGCAGTATATAGCAGTGTATACAGTGTATCCCAGTGTATACAGTTTGATCCATAAGAAGACAAATGAGTATTTGAGCTATTCTAATTGCATCTCTTCAAAAAGTCATACTGGCATTATCTGAGGTATGAACAATACTGACGAAATGAATAACAAACTTATGTTAAAGTTCCCTCAAGAGCCTTAGGAATTCAGTGGCTGTCTAGCATACCCTGACAAGCTCATTAAGTATAGGGTATATGACAAAACAAATACAGGAATGCGAGCAACAGCAACAGCATGCAAAGTACACGAGAAATGGCCAATGGCGGCCAAGTTGGTATATCATTATTCATACCCTTTCCAAGGGGACCTATACTTTTGTCATGGTATTTGGTATAGCTCGAAAGGAAGACTATATATAGATAGATATATATATAGATATATATTCTTGTTCAAAATGATAAGCAAAGTATTTTGCACTGTGACTCTGAGAGCTTCTGTGTTAGATGTGAGGCGGTCTAGTTGAAATTTGTACCATTATCTTTAGAGTAACCAGGTAGAGCCACTGTACAACCACATTATATACTTGGATTCTTGGTGGATTCTGCTCTTAGTCATATAGATCACTAATATATTTCGATTGTTCAGACTGCATCATATAGTTGCCATGACAATGTTCAGCCTAGAAATTGTATATGCAGAGGGGAGTTTCGTTCTGAAATGCTAACCTTAGCCTTCTAAGTCTTTGGCAAAAATCCAATCATTCAGGGCGGACTAAGATCTGTTAGAACTAACAGTCTCTGTATGAAAAAAGAGCTAAGTCTTGAAGCTTTCCAATTCAAATGCTTATTATAATATTCTCATCCTCTTAAATCTGTAGTCTCTAAGACGGGAATATCATGTACAGTCCATTTATAGTCATTTATGGTCCATCATAATGAAGAATTGGTACAAATGAGAGCAATACAAATTGTTCATATCGCCATATGGCTCTCTACACATTTACTAAACATATCATGGAGCAGTTTTAAATCAATCTTTAGTGCAGATTTCCAATTCGATGCTATCATATATTTCTCTTCAACACCTCATGAATGCATTCAAAGAGTGTGAATGATCATTGATAACTCTCTATCAAGACAATTCATTATATAAGCTTCCAATTCGATTCTCTTCTACACCTCATGAATGCATTCAAAGAGTGTGAATGCTCATTGATGACTCTCTCTCAAGACAATTCATTATATAAGCTTCCAATTCGATTCTCTTCTACACCTCATGAATGCATTCAAAGAGTGTGAATGCTCATTGATGACTCTCTCTCTCTCTCTCTCAAGACAATTCATTATATAATCAAGTGAAACCATTCAATCCTTCATCAATGTTTTTTGAAAACCAGAATTGAATACACAAAGTTGTACATTCATAAATGTTCGCTGTTCAATGTATTCACGCAGGACTCTTATTCGCATAACCGTAAGGATATTTAAACTTCGGTCAGGTCAATGTAGCCAACTTTCTTCTCGGCTCAACACAAAGTGCCGAGCATTGTGGAAAGTGCGTGCGCTGCCTGCGTTTTTTAGTGTTTCTTTTTGTCTCTGTGTGCGTGTGTTCGTGTGTTCGTGTCTGTGTGACTGTGTGACGGTTCACCAGTGCGTATGCGTGTTTTTGTGTCACTCGCGATGCTTCGTTTGGGCTATTGTGTGTAAATAAATTACGGATAAGGCTGTTAATTATAAATTATTTATGCAGGTCAACAAAATAAAACAACAAATTGCTACAGAAAAACATTCGAGCCCCGCGGCAAGCGAATATGCATGCAAGATTTACTAGATATATTCGCTGTTAATAATAGATATATCAAAATTTGCAACATAAGCGAAAATTCAAGCTCATATGGTTAGTGAGAAATTTGATACCGAAATCAAGATGACCGCCCGTACCACTGAACTCCTCCATGCAGTCGAGTGACGCTATTGGGGCCCGGCACCTGCAATAAAATATATCATTAATCGACAAAATGTATGATTAATTCACATGACAATTGCGTGGAAAGAAACAAATTACAAGATTTAATCGCAAAGCTTATAATTTCAGAATAGAAAGAAGTTTGTTGGTCATGAGTAAGTGTGATTTATGCCCTGTAAAATTTCGGAGATATATAAAACTATGCAACCTCAGCTCAGCTGAGGGGTTATGCCAAATACTTCATATTGGATTGTGAGTCTTGCAATTTATAATTAAAATGCCTAAAACTTTATATAAACTTTGCTTCTGCCAGTCTTTCGCAAACCCAAACATGGCATACTTGAGGCAGCTGTTTCTCTTGCCCCACGGTTAGCTTAGGCCTGCCACTTAGCGATCTTGTGCATCCTCATTAAGTGCTGACTGTCTTGCAGGTTCTTGGCATGCTTCAATCCAACTACACACTGGATCTGTCGCGTTTGAGCTTCATCCTGATGGCTGTCAAATTGTCAGTGTGAAATCGTCTCAAGCAGAAGAACGGTGGGAAGTGCCAGACTTTAGGCGGAACAGACAAACTCCCATTTTTTAACAGAATAACGAAGGATGGACTCTTGTTAAGTGAGTCTTGTTAAAGGAGTCTTGTTAAAGACATAAGGGGTAGTTTGACAAAGAGCAGAAGGTGAATGAGACCCAATCTAGCCATATTGGAGGTCCTTGTTCCTAAAGTTATGGCTTATCCATTTGTTACTAACTTCTATCTTATTCACCCAATTCCATATTGATCAGCTTCTAGATGTCGCCAACATTATAGACACCCTGTACGCCTGGTCTGCTATTAACACAGAAGCTATAGGCAGCACGTAGCTGCTGAGGATCTAATGAAGCTGGATATAGCCTACGTTATCAACTATGTGCACACCAGGGTGCCCAAATTGCTGGTGCCACGGGCAGAAACTACAAATGCTTTCTGGTGGCACCATCCTCAGGCGGATCACTGGTCTGGATCCAACCAATCCATGTTTTTACGATGGCAATAAGTTGCCTAGAGTGGGCCGTATATGTGGATAACATAAGCATGAATCCTGACTCAGCCAGCACACCCTTAGCCGTTGGCGATGCCGACTTCTATGACTCGTTCGAAGCCGGGCTGCGGAGTTTTTGATGATGCCAACTGCTCACATATGCGTGACATCGAATACTATGCGGAGTTCGCTTATCCAAGCAAAAAGTTTTCTGCTTAGAAGAGGGAAAGAAGCGTTTCCGACTATATAAAGTATACATATTCATGATTTGCATGACAAGGGGAATCGACATAACCGTGTCTGTCCATCCGTGAGTCTTCAAGATACAAACTGAACTTCAACTAAATGCGACAAAAATTGTTTCAGATATAAGGGTTTTATTGATTTGCGGGGGCGGCAAGAGGCGTGGCAAGATTTTAAAATAAACTTGGATTAGATTAGGAGAGTCTACGTACCAAATTTGATAACTCTAGCTCATATAGTCTCTGAGATATAGACAAACAGACGGGCATGTATAAACATGAAAAGGAAAAATTTGGCGGGAAGGATTCTGTTTCGCTAAGATAATTGTTCATGTGGTCTAAAGAGTGCACCATTTGACACCAAAGGCACACTTAAAGGGCGTTCAAAGGGTGTGTCCTTTTGGAGGAGTTGTAGCAAATATATTTTCGACTATAGAAGTGCCTGTCCTACACCCGTTCCATTCATATGATGCTGGAAGAAAACATCGAAATTTTCCTACAACTGGAAGATTTTCCGTGATTGTAAATATAAATATAAGGAATTAGAGAAAGAAAGAGGAGTTCATCATCATATAGAAAAGGTTAAAAGATATCAACACAGGAGTGGGCGCAAAACACGATGAAAAGATTCCCTATAAATTATTTAAAAGAAAACTATTCGATTCATACAAAGCGAGATTTAGGTAAATTGAATTTCCTCTTTGGAACAAACTGAACCCATGATAAATACAAATTATGCAGTTTCGTTTCGGTACAGTCCTTATAGAGTATATTTCGGGTTACCTACAAATTTAAGTTCATTGAATTTCGCTTGTTGATTCCAAGCACATATTCTTATTCTTATCTCTATCCATCTGAGAATGGATGATATTTTTTATGCAACAATTTCTTCGATATCAAAATTGACACTGTCCTGAGATTAAGTAACCGAAAGCTGAGCTGCTCTTAAAACTTTGCTCCTTCGATATGTTGCCCCATTCAGTTGGCCATCTGTCATCATGGCCTACATGCTTCTTGGCTTACTGCCAGCTTAAATCAGCTTTATATATATATATATAAATATCTATAACAGCATCTGGGCCTGACCTTATTATTTTACTTTTACCTGTAAATTGTCACTGGATTGGAGTCATCGCTGGCATTATCCATATTGTTGTTGTTATTATTGTTATTGTTATCGTTGTTGGCCTGAGTAATCACAGAGCTGCTGCTTACCGCCGCCCCCGTTACGAAATTCAAGCCACCCGGCAGTGGCAAAGGCAAGGCCATGCCCAGGCTGCCATTCAGCATAGACGTTGCACCGGTTACGGGCACTGTGCTGGGGCCGGAGCCGGCTGTATCGGCAGCGTTTATCAGGCCGCCCGATACCGAAACCAGAGGCGTTGCGGCTGTGACATTGGCGGCCGGGCCATCACTGACGGCAACTAAGGCGTTGCCATTGCTTGTGGTTGCCATCAGCATCATTGGGTTGGTTGTCGTCGTAGCCGCAGCCGGAGGTTGGGCTGCAGCTGGAGCTGGTAACGGGGCCACCGCTGTGTCGTGGCCGAGCAGCAGAGGTGTGCTGGCATTTGGCGCCTCGGCGAGGCTGTCCTGTGTGTGTGAGGCAGGTGCAGTGTTTGGATTGGTATTGGTCGATTGGCCGCCAGCCTCACTGTTTAGCACCAGGGACATTTTGAGCTAGATCCTTGCAGTATTTGGTATTTGGTCTGATTAGGTACGAAAGAGCACTTCCGATTCAATTTTGCCAGCTTCCTTAGGCACTAATGGACGCCATAATGCTGTAGATTGTTTTCCTTGTTTTGTTGCTTAACTGCTTAACTTTACACTTTAAGCTAGACTAGAGTTTATTTATGTTTGCTTTTGGTTTTGGTTTTGGTTTTAATGTCTAATCACAATTGAAATGTTTTGGTGTGAGTGCAGCTTAAAGCTGCATACTTTTTAAGGCAAAGTCCAGTCAAATTATTTGCATTGCACTCAGCTTATTGCTATAGATTGATCGATAATATTGAAAGTTAAGAAAGCTCTCTAAAAGATTTCAGATTTACACTTCAGGTGGAAATTGATAATACAAATTTGAATGTTATTTCGAGTTTGACCTTGTTTTTTCAGCAGTTTATGATCAATATTATAAGGAGATATATCTTCTTCTATATATATCTTGACTAATATCATTCATAAGACATGTTGACTGAACAATGTCATTAGCTTAGGCTGTCTTGTTTGATTCAGAAATATATAGTACAGCTTAGCAATTCTACTAAATGAATCACTGAACTAGTTCAGTGAAGAAAGATCATTGCAGTGGCAGTAACACATCTTGGCCAATAAAGCGGCAATCGATTCGCATTGGCAAGTGGCCGCATGTACGCAAATAGAGGTCGCACTCAGCAGTGCCAGAACAAAGTCGACTTGGGGGCGAATGGCGGACGTGGCCTGGCCTGGCCGGGAGCAGGAGAAGTAGGCCCAACCAGCAATAGGCTCGACAATATAGCGTGACAATGGCAGACACACACACACACAGTCCATCACACGCACAGGCAGAGGCAAACAAAAGCAAACAATGCAAACAAAAGGATAGAAAATGCAAACTACGAGTGGTGCCAACAACAGCAAGAACAACAACAACAAACAGCAACAATGACAAAGCAATGCGAATGGCAATCAGAGTGCGCTTACAAATGTAAATAGTGAAGAGAGGGCGACAGAGAGAGAGAGAGAGAGAGAAATAGTGAGAGCGCATACAGAACGGCAGGCCATAAGAGGCAAAGTAAACGAGAGCTTTTCACCACACCGCAGCCACAGCACATCATGTTGTTCTGCCTGCATTGGGTAATGGGAACAAAATCCACCACAGATGGGTGCCAATGCCTAAGGAAGCCGTGTGCCTACAGGAAGCTGAAACTGAAACTGAAACTGTAGCTGATTCAGCTTGTTGTCTCGTACTATGAATTGGCTGAGATTGTTTAAAACCGCTAAAGAATCATATTAAGTATATAGGGGAAATACTTAAAACAGAATTGAAGTTTCAACAGAAGCGAACCAAATGAAACCAGGATATTCCATGTTTTACAGGGGTCGCTGAACAGTCACATGAACAGAACTGATCATTTTTTTCAAATTATATTGGGAGTTGTCATGGAAATCTCTAGAGATTTGGAAATACTTCAATTTCAATTCAAATTACTGAAGTCAAATAGCTATGATGTATCGACTCAGGCTAAGGCCTATGCATTGTCAACTCACTAACATCTAATTATCTCCGTCTCCGTCAAGAGCTCAAGAAATTTAAGGAGTTTTGGCTTTAGCTATAGCGTTACGCGTGCACTCTGTTTGCAGCTTAACATGTCTAAACTCTTTCTTAGATGAGTTTTCAGATTTAATGTTTTTTTGTTTTTAGACTTTATGACTTTATAAATCAAAGTTTGGATAAGCATTTGTACAAGTAAACTACGGAATGTTATAGGTACCTATGTAAGTACATATTGACCTCAGATTTGATATATTTTCAGTTCTAAAAACTCAAAACTTCAGTTATATTAAGCAATTTGAAAACTAAATGATATTGTTATTTATATTTTCTACACAGAAAGCATAAATTTGAAGAAGCTGATTTCCGTTTCAGCATTCAAAGCGGAAATAAATGTTTTATTCCAGCTAGTTCGACAACATTGGCATCTTCCCAATATAGCACTAATTGGCCAAGTCCAGGAAGGTTGTTTGCTGACGTTCAACAACGAATATTATAGCTCAACCTTTGATAAGTCAGGCGCCAAAGCTTTGTCTAGTTATTATCTCTAATCGAACTTTAATTTCATGCTGTTGGCATCGTCCCTTGCGTTCATAAATAATAATAATACGATATTATCTAAATAATACCCTTCGCCAGCTAATTATACATTAGCCAAAGTCGTACATTACGTTGCCATAGCAATAATATAATGAGCAAAGCGTTAGAAATCTTTACTGGAAATCATAAAAAAAGCACATACGGTAAGGTAACCTTTGACCGTTTAATCGACCAACTGTTTTGCAGCTTTTCACCACGCCCGGCATTTTTTGAGAGCTCTATATGAACTCAACGTTTGGGTCGGGTCTTAGTAGAGCATTTCTTTGGCAAGAAGGCGCAAGCTGGATTTGTCTTAGAAATCGACTTTCGGATGTTTTTAATTTTTAATATTTATATTTATATATATTTTTAGAACGTTTTATTTACTTTACGTTTCAAATTGATATGAATTTGATCATAAACGGAATAAAGCTGTAGCTTGCTTCTTTTGAACAATGCATTTGCCTTCTGTTTATATGTTTGTTTTATGCTCGGAACCCAGGCTAGAAGCACCCGCCCAACCGGCCGTGGGGCGCTGACTCGCTTGCTTACATTGAATGTAAGGAAAGACGAACAATAAACGAGAGAGAGTGGAGATGGAGATAGAGTTGAACAGATTATTATAGTTAGATCACAGAACACGAAAAGGTTCGTGCAAGTTGGAGTTACAATGCTGAAGATAGATGGGAGCATAGTTTCTAGTAGTTCTGCGAGGGACAAAAACATTCATTTGGCTCGTCAAAAGTTGGATAGTCAATTTCACCATTCATCAGCTTGTGTGTAAAATTAACATTACGCATAATTCTACGGTTTTCTAAGGACTTGCATATCAAGGCAAGTGACTATTTGGATTCAAGTTTAAGCCAATGAAAGCAAATAGCAAACAATTTCTTTTGAACAGACTCAATGCGGTCCTGATGATTCCTGTATTGAGGACATCAGACACACGATGCTTGCTCGAAAATAGGTCGGACCAGAGAAATGTACAAAACTTTAGTAGTATAAGGATAATCAAATTCCTTCGACCATCGCTTGATAAAGCCCACAAAACCCATAGCCTTATTGAAATGTGTAAATCAAGTTTCTTAATGTAGGCCTTAAACTGAGTCGATCCGATCAAGTGGCATATCGTTAAGATGGTACGACATAACTTTGCATTTAGAACAGTTGAGACTTAGTAAGTTTCCCTGACACCACGATTGGAGAGAATCAAGGTCATCTTGCAGCCTAAAGTGGGCGGAAAAGTCGTCGGTGTACATGAGTACGTCAGAATGGGATAGAACCTGAGGCCGATCGTTGATAAATAATGTGCAGAGTAGGGGATTGAGGTGGCTACCATGCGGTACCCCTGATGTAACCCTAAAGGGCTTAAAGTAAGAGTCATTAAAAAGAACGAGTTCTAAGATTAAGGAAGTCGGAAATCCACTTAAGAAGATGGAAGCCAAAGAGATCCAACTTTTATAGTGATTTTACTTTGCTTTGCTGAAGTCAGTGTTAATGACGTCCGTTTGCATTTCATTCTTAAGTCCTTGTCTTACAAGAGAAGAAAAATTCAGTAAATTAGTGGAGGTAGACCTACGCTTCATAAACGCAAGCAGAGAAGAAGTTATAGAAAAACAAGAATTTTGTAACTGTGAACTTAAGATTTCTTTAAAGAGCCTAGGAATGTTGGACAGTTTTGATATGCCCCTATAGTTTTGGGCATCTGTCTTGCTGCGTTCATTATGGAGAGGAATGATAAAGCACTACTTCCAGATAGAAGAGAATGACGAAAAGCCTAAAGATAGTTAAAAAGGCGTACATAAGTCATTACTGCAGAATCTGAGAATACATCCAGGGACACCATAAGGACCATTGAAAAAGCTTGGTTCCCTGGGCTTTAGTCTCAAAGATATCCAGACAAATCCCATGCAAAAGCAGAAAATATGTGTCAATAAACGTCAAGACACTGTCAAGCGAAATGCGTAACTAGGCCAAAAATATGAATTCCATCACGTGACTTGTTAGTAGTTGCCTAACTTCATGCTAGCCCACAATTTTCCCCAGCCCCAATCATCTGCCCCTGCCGCCATCATCACCACCAAGCACGTGACTGAAACACGCAGCGCTTGGTCGTAATTGTGCCCGCCAGGCGTAAACAAACCAACAACATGACTCAGGGCTTAGGACCAGCACCCAGGTCCGCACCCGGACCCGCAGGAGGGGAAGGCGTTTGCAATCACAATCACAACATTGACTTTGCCAAAGCCAACCAATGGCTGTCGGTGACCTTCGGCCTGTGAAAGTGGGCGCCTTCTGGGCAATCAGTTTAGTTCTTCAACATTGTCATTAAACACCCTCAACAGAAGTGTGACAAAATGACATTTTTATTGAACGTACAGCGTTCGTATCGAATATCAGGAAAGTGTGTCTCAAGAACTGCATAAGACAGTAATTTTAATTAGCTAACTATATGTAGTCTATAGTAGCTAACTACTATAGTATAGTGTAGTCAGATGAACTTGATAGATTTGGCTTACACAAGGGAAAGTGTAAGATATAAATGAAATTAGCAATATTTTGTTTATTCTCTGTTTGGTTTTTTTCCAGAGATGTTAAACAAACAGTTTTTTTGTTCTTTAAATGGAGAGAAACCGCTTTTTTCAAGGATTTTATCTCTGTGGAATCCATCTGTATAGATAAATGTATAGATGTTTGTTATATAGATGCAAAATCTATTTATATATTCATTTTCATACCGATTGTGGACTGCTTGCAGGTGAAGCTTTTCACAGCAGCTTCTTAGTGCTCATCTGTAAGGTAAAATTTATCTTATGTGACATAGTTTGCCTTTTAGAGAGCAGAATTTGTATTGCTTTTGGGAATGTTCTACACTTTCCTTCCGAAGTAGTCTTCCTCGCCTTCTATGTGCTAACGAAAATAAGTGACTCTTCTCTTTTACTGCTACATTTACCTCTCATTTACCTAATTTCTTCTATTTCCTTCTTCTTCTTCTCGTCTTCTGCCCCTGTTTTTTTGAACTTCTCATATATTTCTCTCTATTTGCAGTCTTATTTCTCTTAGAGAAACTGCAATTTGCTCTACTCGTTGGAGTGCCATCTTCCTTCCAACATTGTGCTAATCTGCTGTTTGCTCAATAGGCATTTTTAACTAATCCTTGTCGTTCTACGTCGGCTAAGGTGTGATCTTTAGCGGGGTATTATCTTGATCAAAATATTTTATGCATAATATCTTTAGACTTTGACATAGAACCTAAATAATGTTGATCTTAAGCTGCAGCCAGCTTTCCTCTCCTTTATTTTCTTATATCCATTTACTAAGGGTGTGTTTCTGTTTCTTTTTTTTAACAGTGCATAATGAGTTTGCTTTCATCAAGGCCACAATTCACTTGACAAAAGAACTGATTACAATCGCAATGTTTAAGCTGTTCTATGCAATTAGGCATGTTAGCACTAGCAAAGGCTACGAAGAGTTGATCAATTATTTAGATAACTTTGAATTTCAGTTGAGTTGAGTTGATAAAATCTTTAGATGACCTTGACTTTGCATATGTGAATCCCATATGCATATATTATGGCCTCAATCACAATTAAAGCTAGGTGACAAAATGCCAAATGACAATAAAAATAGAAAAATAAAATTGAAAGCAAAGGTTTGTCTGTTTGTCCATCTGTTTGTCAGTTCGTGCAAATGTTGTTGACATGCAGGTGTCTGCAGGTGTATAAAACGAATACTAAAATCGTATCATTGGCGATTATATCTGCTCATTGCTCATTGCTAATGCCAACTGCTGTTTCGACCTTGACACAGCACAACAACACACACACACATGTATATGTGTATGTAAGCGGCCATATATGCACTCGTTGGCGTTATGTCTGTGTGTGTGTGTGTGTGTGTGTGTGTCGGCTAAGCATTTGTTTATTTTGCAGCCAAACGCCATCAGGCAGAAGAAGGCCAGGCCCAGGCCCAGGCGTAAGCCGTCTTATAAGCTCATTACGGCGCTGTCGCTTCCACTGCCGCATCAGCCGGCCCTCGCACAGTGGGACTCCTTAAACTCATGTGTTGGCAAAAATCAAGTAGGAAGTTTTTAGACCTAGTTGCCTTATATATAAGTCACTTCCAGCTCAAGCTTAGCTAACCAAGTTGGCTATGAACTGTGTTCAAATGGCCAACATTTTGTTTGGCATCGAAGTAGGCCATCTCAAATTTTTTGGATTTCTCCTCTTAGCTCGACAGCCGAATTCAGTTCAGTCTGTTGTAGTGCCTTGAGCACTCAACAGCTCTTAAATCTTTATTTTATTTATATATTTTTTGCTTATTTTAATTCTTTTTATCTTTCTAAGAGGAAATTGAAAATTTCTGTAATTTTTTTTTCTGTTGGGGTGGCAATATGGTATCATCACTATCATCTGCAGTTGCCTTGGTTGTTCTTTTTTTCATCTTTTCGAGATGTTGAATCGGGGATGAGCATCATTTCCAGCACGAAACTAAAACCCGATTCAACGCAAGATAAAAATGGCATTTTAAAATAGGCCTTAGATCTTTATAGTTATTTTATTTCTTTTGTAGTTCCTGATGATGTTCTCTTTTCTTCTCTTTCTTCTTAGGCAGTTGCCATTCATCAATCCATGTCCTCGTTGCCATCAGGCATTTTTATTTTACATCCAAAGTTAGCTTAGCTCCCTAATTTTATGTCAACATTTCTCCTAGCTCGCAGTGAGATCTTGGTTTTTGTTGTAGATCTTTCCCCCCACCCACACCCAGTGTAAACAATCGCAGGCCACAAGGGAAGGGCTTTGCCTGAAAAAAGTGGCTTAGTGTCCTGTTAAACGTGTTTGAAATTTCGACAACGCATTCTGGGAATTATGATTTAGGGTTCCAGTGTGCGTGACCAGCGTTGCCGACGATTACATAAAAATCACAGAGAACCCCACAGCTCAGCTCAGCTCAGTGTCGCAGTCTTAATTACAGCGACGCACAGGCCCAACCCGAACCCAAACCCAAACCCAAGCGCAATTCTCTCCGGCCGGCATAAAAAATGTAATTTTATGCACTTGGCTGCTGCTGCTGCTGTCACGGACAGCTGCCGCCGTGCCTGGGCTCCTGGCCAGCCTTGACTTATGCCGCGTAACTGCAGCAGCTCACACACACAAACACACTCGCACACACATGGGCACATTACGGCATACTTAAGCTTGGGGGAAAAAAAAGAAATATAAAGTCAACGCTGGCACGTTTAGGCCAAATGTGTTTGCCTTTGCCTACGCTGCGCTCCTTCAGTTCGGGCCGAAAGTGAAAATAATAAAATAAATATACATATGTACATATATGTGTAACACATGTATATATATATATATATGTATATGTATATAAGCATATATATTTCTTTGTTGTTTTTGTAAGCTTCTGCTGTTTTTCTCATTCTTATGCCTCACCGGTCGATATGCCGCATTTGCTTCGCTTGCTTATTGGCCTGCGACTGCCAACTGCCAACTGGCAACTTGCAACTGGGATTGGCTTCGGGCAGCGGGCAGCGGAGGGGTCGGACATGGGCCTGAGCCTTATGGCACTGCTGGCCTGACCCACTGCTGACTTTATCTTTCGGTTTTGACTGCCAGCCAGTCAGCCAGAATGCCATTTGGTGTGCACAAATGTACAAATGTGTGAATAAAACATTAGTAAAACACCAACACCAACACACACAAACACATTTGCATACATATACGCATACTAATGTATGCCGCAGCAGACGCAGCCACAGCAGAGTGCAACAATAATAAATATCCATATTGGACAGATACGACAGTTGTAAAACACAAAACTGTGGCGACAGCTCAAAGAAATATCCCACGATTTAGGTGGAAGAATAATGTCTTTAATATTAGCGATGAGATATATCAGGAAGATATCATGATATCATGATATCACATTGGATTAATTAATCCTTTCGGCGTATTAAATGTAGACAAATTGACAGTTGCAAATGTGGCAGCAATCAGCAGGAGTTTGCGCTTGACCTTTACCTTTAAAAACCTCCAAAACTAAATGAATCTGTTAGCCATGGAATTTATATATATTTGGATTGTCCAATTTGATCTGTCCAAGTGGAAATTTCTGTGACACTTTTCAATTAGAATTGTCTTCATGCAATTAACAAAGCCAGAGGCCAAGGTTAGAGTTGCGAATTGCAGTTAAATAAGATAAATAATTCAATTAGTTGATAGAGTCTCTCTCTCTCTCTCTCTCTCTCTATTAGTCTCTTTCAGTTCGCCTTCATCAGTAGTTCTTATTCACTTTGGTGTCCTCCAGCTATGCTGTAGCTTATGATATTCAACTGCTCTCTATCAGTTGATCTTATTCACTTGTTTTCGATTAGTTCATAGTGTGTTCCAATCAACTGAACGACAACAAGTGAACAAGAACAACTGCAACTAAGTTAGTGATTGGAATTGATCTGGAGAGTTTTCAAGAACAAATGAATTCGAAGAAGGGATGACACTACCATGGTTCATCTCACATCACACCAACAAATCAAGTTTTTCTAAATGAAATGGCAAAACTAGAATCAACATTGACTGAGTCGCATGTGCCTTGGATCCATTCCATTTCCTTCACCATGGATAAATCCTAATTTCAAATCAGCAATTCTAAAAATAGTTTCGCAAATCAGTAAATAGAGTCCATTAGATGAAGTTTATAGAAAATTTGGTGATAATGGAACCATTTCAGAAATCACAAGGTTCTGTTATATAAGTTCTGATTCGGGCATCGTTATCATTGGTAAAGGCTCGCCCTGCCACTGGACACAGTACGAGGTAACTGAACGCAGGGAACGCATTGCAATCGGCGTTCCATCGGAAGAAGGACTTCCACTGACAAGGGCAAGGATGAAGATGCTCGCGTTCGGTTCACTTGATGATGGCCCTGGTCAGATTGAGGCTTGTGGGGGTGTGGGAAGGATGAAGCGAAGGACATTGAAGGCTCGTGGATTATCCAAAAATAGAAAAAAGGCGGAACAAAGGAAGAAGAGGCCGCAAAAAGACGACTTGATCTCAGCGCTCGAAATCGAAGCTAGCTAAAAGGGCGACTAAAGGCAAAAATCGATTCATTAAGATGAAAAGGTGGAAGAAATGATGATGCAAATACGAGAAGATCAGAAGTTCCTGACGTAAGCTCCTGAATACCAATGGGCAAGAACAAACAGAGGGAATGTCAGTGCAGGATTACAATATGGCAACAATATGAGACTTCTTTGATAGAGATGGGGCTCTAGCTGAAAGAAAACCAAAGCAACATTTTCTATGGAATTATTTTCTATTGCATTTTTTCAAGATTTTTTCAGAGCTAACCCTGCTAGGTTGCTCACGATTTCAAAATCTTCAAGACGTTTAAAAAAAACATTAATATATCTATTAAGCATTTATACCAATTTTAACAACAAAATCATTTGTCTTGCAGCTTTGTAATTTTGAATAAAGAAAATCGTGTTTTTTACGATTTTTTTTCCGATTTTTCGACTTTAAAATTCAAGGAAAACTAAGAACAAATTTGTATTTCCCTTAAGGTGCATGCATTTGTTGCATAGTTGCATTACTTCTGGGTTGTCTGAGGCATAAATTATTAAAGGTTATGGCTGAGATATTAAGAATCTGGGAAATTGGCCCACCTTTGCATATTTTTCAAAGATGACCTGAAACTTTGCCCATCGGCTGCAAGTGTAGTTTAGTTAAGTGTATTGCCAAATATGCTTTAAATTTGACATTTTCCCAGAGGAAAGGTCTTTGCATAATAATATGTGCTTATCCTCTATATCTTTAGCTATTTCATAAGATAGGATAATATATATTTCTTCTTATTGAAGAATATTTGATATAAGTCAAAGGCCTAAGCCAAACCTAATAGTCTAACAAATAATTCGAAAGCTTTTTCAAAGGAATTACACACTCAGTATACTTATGTTAAGCAATTATTTTGGCATTGCTTTCATCACTAGTCTTCACCATTCTTCTAGGTTGATCAGATCAACGGCAGCGTGGACAAAGTCTACTCATTGATATGCAACCTCAAGCACCAAACTTCCCAATTGCAATTCAACTTATGGTTTTTGTGGCCCTTTTCATACCATTCACAAGAATGGCATATCAATACTGTCAGGAAGTTTGCAATGCATTAAATAAAACGCTTCCGACTGTATAAAGTATATATATTCTTGATCAGCATGACAAGGGGAGTCGGTATAGTCCGTCCGTCTGTCTGTCCGGCTGTTTCAACACATTGATCTCTGACGTCTTAAAAGCTACAAAGCTGAAATTCTTAACAGAGGCTTCTTTAGTCCGCACGCTGGTTAAGTTTGAGTTTCATCAAGATCGGACAACTATATCATATGGCTACCATATAACTGATTGTTCCTGAATGAACATTTGGGAGCATAACTTTTCTCTTTTTCATCCAAGCCCAACCAAATTCGGGTGATATTCATTTGAGGAGACTCCATGTCTACTGGAGTGATCTGACCAAGATCGGAAAACTATATCATATAGCTACCATATAACTGATTGTCCCGGAATGAACACTTTCTAGCATAACTTTTCTGTTTTTCATTGAAATCAAACCAAATTCGGTTTGTATCTATTGAAAGAAGCTTTACGTCCACTGACCAAATTTCATTCAGATCGGACAACTATATCATATAGCTCCCATATAACCGATTGTTCCAGAATCTGCACTTAGCAGCATAACTTTTCTCTTTTTCATCAAAATCAAACCAAATTCGGTTTGTATCTATTTGAGAAAGCCTTACGTCCACTGACCAAATTTCATTTAGATCGGACAACTATATCATATAGCTACCATACAACCGATTGTTCTTGAATGAACACTTTCTAGCATAACTTTTTTGTTTTTCAACCAAATCAAACCAAACTCGGTTTGTATCAATTTGGATAAGCCCCACGTTCGCTGGTCTAATCTAATCAGGATCGGATAACTATATCATATAGCTACCATACAACCGATTGTTCCTGAATGAACACTTTGGATCATAACTTTTCTCTTTTTCATCGAAATCAAAGTGAATTCGTCTTGTATCCCTTGCATCCACACCCTCCTACCAGACTTCATCTAGATCGGCTATATATAGTTACAATGTGAATGGTATATAATCTTCGGCAAGTCGAGGCTAGGCCTCCTTTCTAGTTTTTCCACTTTTTATCATTTATTTGCTTAGACTGTTTTTCGCATTATTCTTTTTGGCATCGCTTGGCCATACGTTTTGCGCTTTTTAGACACAAATTAACTCGTTTGTGTGCAACGGAGCGTATGAGTTACCAAAAAAAAATACAAAAAAAAAAACACAAAAAAAATTCTGCAATTTGTGTGCTCACGCCGCCGCCATGTTGTGTAGGCCCCTGCTTGTATTTATAGCTCTGTCCTGCGAGGGGGAGGGGCTGGTGAAGCCCCAAAAAAATATTTCAACCAACTGAGCAAGTGGAGCAAATATGGAGTAAATCTTTAACTTGAAATTTCGTTCAAGCGAGACAGCGAAAAATTCGATAATGATATATTACTCATACGCCGTGTATCCTGAATGGCATGGCATGCCTCATGCATATATAGATAGAATCTGGCCAATTAAAATTGTACTTTTATTTAAATGCAATCATCAATTATTTGTAGTTTGTGTCGTGTCTCCCAGCAAGAACATGCACATCTACGACTTACAGGTGCACACATGTGTTGGTGTGTGTGTGTGTGTATTTGTATGTCAAATAGATCAAATAACACGCGCATATTTAATAGGCCCCAAATCAAGGTCTCTTTGGGCACGAACGCCTGACAAAATCCTGCATGCAACAGCAGCAAATATTTGGCAAACAAATGTAAAATCCTCTCAGGCTGTTGGGCTGCCGAAGACTTTCAGGCGGTTTAGAGCGTTTTTCATTAAAAACAACTTTGAAACTTGCACAAATTGAAAGATTTTGTGTTAGAAAGTTGGGCAAACAATGAATAAAGAATGCATGAATTATGTATACGCAGTGGTGTACTGCGAGACAGTAAAAGTTTCGTTGTCAGCCTGTTTGTGTTTTGGTCATAAATCAAATATTGATGACATTTGATAGTTTTCCCCCTGGGAATGTGTTGATATTTAAACAATATAGAAATATAGCCTTGTATATTAAATAACAACAATACGGCACAAACACACACATACTACAACATGGCTTCCTTTGGGGCACATTCGGATGACATGATGCCTAAAACAAATAAATTAAAGCATTCATTTCTCATTAACCGAAGCATGTAGTGCGGCAATCAAATTCCCCTTTGGGACAAAGCAGATTTTTTAGCATGTTCCCTCTGTGACGTCAGCAAATGTTTAGAAATTTTAATCAAAGCTCGACCGCCCGGTCTGGCAGACAGGTTATGCATCCCTTATTTGGGAGTTGGAGTTGAGTTGGCTATCTAAATTAAAATTTAGAAAAGACTGAAGCTTCTCGATTTCATAAAATGACAACAATTTAGAGAGATGAAAATGAAATAATGATGGAAGGAAGGAAACAAGGGTTCACATTGGTGAAAGCAAGAGAAATAGTTGAAACAAATGCAGAGGGAGACAACTAAATGTGATGCTGAATATTCGCAAAGGTTGAAAAGAAAATTGAACTAGCGTCTTCTTAGGGTGGGAAATCTCCAGATGTCTCTAATACCAACCGATTGGCTATACCAATTTCAGCGTTCTCTACTCATGGCACCTGTGTGAACAAGTTATCTGAATGATTGTGTAAAAAACAACAAAGCCAAAGACTTAAGCAAACAGTAGAGCAACATAAGACAATTGATATTTCCCTGTACAGAAGAGAGCAGATGGGAAATGCAAAGAAAAGCATAGACATAAGCATTTCCCAGACGCAAAAATCACTTAAGTGCATTTGGGATTACCCACACTTATGTTCACATTTACATTTTTGAGGTTTTGAGGTTGGGTTCATAAGTACCTGGAAAAATGTTGCAAATCAACGCTTCCGGCAACACAATCTCAATTAGCCATAGCATTGTTAAGCGGATTATAATATTGATTGAAATTTGTATTGATTTTTTGAAAAAACCAATAATTATTTAGCACGGAAGTAGAAAGCAGCAATATTGTGTTAATTTTATGGCATTCAAGCATAATTTTTGTGGCTACTTGCTTGGCAATTCCATTTTCATATAGAAACTCTTCAAATCCTACAATTCCTGGTCTAGCCGAAGCTTGCAGAAGCTTTGTATACAGATTTATATATTATGAGATTATGAGGATATGAGTGACAGTTTCCAGCACAACCTTGTTGTCATTGAGCTTCTGAGATTAGCTGACTGAGGTATAGTCTATAGTATATAGATATACTGATATAATGGTATAATACCAAAAGTTTATACATTTTATAAAGAAACACATCCAAAAAAGAAACATAATTTACAGACTTCTCTCAAAAATAAACGAAAATTTAAGACCCATTTTCATACCAATTACAAGATTTCAACAGATCTTTACTACCATAGATATATGATATAGCTATTGGAACTAGTTTAATATTAGATGAGTTTTTGGCTAACGAATCATAAATTGACCGATCTAATTAGCATGCATATGAAATTTGAGGTCTTTAGTTTGAAAAGATGCAAAGGTAATCATATCTTTGTCAGAGTTTTCTATATTTCTAGGTAGACTTTGACCTCAATTTTAATAAACTTGCCACAACTTTGTATGCATCTTTAAGAATGCTTCAGTAGGTGTTACTGCTAACTGTTAATTATAGAAATTATAGCATCCTTTTGGACACTTTATGTAGGATATAGTAGGTGCATAGTAGGTGTTACTGCTAACTATAGCTATAGAAACTATAGAATACTTTTTGACACTTCTTTTAGTATTCCTTTAGAGTCATTAAGTAAATGCCTTTGCATACATTTAGAGAAAAAAGTTGATCGAATTCGAAAACAACTTGATTCAAGTACAAAATTCTTGAAGTTATTCATTTAAGAGTGTCTTCTGGTTACTTTGAGTATGACAAATTCCTATTTTAGGTATTTTAGTCTAGATTCAAGATTAATCTTCTAATTTTCACGAATATTTAACGGATATTTTGAATTTAGGAATCTTTTGCAGTTGATTTTATTCATGTTCTAGTAGAGTAAATGAGTATAACTGGCAAAAGGAAGCATTTCTGCCCCCCTAAAGTATATATATTCTTGATCAGCATCAACAACCAAGTCAATTTAGCCATGTCCATCTGCCCTATAAGAGCTAGAGTCACTAAAATTGGTATGTAGACTCCCCTTGTGGGGCGTCAGATCAAGTTTGGCTTAAAATATAAAATCAAAAAGTGTTGCATACTTTCGAGTGTGCCTAATATTAAATAAATGCTGAGTACGAGTATTTCATAGTCTGTATATAGACTGTAGCATTCTTACTTGCTTAAATTTGAAACGTACTCGAGCTAGTAAAAACATTCCTCTTGAATTGAGCAAATGTACCAACTATGTAAACTCTATACAGTAGTTGAAATCATCCCAATAAGCTGCCTTGTATTCAGCTAATCTCATATGGTTTGGCCTCTTTCAAGTTTGGCTTAAAATATAAAATCAAAAAGTGTTGCCTACTTTCGAGTGTGTCTAATATTAAGTAAATGCTGAGTACGAGCTTAGATTCGAAGTACAAAGCATTCTTCCTGAATTAAGCAAGTGTACAAACTATGTCCACGATATACAGTAGTTGGAATCATACCAAACAGCTGCCTTGTATTCACCTAATCTCATATGGTTTGGCCTGCACATTCGTCTCAAGCAGTTTCATATATTTCCATACAAATCTATATAATATGTTGCCGCATTGAACATTTCCTTTGATGCTCTCCAGCTTGGGATGATAATGTTTAACATGACTTTTGTAAACTTTTCATTTTAAATACCATCCCCCTAAGCTCTCTTTGAGCTTCCGTTGTGTGGCTAAATTTTCGAAAATGTATAAGCAACAAGGAGCAGAAGGACCCCAAGCCGGCAAAGAGACGTCGTGTGTGTGGGCCACAGCTAAATTTCTTATGAACTTTTGCCTAACTTTAACTGAACTAAATTGAACTGAACTTGTTACTGGTGTGCCTAATAGTCGGTGCAAAAGTTTTCCCTTTTCCTTAATAGTTGCCAGGCGGCTCCTGGCATATCTTGTTTTTTGGGCAAGTTCAAGTGTTTTCTGAAAGTTGCCGGAATGCGGCAGGAAATGATTTATATTCGCAGATTTTTGTTGATCTATTGAGGGACATTTTCATATGGATAATAAGACTTAAAAAGAGTTTTTCAATTAGGAAAGTATTTACATATCTTAAGTGAAATTTATATATTTTTATTATAATTAATATTTATTATTTAAGTCAAGCCACAGCTTTTGCTAAAAGTGATATAAATAAAAATTCTTAAAAAATGTTAAAATTCTCAAGGAAATGTTTAAGCTTGAGAAGCATATTGAAGCCTTTGAAAGTCGTCTTGCTAAGCAACAAACACACACACTGACTGACATTGGCAGTAGTATTATTAATGCCTTTTGTTGAAAACTGTTGACGGCAATTGGTGGCCCACTTGGGCCGCCACTTTTAAACAAACAAGAAAACAAACACACGCACATGCAAAAAAAGATTGAAGAAAACATAGATGCTTAGCTGATCGAATTTGAATTACTATATAGTATATACATCGGGCATATTTAGAGAGCTTCCATATAACTTGATAAATATATACAGTTATTTATACATATACTATATGTTTAATAGCACAGCAAATGATACACATGTGTGGCATTTGTTTCAATATAAAATTCTACTATTTTTATGTTTTATTATTTTGCTTGTTTTTTTCGGTTCAGAAACTTATTGTTTTGCTTTTGTTGTTTTTGTTTTTAGCTAGTTTATTATTTGTTTTAATATTGTAATTGTTATTGTGATTATTTTATTTGTTGCTGCCGTTACGCCGCGCCGTTGGCGTCTAACACGCGAAACACGTAACACCGCAATGAAGTCGAAAAACAAATTTTTTGGCCGCACAACCCGAAAATAGCAAGAAACGGCAAAAACTGAAAATGGAAAATTGCGAATGGACGGCGTATGGCGAGAGGCCGAAACAGAAACAGTTCTGCCAGCCCCCTCGAGAACAGCACCAGGCCAGGCACACAGTCATAAAACAGAACCAGAACATGAACAAGAACAAGAACCGAACCGAACAGAACAGAACAGAACAGAGGCTGACAGAATGACGCTGAAGCTAGACGACGAACGGAACGAGTAATACGAACAAGGCAGCAGCAGCAGCACATGAAAATTTGATGCGAAAAAAACACTCGACTCAGCCAACAACACGGTCAACACACGGCCAACAACTACAGCTGGCTGAAAGCACGTGGTATTTGCAATACAAAAAGAAAGCCAACAACACAATCAACAACAAAAATAAAATGAAAAAGAAATAAACTGTAAAAAAAATACAGCCAGGCAACACTTCGGCCTAAAGAGCATAAGGCACAGAGCGATAGCCAGCAAGAGAGAGAGAGAGAGAGAGAGAGAGAGAGAGAGGCCAACGCGTGTAAGCTTTTTATTTTTGCTTTGCTTTTGTTGCCTCTCTGTTTTTGTGGTGAATTTTGAGTTTCTCACACGTGCCCCACTTAGCAAGCGTGTGGCACCATCAATAAACCACAGCACCAGCACCAGCAGGCTTGCACCAAACCACCCATAACTGCAAATTGGCCTAGACGCACACAAAGGCAGGCTCATGCTCAGGCGGCTCAGGCGGGCAGGCAATTTTCTCCATAACATATTCAAATGTGGCTACGCTTGTGGTTTGTGCTTGCAACACACATAACACGCATTATACTTTCTGAGTGTTGTGTCACGGTTCCGCCTTTCATTTTCGGCTCCAAATGCCACACTTTACCCCCATATGATGCGCCAAGAAGTATGCTTTGAATATATGACAATGGGCCATACGTAATTGGCCCTGACAAAGACTAAGTAGATAACGACTGTTATGGAGTTGCTTCGATATGTAAAAACCTCAAAACGATGCCATCGGCTGGTAAGTCAATATACCTTACATATGTCTGTACGAATGTTTCATTCTAAAAGTTCTCAAGGACACAACTTCATAGAAATATAAGACACATTATAAGACACGTAATAATGATCAGCATGATGAAGGGAGTTTGTTTTTATATGCCTGTTTCCACTTAAATTTCAACTAGATAGCTAAGAAAACAGCTTATAATATCTCAGTATAAGATAGACCGAACGAAATGAATCAAACAAACATTTTCACAAATTTTTCTAATGAAGACAAGGCCAAATATTTGCCAGATTTCATCCCCAGGAAGTTTTTACTGCACACAAACTAAGGAAAGTGTTCTTTGGAGAAACGAACACATCAGGTAATTCAAAATAAGAGACTTTCTGATGGTCTTCAAAAGATTCTTATATATTCAATTATCCCCAAAGAAACCCCTTCAAAATAACGATCTATTCTAGTAAAACTCTGCAATTCTTCAACTGACAAAACAAATTCATTCATAATATGCAACAAAATTTATTTATAATTAAACTTTTCATAAAAAAAACCTCTAAAATTTGTTTGAAATTTAGTTGAAATTGAATTTCAGAACGTTTTTGTTTCTTTTCGTATGCAAAACGCTTTCAATTACGATTTTGGCAGTCTCGTTTTACCTATACACTTGCCCACATACATGTGTACATATGTAAATACATATCTAAGTCGTATATTATATGCAAAACACCGCATTGAACGCAACACGCAAAAGCTGCAACCGCAAAAGCTTAAGCATTTCGGCAAAGAAGTCGAGCTTAAGACTCACTCGCCTTTCACAACTAGAAAGCTCACACTTGAGAATTTAGCTTTTGCGCATTTATGCAGCAGCAACGACAGCAGCAGCAGCAACAGCAGCAGCCACTGGGGCGAGATGAGAGCGCCAACATTTCGTTTGGGAGACACAAATTTGAAAATAAAATTACAAAAAAAGAAAAAACATGGATGGATAAAAGCCAGCATTTCGTGGTAATTGTGAAAGCAGAGTTGAATGAAAAGAAAGTGATCTGAGAAAGTTTCAACACTTTTAATTGGCAACCAGCTTGGGAAATGCCGGGCGAAGGCATTCAAACCCTTTATGCTTTACAAATTACAGATAATTTAATTTAAGGATGCATAGCTTGGATATTTTTTGAAGGATAACATGAAGTATGTTTTACAGACAAGAATTTGTAAGATAGATAAGAAACATCTGTTTTCAAATTATAGCAAAGTGGGCAGAATAGTCATAAAAATAGAATAGCTATAAAAATGAGCTAAGAACAAATAACTTTTATTGGTTTGGGATCATATACATATATCAGGAGACAGAAAAAATGCGTAAAATTATCTTTTGGAAGTGATGTATGAAAGTCATCTACAAGAAAAGCAGCTTCTGTAAGATAGAAAGCAAACATTTCCTAAGAATAGTTCTTACCTAATGGGGAAATTGAAACAGTAAGGAATAATATCTTGGAAATGAGGATGCAAAGTATCACACAGGAAGTAGAGAAGGGGAAAACATACATAAATGTCATCTAAGAGAAAAGCAGCTTCCGTACGATAGAAAGCAGCCATTTCCTAGGAATAGTTCTTACCTAATGGGGAATTTCAAACATTAAGAAGGGGAAACGATATATAAATTCATCTACAAGAAAAGCAACTTCTGGAAGATAGAAAGCAACCACTTCTTGGGAATAGTTTCCCATTAGGTAAGGCAATTTCAGTAAGAAATAATATCTTGGAAATGAAGTTACAAAGTATCAAACAGAAGGTAGAGAAGGGGAATATAGTTTGGGTCTCTTTTGGTAGTGATGTATGAAAGTCATCTACAAGAAAAGCAGCTTCTGTAAGATAGAAAGCAACCATTTCTTGAGAATAGTTCCCAATAACTGGGGAAACTTTAAACAGTTTTAAAATAATATCTTGGAAATGAAGATACAAAGTATCAAATAGGAAATAGAGAAGGGGAAATACTATTTTGCTATATAAGAATGGGCATATTTAAGGTAGAATGACAAATATTTAGTAAGAGATGAGACAACTGAGATCGCTCTTGTTGATAAACCAAGTCATTTTTATACCCTTTCAGAGGATATTCTAATATTTTCGCGATATTTGTAATGCATAAAAGGAAGAAAGACAAGCCGAGTCAAGTCTATGCAAACTACTCTCTCACTTTTAAAGCTATCTTCTTGTAATTTTTGCTGTAAGCCAGCACCATAACATATAGCAGCTCCCATATAAAGACATATGAATGAAAACTTTGTACAATAGATGGCGCTAACAAAACGTTATTTGCAAGCCAAGCAGCGTTATTTGTGGATAGCATTGTGCTCTGTCTTTCTCACTCACAAACAGCTTTTCTTCGAATGGGAATGTGTTGTATGTATGTACATGTTGATATATATGAAAGTCTGTGTGTTTGCATATCACAATGCACGCACAAAATATTTGTAGGAAGAAGAAAAAAAGGAGATTGCCTCGCTGCCTATTGCTACAACTCAAGCAAATTCACTGCAGACTTTTAAGTTTTCATTACTGTTTTTAGTTCTGCAAGGGTATAAAAGGCTCGGGTACCCAAAGTTAGCCTTCCTCTCTTGTTTTTGGTGGATTTGTCAAGCATGTATTGTAATATACAATATTGGAAACACTAAAATATGATCATATTCTGAGAGATAGGAAAGATGTCAAGTCTTTTGAAAGTTGCTGAGAAGAAAAAGTTTTACTTTAAAATAAGAAGAACTTTCTTTGGAAGAATATGAAGGAAATGTATTTCAATGATCTATAGAAAAAGTAACTCTAAATAAATGGCTACTATATTCTGATGAAAAGATGTCTTCTATATTGAAAATAACACCTTTATAAGTCTATTTAAATTAGTTTTCCTCTTCATTTATTTAAGACTAGAAATTTTATTCACCATTGACTGAGTTCTCTTCGAATTTTCTGGAATGAATTTCCCTTTCCCTATGAAAATGTCGTTGAATCGCCATATTTCTTAACAGATATTGCCTTAGCTTTAACTCCAGATGCTGGTGAAATTTCCCAAAATGACTTCTTAGTGCTCGCTTACATCATATAATCTGAGGTCTTGCTTGAAAACGAGTTCATTTCATTCATATCACAAAAATTTTAGCCCAATTGAAATCCTAACGAGAATTGAGAATGATACAGAGCATCGCTGGACTATCGATAACCCATATATCGGCAGAATATTGCAATTACATGTTACAATTTCTTCAATCACAAAAAAAATAAAATAAAATTTCTTCTTCTACTTACATGATGCGTTGTATATATGCATCCTGCTGGGCCTGTGAGCATGTCACGGACTGATCGGACTCCGTTGAATCATCGCGCAGCGCAACAACGCCGAGCGGTAATATTGGTATTATAGCAGCTGTGGCAGCTGCAGCTGTTGCCGGCGGGCCCGCCAATGCCGCCGCCGATTGCCCTCCAGGCGTACCTGCCGCTCCACTGGCAACGCTGGATCTATGCGTTAGCTGCTGCGGCTGTGCCTGCGTCTGCGGCGATGGTGTGGTACACTCGAGCTCCTGCGGTGTGTGTGTGTGTGTGTGTGTGTGGGGCATTTAAGAAAATATGAAATTAGCGAGCTAAGAAAGTTGGCGGGGGGGCAATGTTATATGCACTACATGTATATGATTTTGGGCAAAAATAATATAAATTTGGCTACACAAAAACCTTGAGATCGGCCGACTCCGGTGTTGAGTAACGTTTCCGTTCGTAAAGGATTTCCCGTTCGATGGAGCGACTGCGGAAGGCGGGCGGTAAGGAACGATCGGGTGGGGTATGAAGCTTTGGCGAAGCAACTGCTGATCCTGATGTATGCGCTTGCTGCTGTTGTTGTTGTTGTTGTTGCTGTTGCTGCTGCTGTTGCTGCAGTTGCAGTTGCTGCTGAAGATGCAGTTGCTGCTGGCGGTACTGCTGCTGTTGTTGTTGTTGCTGCTGTTGCTGTTGCGAGTATGAGGAAGTGGTGGGAGGACTCTTTTCACTTTGATGTTGTTGTTGTTGCTGCTGCTGCTGCTGTTGTTGTTGTTGTTGTTGCTGCTGCTGCAGCTGCTGATGCTGCTGCTGTTGTTGCTGCTGCTGATGTTGCTGTATTTGCTGCTGTTGCTGGCGCTGTTGATTCTGTTCCTCGCGCTTCTGCTGCCGCCGTATCTCAAAGTCCAGCAGGCGTGCTTCCCTTTGCTCCTTGTCGCGCTGTTTACATGCAATTGTTGCAAAGTGCATTTTTACTATAAACTCAAGTGCTCGATTGCCATTGCTTTTGTTTGGTTTCTATTTGTTTTGCTGCTCTTATCTGATTTGCTTTCTTTGAATTTTCAAAATATTTTTTTATTTAAATTTGTTTTCAAATTAATTGCCCAGTTTTAGCATCATCGTTTTGCGTTTGCGAGTTTTACGTTTCACGCTCTTTGACACGAATTCTCGTTTTGTTTTGTTTTGTTTTATGCTTTATGTGTTTTTGTTGCTTTTGCTGCACACAGACACCAACACCAACACCAAGACCAACACATCAACACACCAACACACCTACATATATATAGTACCAAGCGACACCCACCGACACACTCACCTTATAGTTGATAGCGTCCTGCTCCTCTTTCTTGGCCTCACGTTCGTTGCGCTGTCGATCGCGCTGCTTCTCTTCGTCGGTTTGCGAAGTTTTGCTGTCTGTTTTTTGGAAAAACATATAGAAATATAGAAAGAAAACGAATACCACAAATAAATTAACACACAAATTTGACCTTGTTGACTTGTTGTTGCATTAGCTAGCATCTGTGTGGGTGTCATTACACATTATCCGCCATGCACACAAGTTCGTTCCATATAGACAAAAGGAAACCAAAAACTATGACAGAACAAACTGAGGAGAACAAACCAAAGGAAAATGTAATCATACGAGTATTATTATAATTTAAATGTATTTCTATTTGGAAAATACACAACTCTGCAAATGCTCCAAAAATGCTACGAAATACACAACAACAACAGCATGCTGTAACATAACAATAGAGGGGGAGAGATTGGGGGGGGATGCACACATATTTAGTTCTCAATCAATGATGGAGAGGCTCGCCTGAGCCGGCTTTAAGCCACACAAATGCATGCTCATTTTATAGGATCTTCAGGGATCGCCTGGCCATCATTGATGAAAATGCAAATGCCCGAAACAATCGTCATGCTAGTTTCTAGATTTAATCTCTAACGGTCTTAAGATATACTACTTGGTTTCTATATAGTAGGTAGGTAGATCTACAAGCAACAAGTCAAACAAGCAAAATGTGACCATCTATTATAGCACCAACATACTGGTTTAAGCCTTAGAGGCCTCATGAATACTGCATAGAATACCACATGAGTACTCTTTGAATAGTGTACTTTAGAGCCCTGCATGATTGCAATCCGAAAAGTGAGTTGGAATCATGGTCGTTAATAATGACTACTTACACCAGTGGCAGCCACAAGTAGTCACATCACCACATAAATATAGGACAACAATGACTGGAACTGGTTCATTTCTTATATTGCTTTCCAGCTTATCTCGCTCTTGCATAGACACACACTATAGCTATGATTATGAGCAGTTAAGAGGGTGTCTTAAGGTTATTCTTCCATAACCTCTCTCCTCTGACTGGTTGTGGTAAGATTATGCAATGTCTTACAAAGAGTACTATAAAGAGAGATAGAGTATTTGCGAGCTCTCTCTCCCTCTGACGGACTGACTGACTGTCTAACTGACTGGGTAACAAGGCATAGCCTAAACCATGAAAGCTACGCTGTTGAAATATTCACACAAGTTACATTTTATGGCTTAGGTAAGGTTCGTATGATTAAGAGCAGTTAAGAGGGTGTTTTTTAAGGTTATTCTTCCATAACCTCTCACCTCTGACTGGTTGTGGAAAGATTTCGCAATGTCTTACAAAGAGTACTATAAAGAGGGCAAGAGTACAGGCACAGTATTTGCGAGCTCTTTCTACCTCTGACGGACTGACTGACTGTCTAACTGACTGGGTAGCAAAGCATAGCCTAACCCATTAAAGCTACGCTGTTGAAATATTCACACAAGTTACATTTTAAGGCATAGGTGAACACTAAGTAGTTGTTTTAGAAAATTCAATCTGCAAGTGGGTCAAAAATGGAGTCAAAATTTGTATGGAAATAAATCTTGTTGTAAGCTTTAAAGTTTCTATTCAGGTAGAGACCAAAACGCCACCGCAAATCCATAAGAACTTTTAAGCTTAGAAAAGGAAAAGATGCTAAATGAAATGCCCTTAGAATTCCAATAATGTATGTTAGAGGGAAATGTGAGCTGGTGGTCCATAGGATGCTCAGAAAGTGAATAGAATATGTAGGCACATTTCTACCACAAAGTCAGGGATACTTGTGAAGATCACTTCACCAAGACTTCAAATAATCAAGGATGAGTTTATTTCTTTAACAACAAGAGAATAAAATAGCGAGTGAGCTGAATAGTATATAAAGCAGACAGCTCTTGAGCAAGCGAGCGAGTAAGCAGGAGAGATTTTAGAAGAAGAACGAGTGTCTTATGACTCTCCAAACTACACTATGCATCACAACTGTGTGCGAATTGCCTTCATTCTGGTTATTAACACACATTCCGCCACTATTGAATTCCACTGAAATGCCACTCATGCAGGGCTCTGTACTCGTTAGCTGGCATACTCATTTTCATTAGAGTCTTAGAACTTTACTTTACTCTGGTGGAAGTCTGAACGAATCAGTTCGAAATACGGCGGCCCACCAAACGCCAACCACTGGGAACACTTCAGGCCATAATCATGAAATCAATAATACACAACACCTCCTGCACATCGTGTTATTATAATTATATATTATTATTATTATTGCATAGTTTGCTTTCGCTGCAAACACCAGACATCAATTCTCATTATTAGCATGTCATCATCATCTGCATATTCACTTAGAACGAAACACCTGCCCGGGGCTTTCACATACAAAAAAAATATCAGTCAAGCATTACGTACTATAAAGGAATTATCTATTAGTGTTATTATTGTTATTAATATGCACATACATACATACATACATACATACATACATACATACATACATATATATATACGTACGAGTACTTATTACTTATAATCATATTTGCTCAAGGCTCTGCACTACTTACGCTCACATTGTTCTTGTTCTTGTCGGCGACCGCGTACCGCCATTAAGTACCTTGTTAGTCGGGGCGGTGGTGACATATCTGTACATATGCCTTCTGCCGGGGCCGGGCCCGGGCCAATTATACGCCTTGACGCTACCGGCTACCAATACCAGCTATTGAGACAGGTTGCAACGGCAACGACAAGCCAAGCCATACTGCTCCGGTCCGTTGAGTGCACTAACCAAAAGGGTTCTGGGAAAAGTGGCCATCTGGTCGGACGACAATCAACGCAGCCATAAACCAAGACCAAGGCGTAGACGCAGACGCACACGGTTTGCCGGAGACGGAGGCGGAGACGTAGATACATAGATGTAAACATAGACAAATGCAAAAGACAAAGGCAATTGAAGAAATGGCAAAGGCGAGACGAGTCGTGGCGTGGGACGAGGGGCGAGGGGCGTGGGTGCGAGTGCCGCTAAAAAGGGGTATGGGTATATATGGGTATATGTCTATGGCTATGGTTAAGGGGGTAAAAGGGTGAGTGGAAAATGACCGCTTCCGCTTGCATTAGCATTAGCTTTTTGGTTCGGACGCTTTTCGTTTTGCAAACACACACATACGCATACACACACACACATATATGTACATATATAGATGTATGTATATGCAGATTGGTCTTTAAATATGTACATATATTTGCCGTTCCGACTTGGCTGCTTGTTAAAGTTAGGCTTGGGCTAGTTAAGGTCAAGTAGTATTACCTGATAACTATGGCAAAAAAAACTACACTTATCCATAGAAACAAGTGCTACAAATGCAGTTCCAATCTACATATGTGTGTGTGTAGTCTACGACAATGGATTTTTAATGAGCAATGCAATTAGATAAGTATATGGATGCGGTCGGTTCGGTAAGAGTGATTTGTCTGAAAACTCAAGAGTATGCAAAACCAAAGCTCTTCCTCTCAGTCTTAGACCAGAGCAAGTACACCAAACATTGCACTCTTGTGGATCCTATGGAAGCTGGTGAATCTTTTGTGTCTTTCTCTTCACTTTAAATGCCGACATTTTGCTTGTTTGCCTGTCAGAAATGAGCCTAATCACGGAAAACCAAGCTTCCCCAGTCTTAGGTCAGACCAACTTCACCAAATATTGCACTCTTGTGGATCCTATGGAAGCTGGTAAATGCCGACATTTTGCTTGTTTGCCTGTCAGAAATGAGCCTAATCACGGAACAGTCTGGAAAACCAAGCTCTTCCTCTCAGTCTTAGGCCAGAGCAAGTACACCAAACATTGCACTCTTGTGGATCTTATGGAAGCTGGTGAATCTTTTCTGTTTTCTCTACACTTTTATTGCCGACATTTTGCTTGTTTGCCTGTCAGAAATGAGCCTAATCACGGAACAGATATAGAACACTGTAACATCTCCAAACTGAACCTTGATCTTCTTAATACAAATTTAGCATAATTTGCATGATAAGGGTAACTTTTTGAAGCACTTCCATGCCAGATCTAACCAATTTACAACTGGTTTCATGGAACCCCTTTCTTTCTAATGGAACCTAATTGATCCTCTTCATTGCCCTAGGGGTATTCGAGCTGCTTTCTCGAACCAACTTAACAATTTTTGAACCACATAAATGTGCTTTTAATGCTTAAAAATCTTCGATTTTGAACTAACTTAAGAAATTTTGAAGCATTTAAAGCAGCTTGATGGCAAACCAAGTTTAGACCAATACAATCTAACTTTAGCTTTATATCGATTGCTCTCTTATTACTATAGTCATATAACACAGAATCTCTTAAATAACTTTTAACCAAATTGCTTTTATACTACACTTATAGAAAAAATCAAGCATTTGCACTTTCATCAATAACTTTCATACTCAAAAGTAAACCAAGCTCGAAAAATCTTGCGAAATTCTTAATTCAAGAATTTATGTCAATGGGCAATTTTAGATTTTGAGAGTGTCTTAAGTATTTTTAAGTATTTGATTTCCAGAAATCTTTTAAGTGCGAAGTTTTATAGGAACTTTTCTTTTTTAGAACTTTTCTTTTCTATAACTTTACTCTTCTAGAACTTTTTCACATCTTTTAACTATCGAACGAAATTTCGTTATGCTCAACTTATTACTAACTTTATTTTATGTTTGCTGTAAAACTATGAAGGTGTTTTTTAACTACCATATAGCGACACTTTCATTATCAATTTATGGCTGACAAGCAGAAAGACGTTGTCTGATGTTTGAGAAAAGCGTTTTCTTCCCAAGGTATAACTCGAACTCAGGCTGCATCTTAGCAGGCAACGTCCATGCGGGGCACAAGCTATTATTAGATCTATGAAACACCTCGACTACTTCGCATTGTCAAAGTTTTCTCTTCTATAAAACACCTCGAATACTTCGCATTGTCAAAGTTTTCTCTTCTTTAACTAACTTTAAGTCGCATTGTCAGCCTTAGGTTTAATATTATGATAATGGCAACGTTTATCAGTTTTACTCCTAGACTTCTTTAGATTTTACTCCTAGACTTCTGCTTCCAGATTTCTTGTCTGTCTGCTCCATATTTTCGGTATCAGTTAGCTTTTCTGTTTGTTTACTTCGATCTCTTCATGTGGAAGTTATCAGCTTTGCCTTGCCAGTGGGGCCAGATTTTCTCATATTATCTAGAATGAATATTATCATAATATCTAGATGACCAATCACATGGCTGATATAATATTGATAAATCTAAGTTAATATAATTTCAAGAGTTTTCTCAGCTAAGCTTTAGAAATGGATTCTTTTTATATTCTCATTATTCCAACAATAATCTCTATGACAGCCGTATTATACAAGTTTTCACTCCAATTTGTATTCACTTTGCAGGCCGAATTTATCAAAACGGACTCTTAGTGGTGATGACCATAAAATCTAGCTAGTGTCAAAATTTCAGCCTCGTAGCTTTCATACTTTGGCTTGTGCTTTGTTCCCCAATCAGTCAGTCAGTTCAGTCAGTCAGATGGCGTTGCGTTTCTCCTGAATCAAGCAGTCAAGTGTCATGATTTTAACTGAATATGAACCACTATGATATGTGAGATATATGCAATCACCCGCGGGCACAGTGCACCGACTATAGCATCGGCAGCAAGATCACACACCGAGGGGCATTTTACAGATGTGTTGAGCCACATGGAGTGGCATACGTTTGTCCCCAAAAAACACTGATGTATCGCATCGTATTGTATCGCATGTGTGCACTTATATAACACCTACATTCTAGTTAGTATGTATTTACAGTAGCAACAACAAAATTATTCACGTACAGCTACAAATGTTCGCAAACCCAAAGGAAAAGCACAAAGCAAACAAGGTGTTGTACGGCATCACACAATTACAAAAACAATAAGAAAATAAAGTAGACGAAAAGAAGAAAAAGCAAAAAACTAAAAACAAAACAACCAAAATGTAAAAGGAAAACAGTTAAAGAAAACAAGAACTTTTCAATTTGGGCAATACTACGAGAGACCAGAGAGAAAGCGAGCGAGAGAGACTTACTCCTTACCTCTGAGTGTGTCTGTTGTTGTTGTTCTTGTTGTTCTTGTTGTAGTTGTTTGAACGTAGTTGTTGTTGTTGTTGTTGTCGGTTTGTGTTGTGTCAGATTTTTGTGTGCAACAATTTCAAGTGATGTGATTAGAAGCAGACAGAAAAGAGTGCGGCGTTGTGGCACGCGTGACACGGAATGGCAAGAGCAGAGCACGATGAGCAAAAAGCTGGCACGCGCGCGCGTTTAGTAAACAGTAAACCGATCGATCGGTGCTGGGTGTATGAAGCACTGCCTGTGTGTGTGTGTGTGTGTGTGGGTGTGTCTGTGTGCGTGTGTATTTGTGTGTGTGTGTTAAAAGTTACACCAAGCACATGCAACCCTGCAGTTCTTTCTTACTTTCTAAGTTCTACACTTTGGTTTCGATTCGATTTCGATTGCGATTTCGATTCGATTCGATTTCGATTTGATTCGATTTCCTTTCGTTTCGTTTTTGATTCTTTCGTTTCTTAATGTTCGTTGTACTGCCGTTGTGCCGTGTACCGTTAGTTAACAATTTTAACTTGAATTATTTGTTGTTGTTTATATACGTGGGCGTGGCGTGGGCGTGACGTAACGTGGCGTGGCATAAAATAGGTGGCAAAAACGACACAATCAATGAAAAGGAAAGAAATACGATATAAATATATAATTTTTTTTTCTCATTTTCTAATTATAAATATTTGTACTTTTAGCTTAAAACGCGGTTTTTGTTATTTGTTTAACTCTTAGCTTTCAACAAAATCAAGGTGAACCAAGGAAATGAAAGAGAAATAAATGAAATTTCAACGAAAAATAGTTCAACTACAAATCGGACACAAATACTTCGTTGAGATAAGAGCTATAACGAGGTCTATGCCTATTCAATTTCTAGCCTAATATACTTTAAGTGTGACCAGGTCTGATTGGTGATTCAAAATTCAAAAGGTGAAGGTCGTCTAAATACGGTTGCTATTGATGTTGGACGAGAGATGCTTATGCAGGATTAACATTTGACTTATTGTGAGATTGAGGCAATACTAAGGTGTTCGTAGGACCATAATATATGTCCAACAAGAGGTTGGATAATGCATTATCCGAAAGTCGATCAATTGGTGCTTGGGGCAACGCACGCTTATGACAGATGACGAATTAGGGAACCAGAATGTGGGTGGTCCGAATGGTGTAAAATCCCATTAAAATGGATGGAGCACTTTAATGGAAATGTTGGACTCTTTTTGGTCAAAAAGCCAGCGTTTGTTTGCTAGAAGATTTTAGAGAACTGAGGAAAATAATACGTCAAAAACGGGTAATACCCGTATAAGTTGCTATACGTCGATTCACGTAAGACAAAACACTGAAAATATCATTGAGTTCGCTTCAGAGTTGCAAGCCTTCTCAAAAGCAACAGTGCTTCGAAAACCGCTTTCCCAGCAAGCAAAAGTCTTTTGATCTTCAAGGACAGTTTCCAAATCGTTAGGATATCTTATATATGAGAGGCCTAAACCCTTTCAACTTCGTTTGCCAAATTCTCTTCCTCTGTTAACGCTCTGTTTCTCTGTTAACGCACACTAACGCACGCTTGGGTTATGTCGAGGAACTAACTATATGCTAGACTATATCCATATATATGTATGGTTATACATCAAAATACATATGTTATATATATGTATATACTATATAATATACCTAACTAAATGGAAAGTTGAGAAAGAAAACAACAAAGGAAAACGAAAATGTAAGAAACGGAAAATATATTATCTTACGTCTATTTCTAGAAAGTAAATTTTCACGTACCAAGAGTTTTGTTGTTGTTTTTATTATGTTTTGGTTTTTTGTCTTTGAAATGAACACAAAATTACAGTTACATACATATACATTTATATATATACTATATATATACTATATAGTATTAAGTGTTACATATATAATCATGAATATATATTAGTATATATACGATCTTTCAGGTTTTCACTTAGTTACATTCTGATACAAACGCAAGTATATTTAAGGAAAATTCTTAACAGAGAAAGAGATTGGGACACTTAGAGACTTGTAAGTCGTTACACATAAGTATATATTTATATATGTATATAAATAGATAGAGAGACAGAGAGATATATAGAGAGACAGACAGATAGATAGTTAGATAGAGAGAGGAAAAATGAAAACAGTAAGAAACGAAAATGTGTTACAAACAAGGTTTTCTCGAAAACAAATGAATAACGGCACATATACGTTACGTATACGCAGTGTCACATGCAACTCACTTGAAGAACCGCCGCCAGCGCCCGGTGGCGGATAGGAGAACCAAAATTGATGGGCCAGTTTGGAGTTGGCCCAATAAATGGGCTAAGCTGAAAGAACATTTATGAGAATGCATTAATAATGTGAAAAGTTTCATAATGGGAGATGTCACAGAAGGCTCTAGAGAGGTTGACCTCATTCGGGGTGAAGGCTTTAATATAGTTTCTTTTTTTTAGCTCCTTTCGAGTAGATAAAATAAATTCAAAATCTACTCGTTCACAGGACTAGTAAATATATAAATATTGCAGCAATCAGCAGACGTTTTGACATTTCAAAATACCTCCAAATCGAAATGAATCTGTAAGATATTAAGCTTTTCTCTAACTTCGTAGGAAAATACACTAATAAACCTATAATCTTAAGTGTTTACGCATTCATTTGTTCAAATCGCTATAGAGATATCTGTGACAACACTCCATTAGAATTATCTTCTTACAATTAGAAGAGCCAGAGGCTAAGGTTAGACGATTAATTCAATAAGTTGCTATAGTCTCTCTCTCAGTCTCGTTCAGTTCATCTTCATCAGTAGTTTTTATTCACTTTGGTGTCGTTCAGCTATGCTGTAGCTTATGATATTCAACTGCTCTCTTTCAGTTGATCTTATTCACTTGTTTTCGATTAGTTCATAGAGTGTTCCAATCAGTTGAACGACGACAAGTGAGAACAAGAACAACTGCAACTAAGCAAGCGATTGGAATTGATCTGGAGAGTTTCCAAGACCAAATGAATTCGAAGAAGGGATGGCACTACCATGGTTCATCTCACATCACACCAACAAATCAAGTTCTTCCAAATGGAAGGGCACAACTGGAATCAACATTGACTGTGTCCCATGTGCCTTGGAGCCATTCCATTTCCTTCACCATGCATAAATCCTAATTTCAAATCAGCAATTCTAAAAATAGTTTGGCAATTCAGTAATTAGAGCCCATAAGTCGAACTTGGGAGGGAATCACAGTAAGAGGTAAGTGAAGGCCGAACTAGGTGTGAGCTGGAAGAGCTGATGAGCTGTTGCTTCTGTCAGGGAACGATTCACAATCGGAGTGCCATCGGCCGAAGGACTTCCACAGATAATGGGCTTATCAAATCGACGACAGTTCGCGTCCGGCTTACTTGCTGCTGGCCAGGTTGACGCTTGTGTGGGTGTGGAAAAGATGAAGCGAAGGACCTTGACAGCCCATCGAAGCGAGGTAAAATGACGATACATAAAGAAGAAAAGTATTCGGAAATGCTGGTGCAGACACGAGAAGGTCAGAGTTATCTGATGTGAATTCCCAAATTCTAATTGGCAAGAACAAACAGAAGAAATGGCAGTGCAAAAGGATGGACTATCACACACATCACATTCAACTGTAATATGATATGCATCCTTTCATCTCGTCTTCAGTGTGCTTACTTTTCCCCCAATCTATAAATTACGGAACACAATCCATGGCACCATTTTATTCAAATGCTTTGAAGTTTCACACTCTGGTTGAACTAAATTTTTTGCTGATTTCAAATTCAATTAGACTATATAGTCGATTCGCTTCTTAGACAAGCCCATTAGTGTTCTGTTTACCGTTCTAAAACCCAACACAGTAAGAGAACATGGATCGTTTTGGTAGGTGGACATACGTTTTGCTCTTGCTGTTGACATACATATGTTCAAATGCTGAAATATGATAGAAAGAAAACAAAAGCGCTACATGTATTTCAATAACTGTGGAAATCACTCAATCCTTAACATCAACTGAAAATGTCGATTCGGTTCAGGTCTGATTTTCAAATATATATGTAGAAATTTTGATATTTATTAGATAATTTAAGATTAGTTAAAATATTTTGAAATAGTCATAGTGGGTTCGTAAACATCAACTTCAATCTAATGGGTACACTTGCGCTATCTTGTACAATTCCTAATGTATCCAAATATATGAAAGCCTTAGGTGGCACAAAGCCTGGTTTCAGGGTAGATGCGATATATCGATCATCTGTATAATAATGTGCAGAGATATGATTATTTTCGACGCATGATAAACTTTTTATACCCTTGCAGCAGGGTATTATAATCTTGTCACGATATTTGTAACGCATCGAAGGAAACATCTGCGACCCCATAAAGTATATATATTCTTAATCAGCAAGACCGAATTTCAACCTGCAAGAGTATGTAAGCTTCGGTTACCCGAAGTTGGCCTTCCTCTCTTGTTTGTATGTGAATTCTTATGATACGTTAAGAATCATGAGATTATCTTTACTCTTGGTTTATTTATTCATCAACATTTATATTCTCCCTTTCAAAGCAATCCCCCTTCAGATACAATGCACTTGTGCCAACGCTTTTCCAAACTTCAAAGCACGTCTCATAAGGACTCCTCTACCGATGCAGTTGTTATTCCATCAATCGTTGCAAATCTCCGTTCTTTCATAGATCTTTAAAGTTTTGGGATCAGGAAAAGGTGGAGGGGGCCAAATCCGATGAATATGGCTGCTGAGAAATGATTGTCATGTTGTTTTTGGTCAAAATATGATGCTCATGCGACGTTCTTTTGCTGACACACGTCACATGCCCAAAACATCTGAAAACATTGCATGACACTAGCCGACTGATATGCCAACATCCTCTGCAACTTCTTCAATAGTAATTCGAGGATTTCCAAAGACAATTTTCTTCACAGCTTCGACGACATCTTCTGTTGTTGACATTTCAACATTTCAAGTGTTTTAGAGCACTTGATTCCATTTTTCACACGAAATTGGAATGGCAATTCTTTGCTCCACTTTTAATTATAATAGAAAATCGCCGAGCACAGCAAAATATGTCTAACCTTCTTATCTGCAAAAAACAAACTAAGTATGCTATGCCCTTGCAACTGTGAACATGTGTTCAAAACATGTGTACCAACACAAAAAACAACAAAAAAATCGATAATCGATAGATTGTTGCAGGCGAAACTTGAAGTCATTGTACTTTTTGAGCTCAGATCTCAGAGGTGTTCATACGGACGGACGGATAGGAAGACGAACATGTCACGGCTGTTGCTAATGATCAAGAATATATATACTTTATGGGGTCGGAAATGCTTCCTTTTGACTGTTACATACATTTGCACTAATATAATATAGAGGAGATCCAGGAGATAGGAACATAATTTCTAGTAGTTCTACGAGGGATTTAGGATTTCCATTTAACAATTGACCTAGGATCCTTCCCAGTCTTATAGCTCGTATTTCGTATTTCGTAAAATCACTTGAGTTTTCTATCATCTGTCTACTGTTTCATGAGATAATATTGATATTGCCTTAAAACAGAAAGAAAACTTGTATATGGGTGAGAGATTTCTATGGCGGCAAGCAAATACACAGAATAACGACGGTCTTGAAAACAAGATAGAGGAAAATATGGTAAAAGTAGGGTAGTTGAAGATGAGAAGCGACACAACACACAACAGTTTCGCACACAGGTGGATGATGATGACTATGACGAAGGGTTAACCGAGGCCCAGCGTCGACGAAGACTCATGAAGCGCCGCATATTCACCATAACGAAGATCGTAGCATTGCTGCTGATTTGGATTTTCTACTCCGTAGTTCTGATTGTGATACCGGAGGAGGAGAAGAGCACGTCCTTGGTGTCGGTGCTGCCGCAGGTGCTGTTCACCGCCGACATCACCGAACAGCCGAATTGGCACGAGATCACCGTGGAACTGCGCGGTAGCATTGACTTGGATGTGATGTTGAATCCGTCGACGGCGGCTGAGAACGCAACAACACTTATTGTCTTCGTGGAGCGTTTCGATAGCAACAACCAATCGCAGTGGCGATCTGAGGATTGGACGATCTACCTGGATGAGGGGAGCGATGCATCGACGCGGATGGCGCACGTCAAGAAGTACTTCAAGCTGGGCGAGCTGAGCGATGAGGAGAGGGCGGAGAGCCGCTGGCAGCTGTGCATGCAGAGCCACAGCCTGGTGCCCGTGCCACTGATAGTGGAGGTGGACACCACACCCATGAACATGGAAAACGGTGTACTGTACGCGGGCATTCTGCTGATCGGACTGTACGTACTCATCATCTGGGACATCACGGACCGCACGTTCGCCGCATTGATGGCGGCGACAGCCTCCATTGGGGTGCTGGCGCTGCTGGGTTCGCGGCCCTCCCTGGAGACGATTGTCTCCTGGATCGACATGAACACGCTGATGCTGCTCTTCGGCATGATGATCCTGGTGGCCATTCTATCGGAGACGGGCGTGTTCGACTTCCTGGCGGTGTACGCCTACCGCATGTCCAAGGGCAATGCCTGGCCCCTGATCTTCTTCCTGTGCATGTTCACTGGCTCGCTGTCGGCCTTCCTGGACAATGTGACAATGGTGCTGCTGATGGTCCCCGTCACCATTCGACTGTGCGAGGTGATGGCCATGCGAACGGTGCTTGTGCTCATCAGCGTGGTCATGTTCTCGAACATCGGCGGCACACTGACGCCGGTGGGCGATCCACCCAACCTGATCATAGCCACCAACACGCATGTGATCGACGACGGGATCGACTTCGTCCAGTTCACCATTCACATGCTTCCGGGCGTCTTTGTAAGCATGATAGTCACCTTCGTGATGCTGTACTTCATGCTGCGGCGCAAGCTGTACATCCTCTCCGATGATCAGGTGCGCAACTCCATCAGGGCGCTCAAGAAACAGGCGGCCAGGGTAAACGCCCTCACCGCCAACGAGGATCAGACGCGCCAGGACATCTTGAAGCGCATCGAGGAGCTCAAGGACCAGCACAGGCGTAATCGGGAGGACAGGCCCACGGCCCTCGGCCTGAGGCCGGTGCCGAACTTCATCGAGACGCTTGCCGAACTGGAGGCCAAGTACTTTATACGCAATAAGCCGCTGCTCATCAAGTCAGCCATCTCCATGTCCTTTGCGATAACACTGTTCTTCCTGCACTCGCTGCCCTTCATGCAGGGTGTCACGCTCGCCTGGGCCGCGGTGTTGGCCGCCCTGATGCTGCTCATCCTCGCCAACAAGGAGGACATGGAGGTGGTGCTGCTGCACGTCGAGTGGTCGACACTGCTCTTCTTCGCGGCCCTCTTTGTGCTGATGGAGGCACTGTCCCTGCTGGGCCTCATCGACTGGGTGGGCGACAAGACGGTTGCCGTCATCCTCAGCGCCGGCAAGTCACACCAAATAACCGTCGGCATTATGCTGATGCTCTGGATCTGCGCCATATCGTCGGCCTTCGTCGACAACATACCCATTACGACCATGATGCTCAAGCTCACCATCAAGCTGGCCAGGAATGATGAGCTCAGAATACCCCTTGCGCCGCTCATCTGGGCCCTGGCCTATGGGGCGTGTTTCGGCGGCAATGGCACCCTGATTGGGGCCTCGGCCAATGTGGTCACCGCCGGCCTGGCCAGCCAGCATGGCTATAAGATAACATTCATGGATTTCTTCATCATCGGCTTCCCAGTGATGATATTGACCGTGATCATAGCCTCCATTTATCTACTCTTCGCTCACTCCGTCTTTGCGTGGCACGATGATCCGAAGACCAAGACGTATTGAGTGCGTCCCCAGGAGTTAATTCTAAGCTTTTCTAATGCGCCCATGTCTACTCACCTGCAATGTACAAATACACGATGTTTATATGAAGTTTGGGTTACACCAGAGGGGGTGATATATCGAGGGATATGGCCAGACATAGTCGGTTGTTGTTGATGTTGATTCTGATCCAGAATGTATATAGTTTATGCCTGTTTTACCCGGCATTGCGGGGGCTCATGTAAGAACTATTCCAATGGAAAGTTGTCAAAATCGAAAGCACATTTGAAACTAGTGAAGGTCCTTGCATTTGAATAACAGAATGCCATGGAATGTAGATCGGGGAAAATAAGCACACTGAAGACGAGATGAGAGGATGCATATCATATTACAGTTGAATGTGATGTGTGTGATAGTTCATCCTTTTGCACTGGCATTCCTTCTGTTTGTTCTTGCCAATTAGAATTTGGGAATTTACATCAGATAACTCTGACCTTCTCGTGTCTGCACCAGCATTTCCGAATACTTTTCTTTTTTATGTATCATCATTTTACCTCGCTTCGATGGGCTGTCAAGGTCCTTCGCTTCAGCCTTTTCACACCCACACAAGCGTCAACCTGGCCAGCAGCAAGTAAAGCGGACGCGAACTGTCGTCGATTTGAAAAAAAGCTTCATCCTTCATTATCTGTGGAAGTCCTTCGCCCGATGGCAACCCGATTGTGAAGCGTTCCCTGACAGAAGCAACAGCTCATCAGCTGTTCCAGCTTACACCTAATCCTGCCTCCACATACCTCGCACTGTGATTCCCTCCGAAGTTCGACTTATGGGCTATGATTACTGAATTGCGAAACTATTTTTAGAATTGCTGATTTGAAATTAGGATTTATCCATGGTGAAGGAAATAGGAATGGATCCAAGGCACATGCGACTCAGGCAATGTTGATTCCAGTTGTGCCCTTCCATTTGGAAGAACTTGATTTGTTGGTGTGATGTGAGATGAACCATCGTAGTGCCATCCCTTCTTCGAATTCATTTGGTCTTGGAAACCTCTCCAGATCAATTCCAATCGCTTGCTTAGTTGCAGTTGTTCTTGTTCTCACTTGTCGTCGTTCAACTGATTGGAACACTCTATGAACTAATCGAAAACAAGTGAATAAGATCAACTGAAAGAGAGCAGTTGAATATCATAAGCTACAGCATAGCTGAACGACACCAAAGTGAATAAAAACTACTGATGAAGATTAACTGAACGAGACTGAGACTGAGACTGAGAGAGAGAAAGAGAGAGAGGCTGTAGCAACTTATTGGATTAATAGTCTAACCTTAGCCTCTGGCTCTTCTAATTGTAAGGAGATAATTCTAATAGAGTTTTGTCACAGATATCTCTATAGCGATTTGGACAAATGAATGCGTTTACACTTAAGATTATAGGTTCACTTGTGTATTTTCCTACGAAGATAGAGAAAAGGCTTCATATCTAACAGATTCATTTCGATTTAGAGGTATTTTGAAATGTCAAAACGTCTGCTGATTGCTTCGTCATTTGAAACCGTTGATATTTCTATATTTACTAAAAATGTAAACGAGTAGATTATGAATTTCTTCTATTTACGCCAAGAGGTCTAAAAAATACATCAGAATGCCAAAATCTCTAGAGGCTTCTGTGACATCTCCCTTTTCTCAGTTGGGGTTGCAAAGATCCAATAATTTTTGGAATATATGAACCATTTCTGTTTGCTTTCAATCATATTTCAGCAGAAGGTGCAACATTTTCTTACAATCTTTAGGGTTTTCCTATGGCAACTCAGGACGCTATTAATTACAGTTGTCCACAAAATTGTAATTGAGTTGGAATTGATCAATAACATTTAGTTGATTCTGAGTTCAAACCCTGAACCAAAGTTCGGTAAGCTCAGCTCAAGCTTCAGATTTTAAAAAGTTTAACCCATAAATAAAACTGAGCTCAAACCTATGACCGGAAACCCTAACTAGGTTTGCAGATCTGCTTCCAAAATTTAACAAATTAAACCAAATTATCATAATTTTTCGGACTTACCAATAAATGTAGTTGCGTTGAAGTCGTTGTAGAGATACAGTCGTCTGCTTGCTTGAGTTTCACTTTGTTTTTCTGTTTTTGTTTTGTCAAATTATATTTCCGTTTGTTGTTTTTTTATTCAAGATTTATCCATAACAAATTTGAGTAAATATGTGAATGCTGCGCATATATAGAGCTGATTTGTTCGTTGTATTTATGGCAGAACTTTAATTGGTTGAAGGATTCAGAAGGTTATTATATATTTTATATTTTAGTAATTTTAAAAAATTTGCAAAAAAAAAATACACAGAACTTTTCAGAACTTTAAGTGTTTTCCAATTTTCAGAGAACTTTTTTCTTTTGTTATTTGTGAGTTGTTTCGTTGGCCGCAGCAATGCATACATAATGCTAATATTGCCATAGAGGAGGCTCAAAGCTATGGCTATAGCATTGCTGCGTATCCTTGCAACATGCTACGTGCCTTTGTGGCATTCAAAATGCAATACGATATGTGTGCGTGGGAACTTGAGAGTTTCGAGTTTTGGTTTCGGTTATATATATATATATATATATATATGTATATATGTATATGTATATATGTTATGTATATATATATTTATATATATATATATAAATTTTTGGAATTTTTTTTTGCACTGCACTTTGCACCTAGAGTTTTTAGGCTCTCTCTCACGTTGTTATGCGCTCTCCAAAAATGGCTTGCGCGTTATTTTTTTTTCATTCTGTTTTTCTTCTTTTTTTTATCGCTTTTGCTGTTTTTTTGCTTCTTTATATTTGCACGATTTTCTTTATAGCATTTATGATGCAAGATACCGCCCGAAAAAAATTGCAAAAAAAGGAACAGCAACAACAATAAGCGTCAAGGTCTGCCTGCTGTTTTTCGTAGCACGCTTTTGGGAGTTGCTTTGCTTAGAGAGAGAAGTGTTTTGGAAAAACTACTATGCAAATCACTGCTTATGCATAATTTAGACACATACATATGTAAGACCTTACAACACCACACACACAGGCACAAGCACACGCTCACTCCTACACACCTACACACAGACACATATGCAAATCTCAACTGTCAGACGCAACAAATTGCAGGTTGTAGCAGCTCGTAGGTAAGGCTTTTACGTGATGTCCTGCCTACGATATTTCCTCAGACTTTTTTTCGTAGTGATTGCACAGCTTATGCTAAGCTATTGACACCAAGTCTACATTCATTATGCAAAATGAGATCCTTTAATAAAAAAAAGCGAAAAATTTAATATATAATTTATAGCTTTACTTCACATTGCCAGCTGACTAATCGATAGATTTGCTTGAAAAAAAAAATAAATAAATACAAAAAAAATGGGTCAAAAAGTGGGCTATGTACGCACATATCTGCCACAGCTTTGGCTGCCTTAAGTATTTTCAATTCATTGCCAAATCAGGGACAAACATCACGCACAACACATAACACATGCACTTGAGGCAGGGCAGGGCTGCTTGCTGCTTTCCACACGCAAAACGTACAAAGGGACAGAGGAGTGAGGGCGATATTGTTTTGTTTATTTAGTAAACTTTTGCTTAAGTCCTGCAAACTGCATGTAATTGCATGAAAAAGTGTCACATACACACACACACACACACGCGCGTCACTACACATTTTGACACACATTTCCACATTTGTCTAAACCGCACTGAGAAAAGCAACACAAAAACAAACAACAACAACACCAACAACAACAACAACAACAGCAACAGCAATATGTTGTGGTTGTCAATGAAAGTCAAGAAACCGGAACAAGCTATAGCCCAGACTCTAGGGAGAGCCCTATAGAGGCTTAAACCAGGACACGTTTTGGTATGCGTAAAGCGTGGAGTAATAACAGCAACTTCTGCGAATGGCCAGAGACCAAACCAAAGACCAAAGACCAAAGACCAACGGGCGGGCACCTTGCAATCTCTTTTGGCTATGTGCTCCTGCTTTGCCTTTGCGACTGTGGCTGCTGCGCTTGGATATGCGACTGCTTCTGCTGCTGCTGGTGCTGGTGCTGCTATTCCACATCTCATCGTGGGCCACCATATCGGGGGCTGGTTCTGGCTCTGGTTCTGATTCTGGCTGGCAAAGCTAAGCAGCACATTGTCTATTTAATCGGCCGCTTGACTGAGACTGAGCACCGAACACCGAACACCGAGCACCGACGAGGCCACCGCCGAGCACCAAAACACATGGTTAAAACGAGCTAACGAGGCCCCAAACGAGCGGCAGAGAGACACACAGACACAGACATCAGCACCACCACCCGCTACTTCTGTTTGCTCCTACTCCTACTGCCATTGCTGCTGGTCCTGCTGGCTCTGCTCCGGCTCCTGCTGGCACTGACAGCGTGTGAGCAGCGTGTGAGAAACAGAAACAAACAGCGTCTTGCGCTGTCACGCTCAGCACGTCTGCGTAGGAGAGCGTGCGGCAGCGCCAAATATAAGAAGACAAAAAAGTGATGAAAACAAGAAGGGAAGGCCAGCATCGGCTTGCCGAAGCTTATATACCATTCAAATTGTAATTATATACACTTAGGCAGATACATGGCATAGTCCGATACGGTTCAAACTCACTAGGCCGACGTGAGGCCTCCTCCAATGGAAACGAACCGAATTTGGTTTGATTATTCAAATGAGCAAAGCAAATTCTGACAAATCGGTCATATGAGAGCTATATTATATAGTCATACAGGTTGGGTGAATCTGGAACTTAACCTGCATGCAGTCATAAGAAGCATTTGATACTAATTTCTGCTTATGGCTGAAACAGGTTGACGGAGGGGCGGAGAGTGGTACATGGCTACATCGATTGCCCTTATCCTGCTGCACCTGCGGCTACTTGTGGTAGCAGCTTAGCCTTTACATCAACACAGGCCCCCACAAGAGTTATTTGAGTAATTGTGCTCATCGGCATACGCCTGCTCTCCACTTTGGCTCTTGTGCATTCACATCCACATAGAAAATACCCGGAAGTGGTTGCCTGCTCTCCATGGCACTTGAGCCAAGTGTATAGATCCTTATGCTATTTGCAAATTCTATACTCAAACTCATTTTCATTGCTTGGTTAAACGGACTCCGCATAGTATTCGACGGAGCGAGCAAGAGGCAACATCAAAACCTCCGCAGCCAGGCCTTAAGGGTGCCAGGATTTGTGTGTAGGATATCCATCACCACGACCTACTCCAGGCAGCTCACTGCCTACGCCATCCTGTTGTAAAACTGACTAAACTGGCTAAAGTACGGCTCTTCCCATAGTTGTTCAGCTTGCACGCTGACATTTTGACAGTCATCCGTGAGTAGGACGAAGCTCAAGCGCGCCAAATCCGAAGTGTATTTGGATTGAATTACCCCAAAATGAACAATAAAGTTGCAAAATACAATATTGATAATCAAAGAACACCTTTCCAGCTCTCAATCCATCATTATCCAGGAGATCACTAAGTGATTGACCTCGCCTGGCGTGTGGCAGCAAAAGAAGCCCAGCAAGAAGAGCAGCTGCCTCAAGCAAAGGTTTTCAATAAATTCGGCAAAGGCCAGACACAACTAGAAGCTTTAGGAATTTTAATTGATTTTCTAGAAAATTACAAAACCTGATAAACTTACATCAGGTCTTTGGCACAACGCTGAAGTTGCGCGTGTTGAGGTTGTCGAGTTGGTAATATTTCAGCGATTTCACAGGGCTTAACAGCAGTCTATTAAAAGATAAGTTTGTCTCGACTCTGAAATGTTAGTTGGGATTTATGAACTATACAAATATCTAGTTAATATAGCTGGCATATTCGCACACTCTTGGGCCCAAATGATTTCCTGTAACTTTTTGTTCGTTCGTTTTTCTCTTTAATTTTTGACCTGAATAAATAATTTATAATCGACAATATGCTGCCATAATTCATTTACACACAATATCCTAAGCGAGGCATCACAGACACGCATACAGAGACAAACGCAGCGCAGGCAGCGCACAGAACGCTCGGTTCTTTGTGTTGGACCAAGAGGAAAGTAGGCTATATTGACCTAGCCCGTTTTCAAATATGATAATGCCGCTAAGATACAAAAAAAAGGGAAAAATTGCATATGCAAACACAGGGCTAAAATAAGAGAGTTTTCTCTGAGCCCTAAAAACAGCCATGAAAACGGAAAGTTAGCACAAATATGCTGAATAAGCTAGCATTTTAGTAGCCCAATTTATGAATTTTTAGCCAACATTCTATAATTTATCTACTTTCAATGCCAAACTGATCGGCGCAGCTCGCTCAAATACTGTGCCAAAGGGCGAAGTGCTCCTACTAAGCGATAATCTCACTTTCCTACCAATTCACTAAGCGATTTTGTCTGGGTCTGCTTTGCATTACTGGTGTTGATATTTGGCTTAACTGAACGTTAATTAGAAACATAAATTTGGTGAACTGCCAGAAGAATGTTAACGGCTTCTAGAAGTTCCAAAAACAAACAAAAAAAACAAGATAGGAAGACTAACTTCGACTTTCCGAAGCTTATATACCATTCTCATTGAAAATATATAACCGATATAGATTTACTTCTGACACACTGGAAGGACAGATCAGACATTGGAGCTGAGCTCTCAGATTGGAAAACGAAATGAAAAAGTGCCACGTGATATGTTTTACAGTGCGGAAAGAAGCCGGCTACAACAACGCCTAACATGTGCAACGTCAACATTGTACAGGCCAGTGTCAGTTGTAGTTTAGCTCTGTTTCTTCTTCTGAGCTTCTGCCTGCTGTTACTGCTGGCCAATCTCCTATGGGCCAGCGATCCCCTTAAGGTTGTCTATGCGGTAAATGCTCACACCGACTGCAATCGCATCCACTATGAGGCGGATACCTTGCAGGACGGCATGGCCTAGGACTATGGCACACACTTGCTAATGATTGGATGACGCATTGTACAGGACGGAACGTCACCACACCCCAACCTTTGGCTATGAGTTTTATGCGGATGGCGTGGGCAACTAAGCCATCATCTTGAAGTTCTGCGAGGTGTACATCGATGCGCCCCATCGGCAGGTTTTGCATGTGCTGCTGAATCATAAGCAAGCCATGGTGAAGCAGCAGACATCTATAACCATGTGGGCAGGGGCTCGGCGAACGATAAGATTGTCTACTGCAAGATCACCACCAGTGGGCGTTTGCTCCCCGAGGGTAAAATTTCTGAAGTGCGGCATAACAAGCTGCGCTTGGATTTCATAAAGGGTTTGCTAGAGATAATCCCAAAATCAATGCCTTCGCTTTGCTTAAGGGCGAATCAGCCTTAGGTCAAGCCAAAGTTATAGCAAGTACAGCATGGGCGTATTGTTCTGCGAACGCACAATGATGACGATGATGAAGACTTGAATGACCACTTCTATGACGAGCAGGAGGAGGTAAAAGTGCCTGCAGAAGATGTGACAGTCAATCAGCAGCACCGACATCAGCGCAACACCACCAGCAACAGCAGGCGAAGCTCATTGCTCTATGTTTGGCTCACTCGTATAAATCTTGTAAAGAAAAAAAACGAACATATTTGAGACAGTCCTCAGTCCTCGGCTCTACAACTTTGAAGAATATTTCATCTGCCTATATTACCTGAATGGGATACCCAAGCTAGCTTGTGCTCTTCCAACTAATGCGCCTGATATGTGGCTTACCATTCAAGGCAGAAAGTCTTATATTTATATAAAAGTACAGAAAACAAATTATAGAAATTGTTATGGAATGCTTTGTTTAATTTTCAAAATATATAAGGATTATTTACTGGTGTGTCTATCAATGGAGAATCACTTGGTTCTGAAGGTATAATATATTGGTCCTTCCATGTGCTTCAACAATGAACTAAGCTGTGTGTTGGTCAACGGTGACAACTCCGAAATTCCAAATGAAATTTGCCGAAAGTTGTCAAAAAATTTCAAACAAAGTTGCATGCCAAATTTTCTAATATTTTGTGATGCAGAATTGAAAATATGAGCGAGAGAGAGAGAGAGAGAGAAACAGTGCTGCCGTGGAAAATGACTTTCATCTTATCTACATACTTTGACTTTAACCTCGCAAGACTACTCCTCCATCGGCATAGGCTCATCAAAATCAACGTTGTTGTCGTCGCCGTCATCGCAGACCTGTCCTTGATGATAGTTATCCTGACAAAGGCAGAGGCTGATCAACTGTTCCAGCTTATAACCAACTCAGCGAACACTTTCTTTTTGAAAATCTGTTTGTGTAGCCAAACCCTTGCCCCAGTGTATACCAGAGTCCTGGAGAATCACACTTTACAATTGAGTTCAGTTACCTTCCTTTCCAGTTTAGAGTACATATATTAAAATTCGCAATTTTCAGAATCGAAACAAGTTTATTAGCCATTAGCAAGATTAATCTATCAATGGACTCTGCTGTCTGTTTATAAGTTATGCCCTGTGTAACTGCTGAAATATTACCAACTCGACAACCTCAACACGCGCAAGTTCAGTGTCATGCCAAAGACCTGGCATAAGTTTATCAGGTTGACAATTTACAAGAAATTCAATTAAAATGCCTTACGCTTTCCTGCCTTGCGGCAGAACTATATAACACCCTCGCTTTTGCCAGTCTTTCGCAAACCCAAACATGGCATACTTGATTCAGCTGCTCCTCTTGCTGGCCTTCTTCTGCTCTGCCACGCGGAGCCTAGGCCAACCAGATGTCCATGACCTGGATAATCTAGATTGGTCGCTGGATCCTCAGGATCTGCTGAATTTCTTTCAGGATCAACTGCGTCAGGTGGTGTTTGGTTTGCCGCTGAGCATAAGTTTCTCATTGCTTGGCAAACTATGCAGCGCCATTGTTGATCTGGGCATAATTCAATCAAAATATACGCCGGATATGTCACGTTTGAGTTTCGTCCTGCTCACGGATGACTGTCAAAATGTCAGCGTGCCCTTGTCTCGAGCCGAACAACTATGGGAACAGCCGGACTTTAGGCAGAATATACCCACTGCCATTTTTATAACAGGATGGCGTACGTCAATCAATGATTCCAGGGATGGAGTCTTGGCGAAGGCCTACAAGTGTCGCAATGATACAAATGTCATAGTGAGTATAGGGTCATAGGGAGTTTGGGAGAAACACTTCACCTGGCCATTGACTCAGCACCTTTTCTCACTTTACATATGTGTTAATATGCTTCGATGACACATCCTTTCACATCCAATCTAGCCTCTCTAGGACACAATACTCCTAAGCAAATCTTAAACTCATTGTCATATTTGGCTAACTTCCATTATATCCTCCCAATTCTGTATGTATCAGGTTCTAGACGCTGCCAACTTTATCGACACTCTGTACACCTGGTCTGCGCTCAACACAGAAGCCATAGGCAGCTATGTGGCCGAGGCCCTAATGAAGCTAGATATGGAGTACGTTACCAACCATGTCCATGTCATTGGCCATAGCCTGGGCGCTCAAATTGCTGGTGCCACAGGCAGAAACTACAAACGGTTGTCCGATGGCGCCACCCTCACTCGCATCACTGGTCTGGATCCGGCCAATCCTTGCTTTTACGATGGCACTGAGCTGCCTGGAGTAGGCCGTGGTGATGCCAACTTTGTGGATATCATACACTCGAATCCTGGCACAGCTGGCACACCCTATGCCGTTGGCGATGCTGACTTTTACGCTCAGGGCCTGGCTCCTTTGATGCCTGGTTGCCTAGGTTTTGATTCAACCTACTGCTCTCATATGCGCGCCATCGAATACTATGCAGAGTCCGTGTATCCAAGCAATGTAAATGACTTTCAGGGCAGGCAATGCAATGAGTATAAGGATCTATATACTGGCTTCTGGTGCCGTGGTGAGCGGGCAGCCATGGGCTATGTCGCAGATCCCGCCCAAACGGGTATCTTCTTTGTGGATGTGAATGGCCAAGAGCCATATGGACAGCAGGCGAATGCCGAGGAGTACACTTACTCAAATAGCTCGTGTGGATCCTGTGCTGATGTTGAGGGGAATTAATTAATACCAAAATTATGTTTAAGAATGTGTTAGATGTAGACGGATAGTGTGTAATGTAATGATAGTAATGGATAAAGAATAATCCTACCAATTTAAAAGGGAATTGTTTTTATACGGGCGAGCTTTTAGTTACGGAGATATGGCATCTTAAGGCCAAGTGTTCCCTTGCAAAGAAATTTAACAGTTTTTGCAACGAATCAAGCAAATTTAAATTTGGTAAGCTTATTGTAGTGTATGTAACGGGCAAAAGAAAGCGTTTCCGGCTCTATAAAGAATAGATATTCTTGATCGGCATGTCAAGCCGAGTCGATCTAGTCCGTCTTACAGCAGCATAACTTTTCTGCTTTTCAGTCACATCAAACAGAATTCGGTTTGTATCCATTTGAGGAGGTCTTACGTTGGCTTACTTCATTTACTTCATGTAATTGCCCTGGAATCGGCTATATATGAGGTGTGTTCAGAAAGTAAGGTGACTTTTTTTTTCTAAGGTAAAAATTGCACGACACGAGCCGACTGATATGCCAACATTTACAGCAACTTCTCTGATAGCAACCATTTTCTTCACAGCTTTGCCACAGCTTCGTCGTCTGCATCTTCTCAGCCATCTGGGAAAAGTCAACATTTCAAGTGTTTTACAGCACTTGACTCCATTTTTTCACACAAAATTTAATGCAAATGCTTTGCTCCATTTGTAATAATTATAGAAAATTGCCGAGCACTTGAAAAATCACCTTACTTTTTGAACACATTTCGTACACTCGTGGATTGCAAAAAAAAAGTATAACTTCGTTTTGGTTTTATCATCAGATTTATGTGTATATAATTTGTCCACTATAATTTCCATTTAAATATTGTATTTATATTAAATTTTAGCGTATATGCTTAATGAATAATTTTAAAATAAATTCATTAACAATTCGTTTCAACAAAATAGCTTTTCATCATCCTTTTTTGTTTATAAGTTATATAAGATATTATTATAATTATGGCATAAATAATTGGAACTTGTTTAAAGTTTGCTTTTAATTATTTGATATTTTTTTTGCTTAAAATTAAATGTAAAATTTCTTTACATACAATTAAAGCGAATTATTTTACTTGAAATACAAAAAAAAAAACAAAATAATTATAAAAAAAAAACTTGTTTGTTCGGGTTTTCTGTGGCCTCTAAAATCTTATGTTGGAATTCGTTTTGGTTTTTGAAACTCATTAAATATTACACTTTGGTACATTACAAATTATGCAGGTGATTTTATAAGAATTTTAGCAAATATTTAAATTTTATTTGTAATTTTTGTTGCTTTTATTTAAGGGTTTACAAGAAATTCTGAATTAAAACAAAATTAAAGAAAATTCTATGGAGTTTTTGGTTGTTTTCTGAGACTTGGAAGTTGTTATTGAAAAATTTCCAAATTTATCGCTCGTTGTTTTGTTTTGGTTTTCTGTTTTCTGTTTTAATGTCTTTTTAGCCCACACTACATATACATATATGTATATTTTATATCTAAATTTAAGTATATATATATAAAAAACAAATACTTTAAATTTGTAAAAATTGGTGCAAAGCTAAGGACAGAGAATATGTGTGTGTGTGTTGGGTGTGTCTTTTGGGGGCTTTTCTTTGTTTTTTTTTGTTTTTTTGGTTAATTCTTGCATTTTGTTAAATTTTGTGTGTGTTCGTTGGGTAAAGCTTAAGTAAGATTTGAGTGTTTCTTCTACAAAGAGCTTTTATGTGTTTATATTTTATTCAAAATGCATTATTTTATATATATATATATATAGTAGTCGGCACATATATTCTTTTAAAATCTAAAAAAAATACATAGTAGTAGGAAACACCGTAGTCTATTAGAAAATTCAAGATTTTTATCATATCAAATGTTTCTTGTTAACATTAAGAGTAGAAGATTTTGACATCTTTCTGTACAGAGTCTTAAGAGTTGTAGAAAGTATAAAACTTAAAAACAAATGATTGATATTAATCATGTCAATTTCACACTGCTCGACAACCAGTACAGACGTCGTGTGGCGAACTACGAAGAAGATTGAAATATATTGGGAAAAAAAACATTTTGTATTAGATAGAATCGAAAATATATAACAAAGGCTTGTCAAAATATATGTGCCGACTGTATATTATATATACTGCGCGTCATAAGCTTAGCCCACCCCCCACTAGCTTCATATAATTGTTGTTATTTTGTTATTGCTAACCGGAACCGTTTATTTTTTTCTTTAGTTTGTTTTTATCATATTTGTATAACTTGCAGTGATAAAAAAGTCTTCTACTGGAAAGATCCTGCCAAGATCAGCTAAAAAATTGGTTATAAAGCGAGCTCATCTACCATCCAACTAGGTATAAGGAGTGGCCTACATTTGAAGAGACTAAAGCTGAAGAGAGAAAAACCACCCTCGAAAGGAGATACGCTTAAATTTTCCACTAGAGCATATGATGTGGAAGGAGAAGTGGACAAAAACGAATTTAAATTGGTAGATCCGGATGGATGTAACTGTTAATTTCATTCTACGCAACGAGGAACATCAACTATATCACCTTCATAGTCGAGTTGGGGGCGTGATGGTGTGGGGAGCCATATGCTAGATGTGAGATACAGTTTGACTCCAGTTGACTCCAAAAATGGAAACTGCCTTTCCCCATTTTCAATTTTCAGCAATTCACATTTGGCAAGGATATGGATTCACCCGACCCAAATGTAATAGAAAACGTGTGGCGATGGTTAGTTCGTAAAGTTTATGAGTCTGGAAAAGCATACTCCGATAAATTTGAACTAATTGAGGGGAGCAAACATGCTTGGTTAGCCATTTCACTAGACTATATCGAAAGTTTGTACAAGTCGATTCGCGATCGAATATATGAAGTCCTTGTTAATAGAGGAGTTACAATCCATTATGAAATATATTGAAAATGGTTAAAATAAGTAGATGTGTAAAGTGAAGTATAACCTGGCTGGAATTGAGCAGAGAACACTGAATATAGGGGGTGTGCTAAGCTGATGGCGCGCACTATATATATTCATAATACATTATTCACTTTAGTCATTGTGTATGTGTATGTGTTTCTGTGTATAAACCCACTTTGTCTATCAGACAATCGCGAACTCGAACGCGTTGGATTTAACAGTTTGTCTCCAGCATTTTGACGACACAACAGTATGCGGCCAGCTTTGACGAGACATACACTTCGCATACGCAGACACAGGCACATAACATTGGTTGTATGCAGAGGCATACTAAACTTTTGGTTGATGCGCTGGCAATCGCAAGTGGCAGGTCGCTAATACATATTTATACGAGCCTCCATTGAGGTGATTGGAAATGATCCCTTTTTCTGACTAACATTGTAAATGTTATTAGGGTTTTATAAGAAATGAACAGAAAGTTTCGAATAGGACAGATCTCAGCGAGATTAAGATATAGTCAGTCAAGGCCGTAGCACCTAGAGGAAGAATGTAATCGGTTGTTTTAAGAGAGTAAAAGTGGTAATATGAAAAGTCAAGTATTTTGTTCAAATACTTTCAACATTTTGTCTAGCTTGCAATCGCATAATTGTAAACAAATTGTTTAAATAAAAAAAGATAAAAATTATGCATAAATACAATCATTTCATTTACAAAACAATTTCTATTTTCGAGCTGTGCAAGTTTAAGCGAGCTGTGGTAGCTCTCTTCTTGACAAATGTCTATATTAAGAGCCTCTCTCTTTTCAAGATGAACTTGAGTTGGCTTTGATAAAAAAAAGAATGCCCCAACTCAAATTAAAGAGAGATAAAAATACAAGGAAAGCAGCTGACTTTGGCAAAGCTTATATAATCTTGAAGATAACAGTTTTAGGGTTTATGTCAGAGATGGGCAAAATTCAAAAATCCTATCCCCTGGGATAGGGATAAAAAAATAATAAAATAACTCGACTCAGATATTTGGTTAGCTAAAGTTGTGGGAACTTCTATGTGGTATAACAGTGTACACATGATTTCCTACTAATTTCCTTACTCCATTCTGCTACTCCTTGTGCCATAGTCCAAGGGAGACAAGATGATTCGGCTATTTGAGCACAATAAGTTCCAAAGTATGCCGACGTCAGAGCTGCTAATGCTTATGATTTTATACAGAAAAAGTTGGGCTACTTCCTTGGGATTAAGCCTGCTGTGAACACCTAAGATCTTGGCAATAATATGGTGATCTTCAATAACATTTTTGAGCAAACATTCTCTAGAATATGCTTACAGTTGCACCAGCATCTGCCATCTGCCACAACACATATTGGTCGCTTGTTCAAGGCTGCCTTTTGCATCTTTTCTCAAAACTTACTTAGCCTACCCATAGTTATGTAATTACCTATAATCATATGCATGTGTGCGTGTGTGTGTGTGTGTGTGTGTGTGTGCACATGCATATATCTATATATATCTATATATATATGTATATATGCATATGTATATGCATCTCTATCTCTATCATCTTGCAAAAATTGAACAACGTTTAGACATCGATAACGCTGTCATTCTTTTTCATTTCCATGAGATGCGTCTGCTTGAGCTTCTCCTGCATTTGGGTGAGCATGTCCTGCATGCGTCTGATCTCCTCGTCCTTTTGCAGCAGCAGCCGATCCGTTTCGGAAATGGCCGCATCGAAGCCATTCGTAGAGCTGATGGAGTCGCGCTTCAACTTGCCGCGCTCACGCAGCGCATGCTGCGATATCTGTGAGATGCACTGCGCCCGGAAGTTCTCATAGTGCACATCCTGCGTAAGGATACCAATTGAATGAGGAGCTAACTCACTGCTCAGCTGTTGTAACTCACCTGTGTAGTGTCCTTCAAGTCCTGCATGTGCGTGGAAATCAGAAAGGTGCGCAGCTTGATGAAGTCGCTGTGCTCCGGATCCTCCACATTGACCACGCCCCAAGGATATTGGCGGCCGCGCACCTTCTTGCCGGCCACCTCTAAGATGGTGTTGCTGCCGACCACTGCAAAGGGTATGGATGCCTTCAGTTCGCGATCCTGCTGCTTAAAGTCCTCGTCCTCGTCGGAATCGCACTCGGGGAACTGATAAAGCTGTATGTGATTGTCCTCCAGATCCTGCAGTATGCGCTCCTTCAGCTTGCGCACCTCCTGCTTGTTGAGGCAGTCCGCCTTGCCAATGACCAGCACAATGTTTACCTTGCGGTGCAAACGCCTTATCAGATCCAGATCCATCTGGCGCAGGCTGCAACAAAAGCAATTCTTAACGACACTTCTGAGATAAGGATCACGTTGTGGACTGCACTCACCTATGTCCCCAGGGCGGCACAAAGTACAGGCAGCAATGCACCCGATTGTCCTGTATGTTGCGTCGATTCAGACCACTCTCATCCGTGAAATACTGGCGGAACTGCTCGTCTATGTACGAGGTGCACACGCGCCAGCTGTCCTCACAGTTGATGGCGTCCCCAAAGCCCGGGGTGTCCACGACGGTCAGGCGCAGCCTAACGCCACGCTCCTCAATGTCCATGGTCTTCTTCTCCACCTTGGTGGTCTTCTCAATGCGCTCCTCCACGTTGGGCATCTGGCGATTCTTGTAGAGATCGCCCAGAAACAGGCTATTTATGAGCGTGGACTTGCCCAGACCGGACTCACCCACCACCATGAGGGTGAATTCAAAGCCGCGCTTCACCGACTTCCGATGCACTTGCTCGGGCAGTGTGGCGAAGCCAATATAGTCACGATCCTTGTCAAATGAGGGTGTCTTGGCTAAACGAGACAACAACAAAAAAAAGAAGAGAAGGACGTGTGAACGTGATTTAATGAATGACTTAAGAAGTTATCCTTCAATTAGACTCTAAAAGTCTCCCCTAACCCAGCGGCAGGAGGCAGTGGAGTGTGCTGCTCATTAGAACACGGACAGGGACAGGGACAGCTGCTGCAGGTCGTTTAACTGGAGCACCACTTGAGTTTCAAAAGAACCCTTCATACATGCGTTTCCGCCTCATAGAACTCTGAGCTACTTACACATGACTGTGAGTCCTGTGATTCCTGTGATTCCTCTGGAATGTGAATGTGGCTGTCTTTTGGCCCCGTTTCTTGGGTCTGGGCCTGCTTTCGTGTGTATACCCAACGCCTACTTAAGTCTTATATATGCAAGGAGGGTGGCTGTGGTGGGCGCAGTGGTGGCCACAAAAACAATAGCCTCTGCCGCTGCGTTTTTCAGTTTGCCTCTGCAGCTGTTTTTTGGTTGTCTTTCACGATTATAAACGTGGTATGTGCCCCATTTGGCTAATTAAGTCTTATGCATTTGTATGATTCGATTGACTAAAAATCCCCGAGTTTATTGAACACTTTATTGTTGGTGGAGTACGGCACAACACGGCACAGCCACTGCGAGGCACAACGAAGAAGCAAAAGCAAGGCTGCCAAAGTGTAGCGCAAAATCCCAAACGCAAGCCCCCCGCACCTCAGCAGAAAAGGCCAAACAAACCAGAGAGGCCTTGGATTCTCTCTCTCTCTCGAGAGAGAGAGAGTAACTCAACTCCGGCGGGCAGCGCTCTCCCTGTAAGGATTTACCAAGAGTATTTTGAACGTAACAGCAGGTATCAGTGGCAACGCCACCGCCCGTGGTTTAGTTTGAAAAGGACGACGCCTGCGCACTCGCGGGAATGCTGGAAGAGCACAAGTAGAACACGGCACCAAAGTATAGTCGCAACACTAACGCTATGCTAATGCTCAAATATGTGCCAGATGTCAGATGGATGTGTGTCTATGAAGTTGTGTTGCCCTTAAAGAGCGGGTTGGGGGTGGCAAACGGAAACAGTGTTGCCAGATGGCTAGCTAAGTTACAGTTAGTCAAATTATTTATATTTTTGGTTTAGCAGGTTCAAGATCGCAATCCAAATAGGAAACATTTACGAACAACTTATATGTGACTTGAAATATTTTGTATGTCATTTGATTTTCCATATTTCGTAGTTATACATTGAAAATACATCAGGAAATTTAGGTAAAATATTTGCCAAAAGCTTTGATATTCAGGACAAAAGTCTAAACATGTGTAAAACACTCTCAGAAGGCTATCACCTTGGATATAATTTCAAGAAATTTAGACAGTTGAGAGACATAAGCAAAGTTCCAAAATCAGAGCTCGCAAATAACGGTTGACCTTTTCTCGTTGTCCGAAAATAAGTGCTTTCTACTGAGACTTTGGGCAAAGATACAGAAATCAACCGTTTACATCGGACCCGCTCTTCATTGTCATCAAAGCATATTAAAAGAAACACCCTTTGGGTTGAACCTTTAAGTCTTTTGCTCATTTTTTGACCATCTATGCGTTGTTCAGTAAAAGACCGTGAAACGAATAGCTCAGCTGACAGCGCTCAACAGAAAACCCATTCGAAAAGCAACGAAGTCTGTTGCGAGTTGAGAGCGAGTGTGGTTGGTTATTCCGGCTAAGTTTGTGAGGTGAGCGTAACAGAAAAAAGGCCGTCATTTGCGAGCTTTGCGCAAAATGTGAAGTTTCATACGAAGGATGCAGGAGATTTTCTGAGTAGCTCGCACAAAATATTGGCAATTAATTGTTATAAAGTCAGACCTAATTACAATGATAATCTTTCCTTCCTGACTGACTAACAGTCAAACAACGCACAGCCTAAATGGTAAGAGCTAACGGGCTGAAATCTATTAATTCCAGATATTTTGGGAAAGTTCAAAATGAACTAACAATTTTCAGCTTCAATGAAATTAAATAGCAAATTTCATTGTTACTTTCTTCTATAGAAAAGGCGTGGCAATGGATAATACTTTCTTCCAATAGATAATACTTTCCTTGTTCACTTTACCCAATTAACAAACGCATTTCCTTGGGTTTCCATATAGAATTGCACAATTTCAAAACCACCTCTTAATTCTCAACTATATAAAATCTGGTTTTCAGTTTCATAGTTGTTATACCTATAAAAAATAGGTACTTTGAAGCTTAGAGCGAGACGAAAATATGAGAACGCAAGAGAAGGCCCAAAAGTCTTGCTTTTATAAGCCATAGATTAGTTTCATGCCAAAGTTCAGTTCAAACTCTAAATTGAGCCACAATTGAGGGCTGTCGGGAAATCTTACAATCTTATCTACTAAGATTTATTACTTCTCATGCATAGATTTGCCTGTATTTTTCAGGATAACATTTAAAAACTCGCTTGGCAAAACATTTGTTATCAATATCTGATTAATATCAATCAGTTTGTATAGCAAAGCTAAAACAGTTGGCAGTAAAACCACACTTACTTGTCCTTCTAATTATGGGGGATTTACAAGATCGAGGGCTTTTTTCGTTTCTATAGCAAATTAGCAAATTCGAGGTCAAGTAAGTGTGGAACGCCGATAGTTTATCGGTTTATAGTCATTTTTATATGGAAATCCGACGGACAACCAAATTCACAGACTTTCAGACATTAGTCTTGGCTTGTCAGACAAAGTAATTTGTTTCCAGGTAGACACAGACCTCCCTACATCAGGGGTTAGCACATATGGCATCTGAAAGCTGCAACTACAGTGGGACTTGTAGTTGTCTTTTGCACACATAGAAATGTCTTTCTTAAATTGCGACCTTTCTATCTGTAAATGTTTTAGCAAGCTTAAAGTTAGCTGAGTGAGAAAAGAGGATATTTTCTCTGGTTTTTCTTAGTTAAATTAGAAGGAGATTCCAAAAATACCCCCAACAAATTATCGAAACGAAAAAAGTCTCGCCTTTTGCTTATTCTTATTCACGCAGTGTACGGACGTTTTGTATTTGCCAAACCTTTTTCTCTAGATATGGCAGCTCTGGCGCACCGTCACCTTGCACCCACCTTCCTACTCACACTCACATAATTGTCATACGTGCCCTTAACTCTATCTCTAGGGGTGGGCAAAGACTCCACTTCAATGTGTTCTCCATACACATTCACGTCTCTTTTGCGACATGAACGTATTTAATTGGTTTTGGGCACGTTAAGCAGGCCAAAGCTGCACAGTGCAGCCAACACCGCAGCCCCTGCCACCCCCGCCGCCAATGCATATGCTCTCTCGCACGATTAGCGTGGCGTGGCGGGATGAACACACCCTCGCTACACGTCTCTCTGGTGCGCTCTAATACAACCCTTAGTGCAAACACTTATCGATAACCAAAGGGGCGACAACAACAAAACAGAAACGGTAAGAGGCAGACAGAGGCAGGCGAAAAACAGAAGCCGAAGCAGGAAATCAAAGCAGAGGACATGGCAAAACAACAAAAAACAAACGCAACGCCAGGCAAACAGAAAAGCAAAACTGTTGTTGACTTCTGGCCAGTTGGAGGAAGGAGGAGCAGGAAGACAACTCCCGATATGTTTACAAATATAAAATTTGTATGATTGATGGTGAAAGCATATACCCTATATGTACTATATGCATGCGAGAGGAGGAAAGATTTAGCTTTGTTTTGAAATTCGATCTCATGTAGCACCAACTGGCCTTACCTATTAGTTTTAATGGTCAGACTTTACTTAAAACAGGGAATGATTAATTTAACTTGAATGATTTGATAGTCATGAAATTCCTATTCAATTGGCTTTGGGGATTCTTCTACATCAAGAAAAAATGTACTCCACAGTCAACCAAGTTCAATAGATCACTGTCCTGGAGGTTCCTCATTATTGTGTAACTAAAACCAATTGGGAATTGTAAGTGATAATACGCTCAAATTACTAAGTTTGCGAAATTTTTAGTTTAGGAAAATTCAAGTACATATTCAAATTCTAGAATTCTTATTAACACACAACTTTGCCAAATCGAGAATTAAAATTCGAGCATCTTTTTCTGATTGTATCATATAAAATTCAGTTACATTTGATACCTAAAACAACGTGGGTCTCTGAGTTCAAACCAGAGAACTGCAAACCATGATGATTACGCATCAGTACGCGGTACATCAAAGAAAATTGCATGTACTTCGTCATGTCTCAGCGTACACTTATCGTATGACTCGTTATATCAAAGAAGCAACCTCGTACGGTTTGCATCTTTGGGAAACGACGATCGTCAATATTTTCAGCCGAAAACGAATATGGATCGCGTACTGAGTTTGTCCAAGCTTGTGATTTTTTGACGTAGACAGAAAGAGAAAGAGAATTGTTCAAGTGCGCAAATATAGAGACACAAACATGCAAACAACCACACATGCAGACTATTAGCGTTTATCTTCCGCACCTTCCTCGCTTCCAGACTGCGTCATTGCCTGAAAACTACCAACCCAAAATGAGTTTTTGGACGAGCTTTTGACTGCCCGCCTGTGTAAGCATTGAGCGTAGCTCAAAAGGTACTTTGGCTCAAGATGCAAGAGAACGCGCTCATGAATGAGACAACGACTTGAGTTTCATACAATGAAGGGCGCGAATGCTAATAGCCACATTCACAATGAAACAGCGATTTGCAGTTATCTCGTTCAAACCTTAGCTGGAGTAAATATTGAGATACGATGGGAATAGTATATTCGAAGTGCTTTGTTTCACACCTGATTGATGGCTTACTGATCAAAAGACAACTATAATCGACGCTGAATTACTTTATTGACAATAGAAAATGTCAAACAAGAATATACAGATGAACTCTTGACCTGTAATACTGTAATGACACCTATAAATGCTGCAATGTTTCATGGATAATGAAGGAATAGACACTCCTGTGAGTGCTACGTATGCAATTTTAATGAGTTAGAGTCCGAAATGCCATATATTAGGCAGCTACATATATTAGCCGCAAAAGAAATGAACATTTTAAACAGTAGCAGTAGCATTAGACCAGCGGTGGGCGCCTAGTGGCTCTATCAACGCCCAGACTGCAACTGGCGAATGAACTCAGAAAACAGAATGCAAAATTAAGCAACAACAAAATGGACACGGATTTTTATTGTGGTTTTTATTGTAGATGTTGTTGTAGAGCTCAAAATTGAGAGAGGCCAGAGAGACTGGGTTAATTTAGCTGTATTTATGAAGAAAGGCCATCAGATACAGGAGCCTCATTCTGACTGAATTTGCTGGGCAAGATCACTGCGATCACTCATTCTGAAATATTTATACTATGTTCCACTATTATATAATAAATTAAGTTGTGATTACAATAGTTATGTTTTATATTTTACTAAGTTCATGTGGTTCATGTGGTAGTAATTCACAGCCAACTTGATTCTTTTGATCTTATTTATAACACTTTATCTTAAAGAGAGTAAAGGAGAGTAAAGTAAAGTAAAGGAGAGTAAATGATTGAATAAGGAAAATATATATATAGTTTTATATTGCCCTGTTCACTTTTTATAGAAAGATTTTCTAAGATGTCTAAATTTTATCGAAATTCTATTAATGAGGTCATCGATCTGTTGTTTAGAAACAATTGACAAAAGCCTTGTTTAAGAATCCTAGTTTAGAATCCATCATTCTATAATCATCGCTGCCTTTGCCTTTTATTTAGCGACTTTTTTTTGCATGTAAACAAATATAAAACTGCTCTCAGTGTTTGTCCTCCAGATAACCAATTTCAGTATCTTTAGGATCGTTGTCAAATGCTTGTGCAAAAGCAAATAACCAGCATGGCCAGCCAGTTTTAGCTTCAAAAGCGCTCGTAAACTCTTCTATAAACAAACAAACAAACAAACTCAATGCAGATATTCAGGGTAAAGTGAGTTGACGCTTGTGCGGGAATAAGCCGACTGAAAGATGCTCTATGAATTTTTGAGCTTGAAAAAGCACACTAAAAAGGCAACTCTACGACATCGATGATCGTTCATAAATGCATATGAATGAAGGATAAAAAAAAGGTCTAAGCATATTTATAAGCATCATCGATCCCAGGGAAGAAAAATAATACCACTTTCGACTCACAACTTAGGTTTCATATTTTGGTTTTCCGCGTAACTAATCAAGCTTGGTCTGATGTATCTAAGTGTAAATTTTCCTTTCTCTACATCAAGAAAATATTAAGATATGACAAAACACAATTTCTCTTTTAATAGGAGCATGGTAACGCAAAAGTTTGCCCAATTTGCGGGTGGAATCTTTCTAAATGGTTTCTTAGTGCTCAATTACGCCATAAAATATAACTTGTATGAGAATTACAGTTTTGTTCTTGTCATAGTTTGAACTGTGCATTGTTATCCACTCAATCAATCAACATAAATTGATCAAGTAAAGTTGCCCGATTGTCTTATTTTAGCATTTTGTGTTCTATAAAGGAAAACCTAAACTACGTTAAAGAATCTAGCCGATTATATAGTTTAAAGCTTTAATTTTACATTGATATTTGTTGAATTGTTCAGCCAGCTTAAGTTAGTTTAAGCCTGCATTCTTCTGTCGTTCAGACTAGAGATGAGAGTGTCTGAAATGTAATCTTGAAAGCTGTCATACCCCTGAGAAGCCAATTAACTTAGTATTTTACCTAGATTTCTATGAAAGCAGACTTGGTCTAAGATTGATCTATGTTATCGGTTGATTTGACCACATTTATGAGTTCATTTCAACATATTCAATTATCTCATGTTACAAAAAAAATACTGAAATCTATTTAAGATCATTTACACATCTCTAATTCAGACCACCTGCTTGCAGCTTTCACTTATGAATCTTTTAGATGGCATCTTCAATCTCTGCCTTCCTTCAGCCTAAAACTAATATCTGGAATCTTATCAATATGCCACATTGTTGCATTGTTAGATATTTATGCATTTCTTTTGTGTGGGCGTCAACAGCTTATGCCAAGTATGTATCTTATCCTAGAGTTCCCCCACTCTACACTGTCTGTATGGCGGCCGGCCACCACCCAGATTTTGACATATTTATGTAGAGCTCGTAGGCGGAAGAGGGCAGCAGCATCAGCATCGGCAGGGCACTCGAATATGCACTCTCATCGCTTCCACTGACAGTCAGACAGTCGGTTCATTGGCTAGACTTTGCCCCAACCAAGCGACCCAAAGCCTGATCTGCTTCATCAACATGCTTAACATTTACATGCTAATAGTTTTCGAGGCGATGTTAGACACATTTTATGTGGAGTTCAATGGGTGTCAAACACTTGAAGTTAGGAGAGCATCTATTGTTGAAGTGGAGTGGGAATGGGGCATCATCATTATCATCAGCAGCAACATCATAATGACAGGCCATTTAACACATACTCGTGTACATGAAAACTACAAAATTGAAGACGTTGCATCAATTTCAATTTGAAAACTTTCAATGAATCTCAGCTCATGGCTATGCGTGTCTGAGTGTGTGTTTGTGTGTGTGTGTACGAGTATGCGTGTGCATCTCAATTTCATTTCAATTAAAGTCTTCTTTAAATCACAACTTTACTGATACACTTTGAGGACGACGTTGCTCGCTTTTGCTGTTGTGGCTTGTTCAACTCAAACTCATGAGTGGGCTGCCACAGCCACAGACGCTCTCCCCTCTTCTACTTCACACCGCCCCCGCCTCTCGGCCAACACTCGTGCCACTTCCAAATGAAGTGCCATTGAACGTGCAATGGCTTTGCCTCCTTCACTCTTTGGCCGCGCAGCATCTATATAGCTTTCATTCTTGCAGCCACCAAAGTAAATAAACAAAACACAAAACATCAATCCCAATCCCAAATCCCAATTCCATACAAAACCCAATAGCTATGTACCATATAGCCAAGGGCACCGGGCACCCAGCATCTCCTAGCTATGTTCCATAAATAGTTTTGGTTCCATCGATTGCATGGCTGAAAAAAATTCCAATCGGTCGCATTTCAAAGTGGAGCAATGCATGCAAGTTTTCTACCCCAACCAACTCTGCTCCAAACTCTATTTCCTTCGACTGCATTGTTCAAGTGAAATTCTTGGAGTGCATTTTGTTTCTCTGAAATTTCTCCACTTTTTTTCAAAACACAACACTTGGATTACACGAAGTTTTCTATTCTACAATTGTTTATTTCCATTTTTGGATTTTGTATAAAATTTTTGTTTGCTTCGGAAAGAAAATTCACAGAAATTAAAAAAAGGAAGAGAAACAGTTATTTGGAAAAGCTCATTGGCACATTTTTATGAAAAAAAAGGAATGGAATTTCCATACTTCATTTTGAGAATGAAAACTGCATGTTTTTTTTTATATTATGATTTGCAAGTAATCCTAGCTAAGCCTTAAACCCATTCATCCTCTTCTGCCTATCCACACACAAATTGACTGATTGGTGAACAACGCATAGCCCTAACTGTAATATCTAGGTTGCTAACATTTTACACAAGCTTGATTTTTTGATTCCAGGTGAGCACTAAGAAGGCGTTTTGAAAAACTATGCCTACAATTAGGTTCGAATTAGGTCAAAGTTTGTATGACAATGGAAAACAAAGGTAGTCGGCACAGTAGTTGCCGGTCAAGCCAATCAAATTTGTGCTCTTTTACTTATTTTCGATTCTATGTAAAGTATAAAACTTAAACCTTTCTGGTGATGACCCAAAACCCAAACCCCCAGAACCCAAAACTACTCTTATTAGTGCTAAGTATGCGAGAAAGTGAGCCATGGAGGCGGCAGTGCTAAGATCTGCATATGATCGGAGCAACATAACGCTCCGTGCTGTCATGAACTTGATGAACAACCCGTTTCTAACGGAGATTAGTCATAATTCTCTGGAGTAGCTATTCTAAACTCCGGATTTAAAGGTTATAAAAAGTGTGTGCAATCTTATAAATCAACAAGGACGAAGGATAAAATCACCACAGAGATCATAAATGCGTATAAAATGACTTTTCTCCAATCCGTGATAGTTTTCTTTGCAAGCCGCATTCAAACGTTGGGATGATATACCATTTCTAGTTTCATTTTGAAGACAATTTCACAAACAGTCATTCAAGCTTTGAATCACAGTTGGAAGTAAGCCCCCTTACAGTCCACTCCAAAGAGACACAATCATGTTGAATTCTGCTTTTGTTTACTGATTTTTGCTCCAATTGTTGGCCTAGTCTTAGTCTAATATGCTCTTGTTGCTGTTATTGTTGTTGTTGTCTATGCCTGCCCCTCTTAATTTGGACAATGGGACACACACAAAAACAACAACAGCTGCGACAATAGCAACAACAACAGCTATTTACCAGCTGGCAAAACAACAACGAAAAACAATGAAGCATGGAATCAAATTTTTAATGAGTTTTAAAAGCTGCATTTATAATTGTTAAAAAACAAAGTAAGGAAAGGAATGGAAAGATAGCTGAAAATAGTCAAAGGGGCGGAAACCTAAACAAAGCAAAAGCTGAATAACAAATTAGAAATTAGTTTGAAAATAAAACAAAAGCTTTTGGCCATCAAAAATATGAACGGCATTTGAAGAATGAGAGTTAAATTTACACTAATGGGTTAAGTAGTGCAAGAGTCTGTAATTGGAGGCAGCTTGGGGCGTGGAGGGGCTTGCTGGGGGTGAAGAGGCCACAGCCATAAGTTGTAGTCAGAATAAAATTGTATTTGCGGTTTTACCTAGATACGACTTGGAGCAACACGCTCATAGATTTATAGATATCACTGCCTGAACAATGCTCGTCACTTGACTAGAAACAGTGGCAAGAAGGAAGCATCTCCGACCCCATAAAGTATGTATATTCTTGATCAGTAAGACCAGACGAGTCAATATAGCCATGTCCATCTGTCTATGCGAACTAATCTCTCAGCTTTATAGCTATCAACTTCAATTTACCCTTTTCTTCTGATGTAAGCTGCTCATTTGTAAAAATTATCAAAATCGGATCACTATATTATATAGCAGTCATATAGAAAACACTGATTTGGATTTAACATCCTTTTCATTGGATTATTTTTCACAACTTTCGACAAGAATGTGTGGATGAACTCGGCTCCTTGTATGGCAATAAAGCAGTATATCGCTGGTATAGTAAATTCAATCGTGGTCCCTGAAGGTCCTCCAAAATTGGTTGTAGTGCCAAAAAAAACATCGTTACAGTGCGTGAACTGATAATGCAAGATCGTCATGTGACATATCGTGAGATAGAGGCATTCTTGCCCATTAGTTCGAATTGAATACATTCGACTTTACATGAACACTTAGTTGTAAAAAGAAACTTGCTCTCGTTGGATACCCCGCACTTTTATCAATCGCTTAAAAAAAGGCTCGCGTCAATTGGTGTAAGGAAATGATTAAAAAGTTCGACCGTGGTTCTTCCAAAGACGTGTATAAAATCGTGACAGGTGACGGATTATGTATATATGCGTATGAGCCGGTAACAAAACAACAATTGGCTGTTTATCGATGTTCTACAGTGTCAAATTGAACAAAAGTTGCTCGCAGACAAAACACTTAAGAGAGAATGGTAACCTTCTTTTCTCAAAAAAGCGGATATGAAACTAACAAAATCATTATGTAAACATAAGATAGTGAATTCTGAATGGTAAGCAATTACTTTTTTGCTGGAATTGTATGGGAAAATAGGGAAAGCAACCGGCAAAGGCAGACTGTCTGTGGAAATCAATCAACTCACGAAACAGAGATTTTGAGCGCTCAGTTTTGGAGTGGCCAAACTGGTTCGAAAATAGGTTTTCACGGATGCGAAAGTGTACTCAGCATCATGGAGACTATTTTGAAAAAGAATAAATCAATGTTCATCTACAAATGTCTATTAATATTTGGTATTTCCGATATATAAGCTGCGAGCCTCTGAAGCTAGCCTCTCTCTCTTGTTCAGCTTTGTATTAGGAAAGTAATTGTAAAGACTTTTGAAAGCTTGAGATTGCCATATGGATATCTATATATAATCTATTAATCTATATATATCTATCTATGGATATCTATTATAAAGAAAACTATTTGTCATGAGTGATGGACAGCGCACAGACCAAACCATAAGAATTTGGAGGCTGAAATATCCACATGAATTAAATATTCTGGCATAGATGGGCACTAAGAACAGTTTTTGGAGAATTTCAACTGTAAGTAAGGCAAAATCGAGGTTAAACTGTGCATTGTAAATCAGCAATTCAGGAAATAAGTTTATATCTCTATATTTCTTATATAGTTAGAAATTAATGCAAATGATTAATGAAATTCGATTAATGCTACTCAACGCACCCAGCGGTTTCAAAAGTTGTGACTCCATCGATTGGCAACCCTAATATAGCTTTTATTTCTTAGTCATGCATTTGGGATAGATGATTGCATGCTGCCTAGCAATTTCATTGTTTAAAAGTTATAATTGCTTCTAATGTTAACTTTTTGCTGTACCTATTCAAGTGACTCACAGTGTATAAAAATACTTATGTGCGCATCACCAATTTACTACATGCTAGAATTTTATATATATATACATATATACAGATTGAAGTCTAGCTAAATGTTGGCTTGTTTATCTTATCACGTCTGTATGGATACGCACTGTGCTTCTTGCTGTTGGCCGTGTTGGGTTTTGCAGGCCAAAGGCGGGCCCGGCCGCGCCAGGCCAGGCCAAAGGCATATCAAATAGCTCGTTGTCAACCTTTTAAGGCGGCCTCCAAAGCCAACTCTAACAAGAAATGTCAACTACTGTTAGACTGCGGTCACGTTGCCTTGGCCTACACTGGCAAGGCATGCAGGAGGGGGGGTGGTGCTGGTTGGGTTGTGGCCCTCGATCTTGTCTCCACAAAACTGCATTTGCTGGGTGCGGCTTCTGTTACTTCTGACTGCGTCTTCGTCTTCAGAAAAGAAAATATATAAACTGGTAAGCGTTGTAGAACCGCCCACCGAAAATGGGCAGAGTTGCCTTCACCTGTACCCCGTACCCCGTACCCCGACACATACTTCATACGTTCCCCTCCACTAACTACATAACTAACCATGGTCAAAGTCACACAAAAAAAGCAAAAGGCGAAAGCTGTCGCTGTCCAAAACGGCCTGTGCAAAAAAGTTGTCAAGTTTTGTTTTTGGTGAACGGCCAGCTCGTCGGCCAGAGGGGCAGGCGGAGGTAGGAAGTGACAGAAAAACGCTGAAACTTTCATGGAAATGTGTACAAATTGTGAAGGGGTTTCTCAGGGGAGGGGGGATTTTAAGAGTTGTGCATGTGGATCAAAACAAAGCAAAAATGCACTCGTGCGGTTTAAGATTATATGCGAATAACAAACATTATCTGAATAAAGTTGGGTAGAAACTTTAACTGAGTGAGAAATATCATATATAATAATCTGGTTATTTGTATTTCGCAGCTAAGCTAGAAACTGTGCTCATCTTACCCTCTAATTATGGACTGAATGAGCCTGCCCTCTGCTTGGTTCTAAATACGATAATCATAAATACATCCTTTCTCACTCTGTAAGGGGGATATAAGCAGTAGGTGCTAGTGCCTTTTTTGCATCCCATTGCCCGAATAGATTTTAAATTTCATTACAAAATATATTTGCGATTTTGTGATTGGTGTAAAGAGCGACTTCCTAAAGACAATCCTCTCTAGATTCAACATCAAAAGTTAATCATTTGTTTGGATTCAAAACAAGCCTTAACAAGCCTCATCTTTACCAAGAAACTCTATATTCCTGGAATTATATACTCAGTTCTCATTCCATCTCTAAATCTGTAACCCCTTTCATATGATATATAGCAATAATCATTAAACATTTTACTTACGTTTTGGATATAAAGGTGGCCGATATTTAGAGCTAACGATTTCTCCTCCTCCTGCTGCTCCTGCTCCTCCTGACAATGTGATGTTGTTGTTGTTGTTGTTGCCATTAAGGCTACTAATGGCATTGGCCACCATCCCGCTGGCACCTAATCCTAATCCAGCTGCAGCAATCGACATTAAAGGTGGCTGCGTTTGGGGCAACGGCGGCGGCGGCGGCTGCTGTTTCATGGCCATGGCTGGCGGCGATTGCTGCTGTTGCTGTTGATGCTGTTGATTGCCACCGCCGCCGCCACCCAAAATGCCGCCGCCAAAGAGGCGACGTTGCTGAAGAAACGCCGTTTTGCTTGACTTGTCGCTGCAGTTGTTGGCTTAAAAAGTTATCGTTGTTGTTGTTGGATAATGCTGACGACGGCCGATGTTGTTTTTAGCAATTGTTCTAAGTGTTAAGGCCCATTAATTGTTTATGATGATGATGATGACGATGCTGCTGCCTGCCTGCTTGCCGGTGATAATGATAATGGTGTTGTTGATGATGTGTGAAATATGGTTTTTCTTGCCCCACACAGACACACACACTCACGCCGACACTCGAATTCCCGTTAAACGTTTGGCTTTATTGTAGGCGCTTATCTAGGTTTGCTTATCTCGGCCAGAAGGTGGCGTCAATTGGGTTGGCCTACACTGGAAACGCCATGGCAAAAAAAAGGTATTTATATATAAGACGGAAATTTCAAAAAAATTGGAGCAGTCTGCTGTAAATTGCAGTGGCAATATTGACTATTTTTAAAGGCTTAACCCCCTTTGTATATGTGTTTGTGTGTGCGTATGTGTGTGTGTGTGTGTGTCCTGCTGACACCATTTAAGTTATAATTGAAAATTGCATAAATAATGAGTTAAGCAAAAAAAAAAGCCATAAGAGTTAATAGCTACGTCTAGATTCTAGAAAGATGCTCTCTGGCATCGTACACTGCGAGTCACTCATATAGTTACAGTTGCCAATATGCGTTTCAAGCGTTTCAAATTTTTCATTCCGAAGCAATCGGTTATATGGTAGCTATGTTATATAGGTGTACGATCTTGATCAGATCAGGCCAGCGGAGTTGGGGCCTTCCCAAATGGGTACAACGAGAATTTGGTTTGATTTGGATGAAAAACAGAAAAGTTATGCTCCAAATTATTCATTCCGAAACAATCGGTTATATGGTAGCTATATTATATAGTTGTACGATCTTGATCAGATCAGGCCAGCGGAGTTGGGGCCTCCCCAAATGGGTACAACGAGAATTTGGTTTGATTTGGATGAAAAACAGAAAAGTTATGTTATTCTGGAACAATCGGTTATATCAGAGCTATATGATATAGTTGTCCGATCTTGACTAGATTTAGTCAACGGACGCAGGGTCTCCTCAACCAGATACAAACCGAATTTGGTTTGATTTGGGTGAAAAAACTGAAAAGTTATGCTCCAAAATGTTCATTTCAGAACAGTCGGATGTATAGGAGCTATATGATATAGTGGTCCGATCTGAATCAAATTTGGTTAGCGGACGTAGTGCCTCCTCAAATGTATACTAACCCAAATTGGTTTGATTTAGATGGAAAACAGAAAAATTATGCTCCTAAGTGTTCATTCCCGAGCAATCGGTTGTATGGGAGCTATATGATATAGTGGTCCGATCTGAATCAAATCTGGTCAAAGGACGTTATGCCTACTCAAATAAATACAAGCCGAATTTGGTTCGATTTGGATGAAAAACAGAAAAGTTATAGTTCTTAATATTTCTGAGATTTTGGGGTGGAAACAGACAAATGGACGAACGGGCAGACGGGCATGGCTATATCACCTCCCCTTGTCATGCTGATCAAGAATATATATACTTTATACAGTTGGAAACGCTTCTTTCTATGTGTTTCAAGCTTCCTGACAAAATGAATATACCATTTTGTGAATGGTATAATGAACTTAATAATTTTTGGCAAAGTAGACTGTTTCCATCTCCTAATTAGTAAGCTGCCTATATAAAATCTAATACAATATGTTTAATAATAATCTTTATTATCCTTTGAAAAAGTATATGTCTACGGAATAGCATTATAATAAATTTATTTATTCTGGTTATATCAGCGGTGTTATAAAGCATTGCATTCTAATAATATTTTGGGTCCATAAGAATGACAAATGAAGCAGAAAGGACGGTAAGATATAGTGAATGTTGTGCGTTCTTTCAGTCTTTCTATATAGTATGGAGCTATATCGAACCATAACAGACATTCGTATGTCAGAATGGGACAAACTGGTAACTGGAACTGGTAACTGATTTTGATGTTTGACATAAATGTCTTTGTGCATATTATAGGCCTGCTAAAATTTGGCGGACAAAGTTATTCTTTGTTGTTTAAACACAGAATTAGAGATAAAAACTTCCAAGAATTGGCATAATAAATGCACCTATATGCATTTATTATGATTATGATAAGGCTATCTCAACACCAATTTGGCAGATTCTGTTGGCCTTGTCAAACTTAAAAAGTTAAGTATAGCTTAAAACGTCAAGTTGTTGCTACCGTTCCTATGCAAATGGCGAGCAGTGTATGTAACTGGCATGTAAGCAGGCCGTACTTTGCCTTTACATTTGAAAATTGCGTTTTTATCTTTGAAAGGAGCCAACCCACAGACGTGCTTTATTTGATTTTTTTTTTGTTTAAAGTCATTTGTTGGAATTTGTTTTTCTTTTTAAATTTGCTTAGCGCATTGTGCTATTTATTTAAATAAATAGTTCATATATATACACAGTTTGATAAGCAGCGTAATAGTTCTTGCTAACTAGTGAGCGGGGGCGGAGGCGGAGAGACAGCAGTAATACATTCAACTAGTTAAATGAAACAATTGTCAAACGCAAAACAACAAACACAAAAGCAGTGCTCATCCTAACGGTGCTTTGCGTTTTTGAGCGCAGCTGCTTAAAAAAATCTAACTGCCTGAGTGAGTGTCCCTCCTGCCTACCCCTGCATGACAGCGACTGCATCAGCTTGATGCTGCTGCTTCACCTTGACCTACACGAACACACACAAAAATCAAAATCAGAGCGTGTGCCTTCCCTTGCTTCCTTCTATTTTCTTAATACACACATGCAAAAGCAAAATTGCAGTAAATTAAAACAATAACAAAAAATTAAATCACACGCACTTTATTAATATCCGCCGTAATACAATACACAAAATTCACTAGGCAATTGTAATTGAAATTTTGCGCACATCAACAAAAATGCCAAGCGAACAGCCGCGACCGCCGAATAACTGTGAATGTAGAAATGCAAAACAAATGCAGCTATGGCAACACGATTAATTTTTATAAATGGTATGGCGATATGTGAAGCGATTTGCGTGATATATCGCTAACAGCAAGCTATTTTCACAATCAATATATATCGGAAGCGACCAACCGATTAGTTTTCATAATATATATCGCTTAATATTGGTATGACGATATGGGAAGCGTACCGTAGGCCATTACCTGCCACTATATCGTGACATCGATAGGCTGCCAATATATTCAGTCATCGATAATCAGGTGCCAAAGCTGGCAGCTTTGCTACTTAACACCATTACACAAGCTGACTGCTATGCAACATTGTGGCGGCTAAATTTAAACTGGTCTTGCTTTGTTTGATTTCTCAAAACCTTAATGGCCTAAAATTGAAATAAGTAAAAATTCACGATAAGAGTTTGATATCGTAAATTAAGCTGCTTGCATAGAAACTGGCAGCTGCCTTATTAAATGGCCTATGTTTGCTGTGGTCTTGTGGTGCTAGTCCTAGTGTGAACCTTGTGTGGCAACCAAACACCGAAGTAAGTGCTGGTGCTGCTGCCACTGTCACAGTTAGTCGTCAACGGTGCTGGCAAACGGACGCGTTTCAAAAACTTGCTCTCCACCAAAAACTCTCACTCACTCTCTCCTGCCGAAAGTAAGCTCAGCATAAGTTTATATTTTCAAGACGATTTCGATTCCGTTTCCTTACGGTACGACTTATTAACTTAAAACAAAAATCTGAAACTGAAAATTGCGTCAGTGCGTTTTATTGTTATTCTTGTTATTTTTTGTTGTTGTTGTGCGGTGCTAATTGAGGCGCCTGTGTGCGTAGGCGTAAAGAGAAACTACTATTGTTTTTTTTGAGAATTTTTTGTTGTTGACTTTGTTTTTGTTTTTTTTTTTGTTTGGTGACAGAAAGTGGAAGCTCCAGCAAATAAACTTTAACTGAAAAATTCCAAAAGAAAGTTGTTCGTAACTTGAGAAACATTGTATATATTTTTATTATTTTTGAAACTTTACATTCAATTTTCAAATAAAGTGCATAGCAGGTAACTATGGAAAACTTATTAACAATTTAAAGAAATTTAAAAATAAAATAAAAGAAACTGACGACTGGAGTGAAGATCAAGGCTGCCAGCTGGGGTGGCATGGTGTGGTGTGGGAGTATGTGGCAGTGGCATAGTCTTGGACAAGGCCATATTTCAACTGTTTTGCCAGTGGCCAAGGTGAAGGTCATGTGGCATGCAGTTTGTGTTGTTGTTGTTGTTGTTGTTCTTGTTGTTGTTGTTATATAAAATGCCAGCCAGAGCCAGCCAGTTGGGCGGGCACTCAGCCCAATGACATTCGGATAACCCCACTCCCTCCCCACACAATGAAATGCCACCACCATAGAACAACATATCCCTCCAGCACTCCCAAACACATCCTGGAGCAATTACACTTGGGAAAAAATCATGAACTATATATATTTTATATATATGTAACGCCGACTCACTTGACTGACTCAATAATAATGCACAGTCCAAACTATAAGAGCTGGAAAGCTGAACTCTAAATGCAAGCTAAATTTGATATGGTAGGTGAGCATTAGGACAGGATTTTTGGAAAATTCGAACTGGAATTTGGTCGGATTCGCAGTTAAAGATTCTTACTTGATAGTTTGTTTAGCTTTTACTTAAACTTTTTTATGGAATATTTAGGATTTTCACAAATTTACATAATAATATATATAACTTCCTTGATTGCAAAAAAATATTTTGTTTTAATTTCGAAATCACTTTTCACATGGCATTTAAAGTTATATTTTAGAAAATTTGAAGTATTTCTAAAGGTTTTGATATCCTAATTATAAAATGTTCGAAAGGAAAGAACATTTTTGAACATTTTTAGTTCATATCATTACCTTCTATCCCCACTTTTAAGAAATTTCAGCAAGATTTACTTAAAAGTGTTAAAGAATAATCTTGGTTAGATCCAAGAGAGATGATAGCACACATTTCCTTGACATTCCGATTTTTTCTAAATTACATTTTCACTTAAAATGAATAGCATCCTGTTTCATATCCCATAATTAGAATAATCCGTTCGAACTGAATCCTTAACACTTCAAATTCTGTGAGATATTTAGTTGGAAAATTTCTGCATTGTTTTGAAAACGATTTCAAACCTAATCAAAGCCAACAAGAGTTGCCACAAAATTTTCAAATTTTCAAAATTGTATATCAAATTTCACTCTCTAAGCTTTTATGGTTTGGACACTGCGTAGTTTACTATCAAGTCGGTCAGGACAAACAGTTTTACATATGTATATATAGATTTTTTTTTGTTTTGTTTGGTTTAGTGTAAGCTGCGTCACTGCGCATGACTTTTTTTCAACTATTGTATTTTTACTGCTTCCGTCTCTTCATGTATGTCTGCTTCACCTTTACCCCGTCTGCTGGAGTACAGCTTGCCCCTGTGCCTGTCCCTGTCCGTCCTGGGTCCTACCTCTCTGGCACATGTCCTTGCTTTTGCTTTCTCTGACGTGGATGTTCGCATTCGGCCAGTTCAGTTTCGCAGCATTGAACTTGAACAGTCAAAGCCATTGCCATTTGGCAGCCACTTTCAATGCGAAGACCGAGAAACGGTAACAAGGTTAGTGGGTTATGGTGCTTGGTGCTGGCCACCTCTCTGCTGCCCCTGCCGCCCCTGTGCTGTGCCCCCCCTTCCTCTGCTGGTACGTACGTACGTATCTGTAGCTTTGGTGTCTGGCTGTAGTTGTCGTCGTTGTTGTTATTATTGCTGTTGTTGTTGTTGTTGTTGCTCTCTTTCTCCTACGCTCGAGTCAGGCCGGATTTAGAAAAAGAAAACCCGTTATCAAGTGACTTCTTTCTTGTGCTTTTGCTCTTGATCTTCAACTTCAACTTCTTCAGCTTAATTAAAAAACTGTCTCTGTCTGTTTGTCTTTGGCTGTGGGAAATGAGCGGCAGCGGCAGCTAGTTAGTCGGTCATGGCAAGGGGGGGAAATGGATGAGGGGAGGCTTGATTACTTTCCATGTTAATAAAAATTGAAAAGCAAATTGAATCCGCTGCTGTCGCTACTGTTGCTGGCAGTTTGTGAATCTAATTGCATTCAATTTGCTTGCAAAAATGGAATTAAGTTGGCCGGCAGGGAGGGTAGGGAAGGGAGAGATTGGCAGTTGGAAGTGGCACAGGCCTAGACCCCGGCAGACCAGGTGAAATTGATTGAGTGATGTTGTTAATGGATTTTGTGACTTGCATTTAATGTACATATTCATTCGCAGTATTACATGCGTTTCGGCCATTCGGGTCCTGCAAATCATCTGAATGAATTGCGAATTTTGAATACAATTAGCATAGAATTAATGAGAGCTCAAGAGATTAAAGTGAATGTATTCATAATAACAAATCATTCAATGTATGTCTGAACAGATTTATTATACCACCAATGACACAAGTGTTGAATATAGTGAATATATTCATGAATATATTCATAATAATGAATGTATTCATAATAACAAGTGATTAAATGTATGTCTAAACACCACCAATTGTGTTGAAGTGAATATATTCATGAATATAATTGAATGTTGGCATGCACACATAAATATACGTGGATGATTGATGGGACTTATCAAGCTTACAATGAATACATACGTTGTATATGAATATGTCAAGGGCAAAACGAATAAATATGAATGTAAATGAATGCTGACAATGATATAATGTTTCACTCAGAAAACATTCATGGCTTTTTTGAATATTTTGCAAACTATACGTTTTTCTTCAAGAATCAAATTTATATTTACTTATACCTGCATGATTGATTGAATGGGTATAAATGAATGCCAGCGATGATTCAATGCATGGTTTATCATTTATCCTTCATTTGAATGACTTAAATATGATAATTTACTGTGTTCTCATAAACTATTCATGATTTCAATGATTTCAATTTGAACGAAATGAATATTTGTATAAACATGAATAACTCAATCACTTCCTTGCCTGGTATTCATATAATTCACTCCATCATACTGAGAGAATATGAAAACTCAATCAGCTAATCGAATCAATTCCAGCACAGTTCCCTTGTTTCCCCCAACTACCTGCTCCACCTCTTTCCCTCTCCTTTGCTTCTTGTAAGCTTTATGCATTTCAAGCGCATTCACATAAAGTTCGATGACTTTGCACGTGAATTGCATTTCAAGCCGCATTTCACACATGACTGAAAGGCGGACGAACTGACAGAGTTGCCACGCCACGTTCAAAACAATTACCCGCATGCCATGATGTGTGCTGAGGTGAGGGAAGCTAGCGGAAAACATGGACATGGGCGCGGATACAAAACAAAAAAAAAAAAGACAAAGCACTTCACAAAACCAAAATACTAACGATAGTTCCAGCCGAACCTTTTATACACTGCCATTTGGCAGAGATCACCTTCATTTTATGATAAACTTTGCAATGCATAAGGGGAGATCATATTGTATATCATATTGTTTCAGAATGAACATTAAGAATGGGAAAAAAGTTTGTTGTTCAACCAAATCAAACGAAATTCGGCCTGTATCCGTCTTAGGAGGCCTTTCGAGGATTAAGCCTGATTCGGCTCAGATTACTATATCATATAGTTGTCTAGTTTTCATTCAAATACAACGAAATTCGGCTTGATTAAGTTTGATTCGGATCGGGCTACTATATCATAGTATCGACTATTTCAAACGAAAACCTGATCGAAATTACATAAATTTGGGCTATCTAAGCCTTTGAAAGCACCCAAATCCACTTATTTGATAAGGATCGGATTACTATATCACATAGTTGCCCTTTATCATAGCTTCTTCATTTTGTTCTTCAACAAAACTATGTAGTCAAGCCACTTTGGGGACCTTAACTCACCCAATAAGAGCAGCTAGACAATGATAATTTCGTTCGTTGCAAACTTCATAGCAAAATCAATGTGCCACCCTGGTGTAGCGTATAATTTTGAGACACGCAAATAAGCAAGACCAAAGCTGACACTCAAATGTGTAAGACAAGTTAAATGAAAACCAAAGCAAAGTCATTACCACGTTGTCAGGCTAAGACCTGGGAGTTGGCTGGTTGGATGGGTGGTGGTGCTGCTGCTGTTGGGTCCAGCCTGTTTAAGTGGTTTTGTAATGCGCCACAAAAAAAAAGACAAAAAAAAATTTAACAAAAATACGCCTCAAATGGAAAATGACGGAGCAGCAATTGAGTTGTTTTTCACTTTCACTGTGGCTTGATATCGGCCTGGGATGGGGATGGGCCATCAGTTAATGACCAGAGGCAGTCGCCACGCTCTGATAGCTTGGCCACAATTGAAACCCGAATTGTTTTATAATGCTGAAAATTGTGCTAGAACTTTAATGCTCATTAAAATTTCACACATTTGGAAATGTGGGGGAAACGTTAAAGAGTCTGGTGGGGTGGATGTTAGAGGTATGATCTAATCCACTCCAAACACACACACACCCACATCCTCGGCATTGCCTTAGAGCTCCGCATGTTTGGTTATCCAAGAGCGCAGCGCGGAGACGCTCTCGTAGCCATCGGGTGCCGCCCGTCCACAGCCCCCGAGCACAAAGCTGGCCACTCCCACCAGCTGGTTCCTGTAGGTGGCCGGTCCGCCGGAGTCGCCATTGCAGGCACCCTCGTTGGCCTTGTGCAGCAGACACATGGTCGTCTGCGGCAGCCTGGTGTAGTAGCGTTGCGTGCACTCCGTACGCGATATCTTGTTCACCTTGACGTAGAGCAGATCATTGGACAGCGGTCCGCTTTGGTAGATGGCGCCCCAGCCGGATAGTGTGACCTCGGCGTTCTGCGGCGGATCATCGTGGGCCAGACCTATGGCCTTGATCTGCGAGTTGAAACGAAGGGACGACTTGAGGCGTAGGAGCGCCACATCGTTACCATTCCCGCCGGTACCATAGCTGGGATGTACGGTGATCCGTTCGACAGGTATGAAGACGCCTCCGCCATTCAGACGCAGGCTGCCCGCCTGAACAGTCAGTACACCGGGTGGAGTTCTGCCTTGGGACACGAAAGAAAGTTACAATCTGGAATGATAACTCACTCCGCCTTGACCCGCACTTACACATCATTGCCAGACTTGACGCAGTGGGCCGCAGTTAGGACATATCTGGGTGACAGGATCGAGCCACCGCAAATATGGTTGGCACTCTCACGCAGTGATATCTGGTGTGGAAACTGATTCTGTTGCGCCTTGGTGCCGCCTACGATGCGTGGCCGCGGGACGAACTCCGGCGGCTGCACTGTGCCGGGCGGCGCCTCAGTTCTCAACTGCTGCTGCTGGCTGGCGCCGAATGCCAGACAGAGTAGCACCAGGTGAAACACTAGCCGAGTTGCTTCCATAACGGTGACTTGGGATAAATGTGCCAAATGATGGCAACCTGGGGGCTTATTTATGGCGCTCGGACGTGGGCGATCATTGTCATCATCATCGTCATCAACAATCCATTGCTGTGTCAATGTCAATGTCAATATTATGGGGAAGATAAACAATTCACCCAGATTAAGGTGGTTTTGTTTGTGTTGTTGGCGGAGCCACTGTTTGCTCATCTATCACATTACACCTGCTCCAATGACGACAAATGCACATCACACCAACGCCGGCTGGTACACGTGCTTCTTCGATTACACAGCTTGTTAAACATCGTGGATAACATTGTGGCCGGAGCTGGTTTCTTTGCAATAATGGGGAATCGTGTCTAAGCTAATCTTGATGAAATCTGCATGAATGCATCTATGAAAGATTCATCACAAACATGAATGGCTGTGAATACTGCATCCACACCAAAAGCAGTCAGGCAACATTCATACCCAACAATGGGAACTCAGTGAAGCCATAGCCGCAGGATAAATCGGGACGCTAAATGTGGTGGAACGTCTGCCCTTTCAATGCAGTCGGTGGCCAGTTTGCTCCGAGCAGTCTTAGTGGAAAGACGTGTCTCTGCGAGAAATGTGTGTTTCCAACATCGAGCGTGCTTTCATCATTGCCGAGCAACACTTCGGAGGTCCCTAAACCTCCCTTACACCCCCGTCTTGGCTCCGTGAAACCTCAATAAATAAACAGCTTAACAAATCACAACTTTGCTCTTCCTCCCTGGAGTGGGTTTATTGACCTGCACTACAAATTGGCATGCTTGATGATCCAATCGCGATGATAGAAGACCTTGCCATAGCCATCCGGTAACCGGGTGCCACAGCCACCCATGACAAAGCCAGCAACACCCACCAGCTGGCCATTGAATATGGCCGGACCGCCGGAGTCACCAAAGCAGGCGCCATTGTTCGATTCGTGGGCCAGACAGACCAGGCTGCTGGTGAACATCAGTGTGTGGGCCTGGCAGCTGTTCTTTGACAGCGCCGTGAGGGTGTTCCATTGCAGGTGACGTGGTATATCGCCGGCGGTAGTGATTCGACCCCAGCCAGAGATGAGCACGCTGATGCCCGGCTCCGTGTCGACAGTGGCCAAGGGTATGGCCTTGATCTGCTGGGAGAAGATCAGGGGCTGTTCCAGCCACAGCACAGCCATATCATTGAGGAAGTTGTGGTAGTCCTCGTGCACGGTGACTTTCGCCACATTGATGAGCATGCCGCCGTTGAAGCGATCCAAAGTGCCAGCTCGTATGCTCAGCAGATTAGCGGAAGTCCTATAACCGGAGATGGGCTTAGTTGCTTTTGGAAGGCTAGAAGCTGGAGCTTACTTACACAACCAGAGTGCCGTCTTCCAGCTGGCTGGTGACGCAGTGCGCCGCCGTCAGTATATACTGAGGGGCAATGATGGAGCCACCGCATATGTGGGAGCCCGACCGGCGCAGCGATATCTGATGCGGAAACTGGCCAGGTGTGGCATCCACGCCACCAACTATACGACCCTCCAGCGGGGCAGGAGGTGCTGCTGCTGCCACCGACAGCACTGCACAGGCCAAAGCGATCCACATAGCTCCCGGCATGGCACAAAGATTGGGAATGATGGGCAATAGCTGGACACATGGTGATTTTATGGGCACCGATCGATCGATCGATCGAAATAAAGCTGGAATTGGATTAGATTGGCATGTGGCTATCTAATCAACTGCTACTGTTCGCCCAATTCAATCCCCTCCAGTTTGAAGGTTGCCAACGAACACTGATTTGTGCGTCTTCCCCCTATAGTTCTTGTGTTAATTTATAGCACTCCATAGTCTAGAGTTAACCATTAACTGATTTATGTGCCTCAAGCGAGCCCAAATCTACTCTGAGTGGGTTTATCTGTTGACCAGAAGGGATTTGCCCACACGGCACACGACTTGTAAGCATATCATTTTCCTGCAAAGTCTGAACGGGTTATGAGAGCAAAGGGCGCTAAGTAGTTTCATCAAATCATTCGCTCATTCTCTCGCCCCATTTCTCTCTCCATGGTTATACAATAATCATGAGAAGAAGAGAAAATTCATATTGAAAACGGGCTGATCGGGTTATCTCGTAATGCTCTCAAAGGCTCTACAGAGCCTGCATTAGCAGAGGGTTGAGCTTGCTGAACAACCATATCTGGTTGTATTCCTCCGACAAGGGGTCACTGCACCTTAGGATGGGATTTGGCCAGATGTTGCAGTTTAGGCAGATCAGCGGGCTTCTTAGGCTTCATGGCAACACTCACCTGTGGTTTAAGGGAAGGTGAAGGTGGAAATGGCATCGGTCTTAATCAGAAACTGATCATCAGCAACCAGAGCACAAATGTTGCCAGTGGGCACCACCAGTAGAAGGAGAACTGATTGACGGTGCAGGCATAGCCAGGACAAACCAGACCGGAACCGAAGCCCACACATCGGCGACTCGAGGAGCGGCTGTCACCTCCTATAAAAAGATAGGAATCTACCTTAAAAACTAATAATAAGAAACACAAAGTTCCATTTGATATTATTGAAATAATTGATCCACATGATATATAATCCTCATCTCCCCAAATATGCACTGAAAATGTTGTGGAACTTCAACTTTCACGCTTGGAACTTTGTTCTATTGCCTTGCTTTTGTTCTTAATGGGGTTTCCTTTCGCTTTTGATTTTCAATTGCGTTTACCGCGTGGCGAGATTCAGCTCGGCGCTTCTTGGGCTTGTCCCAATCACGATTTGCCTTAAGGAGCAGCTGATTTCCTTGAATGCAACCTCCAATGTGTAGATGATATTCCTTTAACTAGTTTTCATATGCGTCTTCTGACATTCTTCTTAAAGACAAAGAGGCTCATATTCGAAAGCCAAATAAGTAAATTTACTAGAAAAAATATTATATTTGTTTTCATCTACGAAAAAGATTCAAAAACCAAAAAAAAGAAGGTTAGTTACAGATTGCCGAAGCTTAGATACCATTCAGACTGTAAATGTATAACTGATCTAGATGAAATCTGGTCGGCGGGCGTGGGGTTACAGGCGATACAAAGGATATAAACCGAATTTGGTTTGATTGGGATGAAAAACAGAAAAGATATACTACTAAGAGTTCATTCCGAATAGGTTGGTTATATGGGAGCTATATGATATGGTGATCCGATCCGAATGAAATTTGGCCAACGTATGTGGAGGCATCTAAAACTACCAATTGGTTCCAATTGCATGAAAAACAAACAAGTAAGAACGCCATAGTCGATAATCCCACTATAAGATACTCTTACTCTTTAGTTCATATTTGACACTCTCAAAAGTATGCAGCACTTATTTTATACCATTTGCAAAATGGTATATCAGGAAGCTTGCAACACATAGGAGGACGCGTTTTCGACTATATAAAGTATATATATTCTTGATCAGCATGACAAGGGGAACCGCTACAAACATGTCCGTTGCTCCGTCCGTCTGTTTCCACACAGTGATCTCAGAAGTCTTAAAAGCTACAAAGCTGAAATTTGTACAAGGTGCTTTTTTTGACTGTACGCTGGTCAAGATCGAGTTTTATCCAGATCGGACAACTATATCATATAGCTACCATATAACTGATTGTTCCGGAATAAAGACTTAAGAGCATAACTTTACTGTTTTTCATCCAAATCCAACCAAATTCAGTTTGTATTCATTTGAGGAGACCTCAAGCCCGCTGGCCTGTTGTGATCAAGATCGAAAAACTATTTCATATAGCTACCATATAATAGATTGTTCCGGAATGAGCACTTAGGAGCATAACTTTTCTGTTTTTCATCCAAATCAAACCAAATTCAGTTTGTATTCATTTAAGGAGACCCCACGTCCGCTGACCAAACCTAGTCAAGATCGGAAAACTATATCATATAGCTGCCATATAACTGATAGTTCCAGAATGACCACTTATGATCATAACTTTTCTGTTTTTCATCCAAATTAAAAAAATTTTGTCAAAAATTGAAGCACACCTCTGAAGAAAGATTCTAGACTTAAGAAATTTAAAATTTGATAGAAAAATGTTTAAAGCGATTCCTTCTCATCTGAGAACCCATATTTATCTGGTAAAATATACAAAAATAGTAGAAATTGGTGTTATCAATATTATTTTGTTCAGCAGCCTTAATTTTATGGTCTCGCGCTATCGGCGATCGGACTGAGTTTTAATGGCGTCCATAAATACCCACGGTCAGCCTTTCAACGAAACACAGAGAGAATTGGAACACTAAATACATATACATATATATTTGGGTATTTTCCTGCTTGGGGATTATATATCTTCTACTGCTGGATCTGTTGCTGCAGCCAGTCCACATATCTGGAGACGCGCACAAAGACATCGGGATAGCGCGAACCGCAGGCTCCGACCACAAAGTTGGTGATGCCAACCAGCTTGCCATTGTAGACGGCACCGCTGCCGCCGTCGCCAAAGCAGGTGCCCTCCCTGAGCACATGGTTGAGGCAGAAGCTCTTCTCGTCGTGACCGCTGTAGGCATTGGCGCATGACGCGTCATCGGCCACACTGAGCAACAGCTCACGAATCTTGAACGAGGAGGTACCCTCGACGGTTTTTCCCCAGCCGGCCACACTGATCTTAGAGCCGTCCGTGGGCAGTTGCTCATCTGCACTGGGCAGGACAACGGGTTGAATACGCGTGGTATAGCTGAGCGGGGTACTCAGTGTGATCACGGCCACATTGTTTTGCACCTCATAGAAATCCGGATGTGGGGTGATGGCGGACACCGTAATAATAATGCCACCGGCGTACTGGTTGGTGCTGCCCACACGAACCGAAAGCCGGCTTGGGGCCAGACTGAAATGCCGTAGGGGATTAGGTTAGCAATGATGGGGTAAGTGAGTGGGTACTCCAAAGACTCACAGTTGGCCCGAACGGTAGCAGCAATGGGCTGCCGTCACCATTTTCGTTGGCGACACCACGGTGGCTCCACACACATGAGCATTGTCCACACGCAGTGAGGCCGCATAGGGCGTAGCATTGGTATCCGCCTCCTCGCCGCCCATAATCCGCTCATTGGCCATCGACTGGCCAAGGCCCAGGCTCAGGCAGAGCAGTGCCAAAAACACTAATGGCTGAAATTGCGTCATCCTGTTGGAATCACTCTCCCGTTTCCGTTGTTGTCGTTGTCGTCGCCACAGCGGACTGAAGTTGTTTGGGAATTGATTGGGCGCGGCGCAAGTGCCTCAAATAAATATCTACGAGTGGCTAGGACCAGGCAACACCAACAACAGCACCGCCACTTGTTGGACCCAGCCGTTATTGAACATCTACTAAATCTAATCTTATCATGGCCATTGGCCTGCAATGACGGCTAAATTGAACATTATGCCGATCAACGGCGATTGACGGTGGTGAACGTGCAGGGCAATTGATCCACAAGCATGACAAGCTGATCATCGGACAGAGGATGAATAAGTCGTTATGAGTCACAATTGACAAAAAAAAAGTAAACTACGAAAGTTATCAAATCGAAAGATCGAAGAGATAATGCTTTGAATGAGGCGTAAAACAATGCAGATAGTGAGGTTTCTTTCTCTGCTTATTCTTTATTCTTAATTCCTTTTTCTCCAAAGATTCTTGTTGAAAATATTCTCCATGAGCTTGAACCCAGGTATGGGTGCACACATACTACCACAACAAATGTAAAACTGCATATGGGAGAGACCTCAAAGTTGTAGCGAAACAATGCTTCGCTATCATATTTCCCAAAGCAAATAAATCTTCTGCAACGATTTGTTCATGCGAGGGGATTTGTTTACTTTCATAAATAGTAAAAAATAACAAAACATTGTTTAGATTGTTTTCTCAAAAACATTCCTCTTGATGATGAAAACACTGTTGCATTCCTTCAAACCGCATTAGGTTTTCCATTCCTCTTGAGACTCGCCCAAAGATTTGGTTTTAGAACTCTTCAACTGCTTCTTCTCATAAATCGTTGACCGCGCTGTTTACCTTTGGCATTCGGGAACAAGTAAAAGTCACGACTGTACAGAGAATAAGTCATCAATTCGAAGTTTTTACTGCTCAAAAATGCACCTGTTTGACCAGATGTGTGAGAGCTCGCATTGTCATGATGGAACTTCCGGCTAACAAATGGTCAACCAGTTGCTATGCTGTGCTTCTTCCACGAACAACTTCTGTTGGATTTGGCTCGTCTTGGAATGTCCACAAGGTGGATTGCTGTTTTGTTTCCGACTCATACGCATGTATCCATGATACGTCCCCTGTCAAGGCAAAACTGTTGCTTCATTTCCTTACACCAATCGACGTGAGTCTTTCTTTGAGCGATTGATAAATTATGGGGTATCCAACGAGAGCAAGTTTTTATTGCAACTAAGTGTTTATGCAAAGTGGAATGTATTGAAATAGAACTCACGATATATCACAGGACGATCGTGTGTTACCAGTTCAAGCTCACAGCCGATTTTGGAGGACCTTCACGGACCACGACTGAATTCACTATACCAGCGATATACTATGGTTTTTAATGGTGCTTTATCGCCATACAAAGAACTGAGTTCATCGACACATTCTTGTTGAGATAATCCACGTCCAAGAGGTGTTAAAAATAACACAATTTCTTAAAATTTCCTTATCTAACAATGGCAAAAGATATGGGGCTTCATCAACCAAAATGGAAGTTTATCAATGATCTGCTGTTTTGATAATCATGAGAGCGCAAGAATTTTCACAAATTGAATCAATTTTTAGACTTGAAGTATAAAAAGTGATCGTACAATAGAAAGATTCTAAGTGCATTTGTCCATGATATGAAATAGCAAGCGTAGGGGCTCGTAAACCTTGTATGAGGCACAGCACAAATCGAATGGAAATTCCAAGAAGTGGTAAACCAATACAATGTATTATAAGGAATTACGAGTAACACGATTACAATCGCCTGGCTTTTCCCGATTGCATATCAGCTTTAGTTTTATGACGTTAGAATGTTTATGGATTTGGCTTTAAACCGATAAGGGACTTGCATAAGCAAGTCATGAATTATCGCATGTGTCAGGGTATATAATCCAAGTGTAGAAGAAGAGTTAATGAGAGAGAGAGGGACCTGCGTGTGTTGAATATTGCCTTCATCAGCTCCATGGGAATATACCTATCCAATCCAATCCGTCCAATCTGTATAAACTTGTCTAGTCACTGTCCAAGAAACGCAATCCATATCAGTAGTTCACTTTATGACCATCATAAATTGTCTTAGCCTTCCGTAATCGTAGAAACTTAGCACCATAATTGCCAATAGAAACACATTGATAAGAATTTTGGTTTTTTCTTACACTTTTTGGCCATTTTATGCACAATAAAAAAATTTGTAAAAAAATTAAAAAAAAAATTGGTGAACGTCCGTTAATTTCCTAAGCTGTTTGGGCCGCTATCCAGTCCAGATAGTATGAAACACGTGTGGCAATATCCGGAAACTCGGTGCCGCATTTGCCAAAGCAGAAGCTAACAATGCCCTGCAGCACGTCATCATCATCGACAACGGCAGCGCCATCATCACCACGTGAGATGCCTTGGTTCTCGGCGCTGGACAGGCACAATGTTGATGCATAGCCATAGCCGGCGGCCAGTTCGCAGTATTGCGATTGTAGCGTACTGAAGTTGGCCTTCTGCAGCCTATAGGAGCTCGCACCATCGGCTTGCACACCCCAGCCGGCTACATAGACAGGCGTACCATTGGGCAGCTCCGCAATGGTAGCGCCCTCCTCTTCCGGGGCTGCGGGCAGGGAAATCTTTTTGATGCGATCATTGAATACCAGTGGCTCGCTGAGCGTAATAATGGCCAGATCGTGCAGGAAGTTGCCGTACGAAGGATGGATGGACACGTTCTTGACATTGTGGAGGCTGCCGCCGGCGAACTGGTTGACGCTACCGGCACGTACAACCAAGCTGCTGGCTGAAACTCTGTTGGAATTGGGAAAAAGAGATCAGAACGATTGGATGATTAGAAAGGGAACTGGTTCAAATGTGAACTAGATCTAAACTCATCTCAAATTTGGGAATCACTTACGGTGTGGTGCCCTGATCGCTCACGCAATGTCCGGCAGTGATCAGGTGATTATTTGTCAGAACAATGGCCGAGCAGACGTGCACACGGTTCAAACGCAGCGACGTGGTCCATGGCGAATCAATCACATCGGCATCTTCGCCATTAAGCACACGTCCCTGGGGGGGATTGGCCAATGCCGGATTCGGCATCAGCAGTGCACAGGCCACAGCCAGTAGAGCGAGCGACACACGTTGGGCAGCCATGGCGTCGGAATGGGAACTGATTTGCCAATGAGTGTTTACGCCGATTGCGTTTATTTTTTATCGTTTCGACGTTTCCACTTGCAAGGCCCGGAACGGCCGGAGCGGGCGTACTCAGGGCCCATAATTTGATTAGATAATCAGGCGATAAGCGGGGTCCATTTACATTCTTCGACAGGTCGATAGGCCTGTGGCCTATTGCCGATTAGATTGCCGATTGTAGATGGCTCAATTCACATAATTGGCCGTATAAATGAGGCCAGGCTGGTCCGGCTCCGGCCACTATTCAGTTAGCCTTAAAGTTAGCCATGCAACCGGTTCATATGACGATGCCCTGCCTTGTGCTGGGGCTGCTGCTTGTGATTGGCGGAGCAGTCGCTGGAGACACGCGCCTGATCGGCAGTCAGCCAGCGGCTGTCGGCTCACATCCATATAGCGCTTCCCTGCAGCGGAATGGAGCCCACATTTGTGGAGCTGCGCTCATCAGCTCCACGGTGCTGCTGACCGCCGCGCATTGTGTCACCGTGGGCAACGGAGTGCAAAGGTAGCAGATGAGTTGGAAGTCTGGCCAAATGATTCACCCACTAACCATGACTTTCCACAGCTATCCAGCGCGCAGCTTTCTAGTTCGTGTGGGCAGCATTCAGCGCCTAACCGGTGGCCAGCTGGTATCTCTGGATCGGATCGTAGTGCATAGCGGTTACTCCGCTTCCAATGCAGCCAATGATCTGGCCCTCTTGAAACTGCAGTCGCCAGTCACGCTCAACGACAATACGAAGCCCATAGCTTTGGCCACCGAGGTTCCACCTGCGGCCGCCCAGGTCACCTACACCGGCTGGGGCGCCGTAGAAGCCAATGGCGTGATCAGCCATCGCATGCAGGTGGGCACGCGTCAGGCACTGACCAGCGCAGAGTGCCAACAGCAATTGTATCTGGACTACGAGGGTCTGCTGTGCCTGGCTCCAGCAACCGCCACGGGCTCGACGGGCCTATGCTCAGGCGATGCTGGGGCCCCGGCTGTGTATAATGAAAAGCTCGTCGGCATTGCCGCCTTCTTTGTAGGTGGCTGCGGCACAGCGAAACCCGATGGCTACGTGAGCATTAGTCATTATATTGACTGGATTAATGAGAATAGCTCGTAGAAGACAAAGCAGGTTTACCCACTTGGAACGATCGAACTATGCTATCAGTGTGTATATGTAAGCCGATAAATATACATATATATTTACCTTTTTGCGAAAGAGATGTTTTGGTGGAAAGATAGTCATATCTTGAATACAAACAGAATGCTCTATTTCATTCATTTCCATCCCTTTCTTATCTACAACCGGGTTTATAATGGATTCCAGTGGGGGTATAAAATTTAATCAAGCAAAATGAATGGAACATCAAAGAGTTTCCTTAACTTAATAAAAGACTATGAGACTTAAGAACTTATATGAAAAAGAATAATCAAAGTTTCTTGTTACACGCTGTGACTTCAGATTGGATCTGTACATAGAGCCACATTTGCTGCTGCATAATATGAAAGTTCACTTGTTTCAATACACGGTGGAAGAGAGAGAGAGAGAACTGTTCCTTTCCTAGACATGTCTCTATAGTTAGATCTCTGCTTTGTAAGGCGTGAAAAGATGGATATATACTCTTTAATGAAAGACCAATATAAGGAACTCCCTGAATTCTTTTTACCTCTGCCACTTCGTGTTTATATACACATCTCTCTTACAGAAAACCTCTCCATACCCATCATACACTCAGAAGAAACATGGAAGAATGCCATAGTCGTGTTTCGACTATAAGATAGTCTTACTCATACCACTTTTTGTGGACAAACCCGATAGAAATGGGCAGGGTGTTGACATATTCGTTGAAGACCACCATGACGACCGTGACCATTTGTAGTGGCCAACCGGAAAGACACATGTATGAGATAGAACTCAATTTTGGGGAACAGTGCACTCACGGTACATCCTTGCCGTAACCTTAACTTTGCTTCAACTGTAAAACATAAGAAAAAGTTTCTTGAAGCAGCGTGCAACATGTTCGTAAGCATCCTGCAAAGTGTCTACAAGACATTGTTTATGACAACTTGGTGAACGCATGTTTACTACCCAGCAGAATGCTCTCTCTCTTTCTCTCTCTTTCTCTCTCTCTCTCTCTCTCTTTCTCTCTTTCTCTCTCTCTCTCTCTCTCTCTCTCTCTCTCTCACTCATAGCAACAAGAATAATATGATTTATCTTTTATATTCATTATTTATTCAAAACAAACTTGATCTGTTGCCCCACGAGGGAAGTCTACATACCAAATTTTGGTAACTCTAGCTCTTATAGTCTGCGAGATCACTTCCAGATTGCCTCTACACACTTTATAGAACCTCCCAAAGCCTTGCTGTAATTGCTTATCGCTTATCGCTCTGATTGGGATTTATTGAATTGTGGAAATATCATCGAATAACGCCTTATCAATCCACTTTGCCTTGAAAAATCTTGGCCATTGATAACTCAACTAGCTCTAGCATTTCCCAACTCTCTCAATTACCTGCTCAAACTGATCCCACCCAATGGGAAAACCATCGTTCATATGCTGTTAAATATCCATCTATAATTTATTGCATTTGCTCCTGAATCCAATCGTAGTTGGCGGCAATGCTGATGAATCGCTCTGGCAGCAGACCACCGCACTCGCCCAACGTCTGACCGGCCAGACCCACCAGTGTGTCCAGATAGACAGCTGGGCCGCCCACATCGCCTGTGCACATGCCCTGGCGTCTTCCGTGGCCCAGGCACAGGATCTGATTGTTATCCGCAGAGAGTTTACCATCGGCCTCAACCACTCGGCAATTCCAGGCGTCCACCACCTGGGCGCTGCCCAGCTGCAGGGTGCGATGCATGTCGGCCTCCGACACGGTGGTGCGTCCCCAGCCCGAGATCTCGATATAGGATCCAACTGGCGGCTCTACGGTGGCCATGGGCAGGGTGTTGACATATTCGTTGAAGACCAGCGGCTCGGTGAGACGCAGCAGAGCCACGCCAGTGGTCAGCTCATTGTAGTTGGGATTGACGGTGATTTCTTCCACGCGAATGCGCTGGCCGCCAGTGTACAGATCAATGGTGCCGGCGACGACGGTGAACATTTGTGGCGGCCAACTGTAAACACACATGTATGAGATAGAACTCCATTTTGGGGAACAGTTCAAGGCTACTCACGGTACATCCTTGCCCTGGGAGCAGACACAAGTGAGCGCTGTGAGAGCATACCGCTCCGCAATGATTACGGCCCCGCAGGAGTAAAGGCCGGCAAAGTTGAGAGCTGCCTGATAGGGCAGCTGGCCCAACACGGCATCCTCACCGCCCGCAATGCGGCCCTGGGGCGAAGCCTGGCACCCGACAAGCGAGGCGACAACAACGGCCAGAAATCCAAGCGATACTTCGAGTTTCATCTTCACAATATGGACGGCATCGGTGGAGACCCTCAGCTTTTATAGGGCTGCTTGCTGGTGGGTGTGTGGCCACAAGTGTGTATCTTATCAGGGCCATGGGATAGATAATTCCATCCGGTTGATGGCCATTGATTAGACAAGCTAAAGAAGTGCCGGGCCTCGTCGCATCGGCTGATGGTCTGATTGCTTACTGAGAACGCCAGCTCGAATTCGAGTTCGAAATGGAATTGGAATTGGAATCGCACGTCGCGTGGCCAATTGCAAATCAATGAACTCTGATCGAGTTGGATGTAGATGACTAAGGGGAGGGGGAACATGTTTTCAGCTGATACTGCGGGCCGAGATGCCCAGCTGCTGACCAGGCTGGGGCAGGGGCAGGGGCCAATGCACCTGAATTGAATTGAATTGAAGCACGTAGTGAGGCGTGCGAGCATTCGCTTTGGTTCGCACACAACAGGTTGTCCACTTGACTGGAGCATCCATGCACATTTTCAGCTCCATCTCCAACTCCATCCATGTGCCAGCTTATAATGGTGTGCCTTGATTGGCGTTTTGTACATTTGCAGACTTGACGTCACCGGCAACGGTTGCTACCGATCTCAGTCTCCAATCTCCAACGCAAAATGATCTTGCGAAAGGCAATTGCTGGGCAGGTGGTGGTATTAATGCTGCTCTATGTCTGCCACAGTCTGCTGCCCATATCCAGTGCAAAGACAGTGTCCAGTGATCAGCCGCAGCAGGCCTTGCCAGAGCCACGCGCCTATTTACCCGATTCCCAGCATCTGGACTTTGTCTACCACGATCACGAGGAGCTGACTCGCTTCCTGAGGTAAGTCCTCCGTTTGTGTACCCAATCATCTCACTCCTGTTTGCCTTGCAGAGCCACGAGTGCCCGATATCCCAACCTCACCGCTCTCTACTCCATTGGCAAGTCGATCCAGGGACGCGATCTTTGGGTAATGGTTGTCAGCTCATCGCCCTATGAGCATATGGTGGGCAAGCCGGATGTCAAGTATGTGGGCAACATTCATGGCAATGAGCCCGTGGGCCGCGAGATGCTTCTGCACCTCATCCAGTACTTTGTGACCAGCTACAATACGGATCAATATGTCAAATGGCTGTTGGACAACACACGGATACACATCTTGCCCACGATGAATCCCGATGGCTATGCGGTATCCAAGGAAGGCACCTGCGATGGCGGTCAGGGCAGGTGAGTCGACAGCTTCATTCACAGCCCCAACCTTCATTGCACTGCTTCCTTCACTTCAGATACAATGCCCGCGGCTTTGACTTGAATCGCAATTTCCCGGACTACTTCAAGCAGAACAATAAGCGCGGCCAGCCGGAGACGGATGCGGTCAAGGATTGGATATCCAAGATACAGTTTGTGCTGAGCGGTAGCCTCCACGGCGGCGCTCTGGTGGCCAGCTATCCGTACGACAACACGCCCAACTCCAGTAAGTAGTCTGAGTAGTGCGGGTCTGTGGCAAATGTAAGAGATTAGTGTTTCGCCCTTGCTGATGCAGCGGTCTGAGTGCCGATTGATAAAGCTCTATCTTCCCCCTCTGCCTGTGCAATGTTCTCTTCCTTTTTCTTAAACTTTACTCTTTGCCTTCGCACCAATATGGCTGCTTAAAGGGATTTGCCGTTCGTCCGCCCTGTGCGCGAGTGAGTAGACGGTACGCCTCCTGGCCTGATCCATCTAATCGTCTTTTCCTTTCCATTCCGTTTCGTTTTGCTTTCTGTTCTGTCCGTTTCCGTTTCGCCCCACATGTCCCCTGGGCGCAGTGTTCCAAACCTATTCGGCTGCCCCGTCGCTGACGCCCGATGATGATGTGTTCAAGCACCTGTCACTGGTCTATGCCCGCAATCATGCCAAGATGTCGCGCGGAGTTGCCTGCAAGTCGGCCACGCCCGCCTTTGAGAATGGCATAACAAACGGCGCGGCCTGGTATCCGCTGACTGGCGGCATGCAGGACTACAACTATGTTTGGTATGGCTGCATGGAGATCACCCTGGAGATATCCTGTTGCAAGTTTCCGCCAGCCTACGAGCTCAAGAAGTACTGGGAGGACAATCAGCTGGTAAGTGAGAACATTTGGACAAAAATGGACAAAAATAACCAGAAATTTTAGGTGAAACCAAGTATTCTTGGGCCTTAGGAAATCCAGTTTAATTTGGGATATAGTATATATAGTCCATTATTCCTAAACTTAGGAAATCATGAACATAATTTGATCTATCTTTTACCAATTACAGTCGCTGATCAAATTCCTGGCCGAGGCTCACCGTGGTGTGCAAGGTTTCGTCTTTGACCCAGCGGGCATGCCCATTGAGCGTGCCTCCATCAAGATCAAGGGACGCGATGTGGGCTTCCAGACCACCAAATATGGTGAATTCTGGCGCATACTCTTGCCCGGCTATTACAAGGTGGAGGTGAGTGTATCCATCTACCTTCAAGTTATGACCCCAAATGTTAACCCCCAACCTCTTTGTGCAGGTCTTTGCCGAGGGCTATGCGCCGCGCGAAGTGGAGTTCGTCATCGTAGAGCAGCATCCCACGCTTCTCAATGTCACACTGCAGCCCTCAAAGGTAAGTTCGATTTGCATTCCAATTCGCCACAACTTCTCCATTATATCCTATTCCGGTGTTGGTTTCCACTCTAACTCTCTAACTCTAACTCTGTACAGTACCTGATTCACTCGTCAGCCACAACCGCAGCCTCGTACTCATCCACCACAACGTCCAGCCGTCAGGTGAATGACAAGCTGCTCTTTCAAACTGACTAAGATTAGGCCACTGGCAGCTAAAGATTCACCGCTTGGCGTGTAAATATTCGCAGAGTTATTTTTCTTAGTCTTAAGGCGTGTGCTAACCCAGGCCCCAGCTCTAAAAGTAAAGTTTGATAGAAACTCAAATTACATAGATATGAAAATGGAGTGAAATATGGAACAGGAATGCAGCAGGATATGGTTGGTAAAGTTGCAGGTAGTTTTGCATTTGAATAAATGATAATGTTAGTCCACAAATTCTCCAAACTCCAATTTCACCAACAACCTTGATTTGTCATCTGCAGAAATAGGTGTCAGTTCTACCATGGTTGAATTTGAACAATATTTCTTATAATTTCATTACAATTCGATTGCTAGTCGACACTTAAAACATCGGGGAATACAAACAGATAGCTACCATAGCCAAACTGTACGATTTTGATAGAGAACGGCTACGAGTAATAGCTGCGCTAGAACATGTTGAGAATTATAATTGAAAGCAAAGTTGGCAGCTTATGAAAGCGTATTTGAACGAATTTAATTGAAATGAATTTCTTATTTGGAGTTTTTTTATTTATGTTTCAAGAATTTAAAGAATATTTAAGCCAATTATTGAATTTTTAGATTAATTCAGATGCATTTAAGAATGACACAGATGTTGCAACATGTTGAAATCCAAAGAACAAAGAACATAGAACACATGTTATACTTCCAATCATTATCTAATTAACAAACAAACAAAATAAACTAATCCGCGTTTTCTGACTATATATATAACCTGGTGAATGTATAAACTCCAACTCCCTTCCGTCTATTTACCCAAATCTTCACAGCCTGCCCGTAATTGTAAGTCTTGATTTTATTGTTGTTGTTAATCGTAATGTAAAATGGAAATCAGAAAATATATATTAAAAATATATAATATATAGAAATGTATAAATTATATTCAACAAGAAGGCGGAAGGCTAACTTCGGGTAACCGAAGCTTATATACTCTTGCAGATTCGATTCGGAATCGGTCAGCCTATGTGGAGGCTTCTAAGACTGAGACTTACCAAATTTGTTTTGATTCAGATGAGAAACAACTATAAGTCCGGTATATAGGAGTTCATTCCGAATGGGTTGGTTATATGGGAGCTATATGATATAGTAATCTGATCCAAATGAAATTTGCTCATCATGAATGATGGAAAACAAACAAGTTATTTGGGGGCCATGTGATATAGTTGTCCGATCTTGAGCTTACAACAAAGAACCTTTGGTGAAAGTCAATACAAGTCGATAGCTTTAAAACTGAGAGACTAGTTCACATAGAAACAGACGGACAGACGGACAGACAGACACATCTATATCGACTGGGCTTACCAGGCTGACATATCGTATAATACCCTCTGCAAGGGCATACAAATAAATCAACTGGTAAATGTCAGCCCTCATCCTTATCAACCTCATATCGCATCCTCATATCATGCCTTTGTATTTCAGCGCATTGAGGGCATTGGCTCTGGCGGCCCCTCCTTTTACAGACCCATACAGGCGCCGCAGCATTATAGGCCAGCCGCCCCGCCCTATGCCGCTGCCGCCAGCACAGATTCTGGCATCTTTTCGACCATCAGCAATGGTCTAAATAGTTTGTACTCAAATATTTTTGGCTGAAAAATTCATTGGCTAATCATAGTTTTCCATTAGTTTGTATGTTTTTTGTCTTAACTATTTATTATTAAAAAGCAAAAAAGCAAAAAGAAACTGGAAAATGTTCAATCAAGTGCAATTTAAATATATATATTAAGGGCAAGACCTATGAAGTGTATTTTCATTTTTGCAGCAAATCTGGCTATGGGTAAGGCATGCAATGTCTTGATAGCTAGATTTATCCATACACATCTATGAACTCATACTGTGTTGGCATCCCCAGCAGTGGTAAGTCTACCAGAGTCTGACAATGTAAGTATCTGTAGCCACATAAACACAACAGCTATGATCTGTTCTATTTTCATTATCTATTACTTACAACCCTGAAAAACGCCTTGAAGATAGAGAATAAGTAACCTTAGGAAATACTAACTTTGCTACCAAGCGTAAAGCTCAGATTTTCATCAAGAATACAAGCTGTTAGCAGGAAAGTATGCGGCTTGCCTACATGGCCATACCCTAATTGTCAAAACGTATGTAGAGATGTAGGCACTCATTGTATGAACAATAGGAAAGGACATTATTAGGGACTTACTATTTAAAGAGATGTTTCTTTCATTCATTTCCAGTGTGAGTTGAAACTTCAAGTTTCACTTAATATATGTGAAAGTTATATCAAAATTTCTACATAAAATCTATGCATACGATGATGTTTCATAAAATATGGGCAATGGTATAATTGTCTGACTGTATGATTGCTCTTCTCTTAGAGTTTGTAAGAGATAGCGTCTATAACATGTGGGTTAAGGATTGGCATGCTCCCAAAGTTACCTAAACATATTCAAAACACATTTTAAGAGCAACGAAATCGCTAGTTTGATCTCCCACAACTTTTGATACATTTATTTGAAGCTCTGTTCCTCTAAGCATTCTCTACCGATTTGCCAAATTTCATTAAAATCGTATAATACTTGTAGACAAAATCATTAAATAACGATTTGTATGAATGATGTATTTATTAACTCTAATCGATTCCTAACCAAAGCAGCTATCCTGAATCAAAATAATAATGCCATAATCGGCTACGGGATATATAAGCTATACGGACTACGTCAAGAACATTAAATGCCATAATTTGACCAACAATGAAAAAGCTACGGGATGTGTCAAGCTCTTGAGCCTGAGAAGAATAAAAATCAAGAATATTAAAGCTCAACGCTAATGATTGGGCTGTGCAAGACTTCTCAACGTTAATGTAAACTTAACATTTTGAGTATCGCAGAGAAAGGCTCCACAGTGTTTTGAGTATCGCAGAGAAAGGCAGCATGGCGCCGACGGTGGCACTTGCGCAAATTCCAAAAATGGCTAGTTTCTCGGGTTTCTAATTTATATTTAGAGCTAGCCAGTTTAGCCAGTTTAGCCGGCTTTGCCCGGTTTCTCTTTTTGTTATTTCTCCAGCTCTACAGCTCAGACAATGATAATTTGTGAACTCTTCAAGACTTTACTTTATTAAATAGAGCTAATAAGTTATCTGTCTGCCTGTCTGACCTTTACTTCATAATTTGTACAAAATATTAGAGCAAGCTTGAAAATCTGGGCAGATTTTGCAGTCTGTTTCGAGTGCGGCTAGGCAAGGCATCATCAGATATCTTTAGCCTGATCCACCTGACTTAGCGTTCATTAACGATATTCAAATGACCTAAATGAGGAAAGAATATTTGGGAATTCCAATTGGAAGACCTCATTCTAACACAACATTCTCCTTAGTTGCAATGGCGAGTAATCGGGCTATAAAATTGGAGCAAATGCTTTGTTTAGTTTTGCTCATTTTGAAGAGCATTTCCTTCTTACAAGTGTAATGAGGCAGGTGCACTTGTATCACTAAATTGTTGTTACAACAATCAGTAACCACGCAGATAAGCTAAGAGAGCTTTCAAATATTTATTAACGCCAAAATTTTGTTTTGCTTTTAACGATATTTTATTGAAAAAGCCATTGGAAAAGCATTTAGTTTTATTACTTCGGCGCGGATTACACAGATCTGCCAAATTAAAGTTCGTTTACTTTTTCTTATAACAAATAGAACATTTCTGTTTTTTATGCAACTCAAAACAAATTCGTCTTGTATCCCTTGTGTCCACTGTAGCCCCAGGCCCACCCACCAGATTTTGATCTAGATCGGTTTTATTTTTACAATGTGAATAAAATTCGGCAAGCCGAAGCTAGCTTTCCTTTCTTGTTCGTGTTGGTTTGGCTGTTTTCTAGCTTTATATTATAAGCATTGGTCCGATCTGAGGGAATCAACTGCCGAGAACAGCATATATTTTTTATAGACTTCTTCAGTTCCTTGCAGGATTCAAGAAAACCTCCAGGTTCCATTGAATTAATGCTATAACTTTCCACTCGGAATTAACTAAAATTTCTATACTTGGGCGAAAAAACTAGTCCAATTCAACTCACCTTAAGGATGAAATAAATGAAATGGCCAAATAAATAGTTGAAAATTATAGGAAATATATAGAAAATGAGAAAGAAAACAGCACTTTGAGAAAAACTAACGCAGCTTTGACTGACACTTTAAAAAAAATGAAGATTTCAACCCAGGACTAGGCCACTCCTTGGCAAAAACCATAGAAGACAGAGAAAGAGAGACAAATAAAGGAAAATCATTGACAGGAGACAATATGAGTTTTTGCTAAATTTCGTCATACTATTTAAATTTCTTGAAGATCAAATAATAACAAATATTTTTAAATGAAAATGGCTTTATGGTTTTTATACCACTCACAAAATGGTATATTATTTTTGTCAACAACTCACAGAAGGAGGCATTTCCGATAATATAAAGTATATATATTCTTGATCAGCATGACAAGGGGAATCGATATAACCATGGATATGTGTCCGTCCGTCCGCCTGCCCATCTATCCGTCTGTTTTAACACAAAAATCTCCGAAGTCTTAAAAGCTACAGGGCTAAATATTTCACCAGATGCTTTCCTTGTCTGCTTGCTGGTCAAGTTCGATCCAGATCGGATCTGATTGGATCGGATCCAGATCGCACAACTAAATCATACAGCTCGGAGAACTATATCATATAGCTACCATATAACCTATTGTTCCGGAATGAACACTTATTATTATTATTATTATTTCCACAAATATTAGGAGTTCCTTCTCTTATTGGTATTAAACCAGTTATGCCACAAGGATTCTGATATTTGAATGGGGCTAAGCCACCTGCCCTCACCCTTTATACTAAAATACTCCTATTGAGGGGTGATCTCAGTTCTTTTGTTATATGGCAAGATCATTATACTCCTACTCTAATAGAGTAAACGATAAGTTGTTTACTTAGTAAATATATATTCTTGATCAGCATCAACAGCCGAGTCGACTCAGCCTTGTCCGTCTGTATGGACACCTAGATTTCGTAGACTACAAGAGCTGGAGTCACCAAATTTGGTATGTAGACTCCTCTAGTAGAAACGCAGTTCCCTTCCGGTCCCTCAATTCGACCAAATCCTTAAATCTCCCACTATTTTTTACACATTTAGTTGAAACTCGGTTTGTATATGTAGACATATTCTTCCGAATTTCATTAAGTTTGGATAAGAACTGTAGACAAAATCGCTCAAAACATTTCCATAAAATATACTTAGAAATATATAAACATACACATATAAACAGAGACATACACATATATCGTGCATATATACCATATTATTGCTCTGTGAAACAGAGCGATGGAGAGAGAGAGACAGCATTCTGCTGGATTGGAAACATGTGTTGCCAGATCATGCGGTCAACATTGTTGCTACGATTCAAGTTGTCTTGTAAACATGTTGTAGAATGTTGCAGGAATGTTGCAGTATAAGAAACAGCGCTTCGGCAGAGTTTTCTATGGAACCTTTTTGTCTTTTAGTTACCTTATGGAGTTGATGGTAAGTTAATGGAATAACAGCTCATTGAATCAGAGACTCAAGAAATTGGCCTCGTCCACAAAAAGTGGTTTGAGTATGAGCATCTTATAGACGGAATTCGACTATAGATGCTTGGAATCTTATAGTCTTATAGTGGCAATTCGACTATAGCTTTCTTACTTGCTTTTTCCTAGTACACAAACTCGTTTCGAATATCGTTTGCGAAAGTTTAGTAAGACTAAAACGGGTAATACCTTCGCCAACAGATTCGAAAATCTGCAGATTTCTGCACAAAATAATTAACACATTTTCAGTATTTATTGGATTTCCTCAGAATACTTCAGTTCCAATCATAGCATGCTGTTGTTCTATGAGGATTCAAGTACACTTTGCATTTAATGTTCAAACTACATGGATCAGTGTCGAGACAAACAGAGAAAATTTCTCAACATTTTCTTTAGTAATTTTCTTTTTGGAAACTAGCAAACAACAAAATTAATTTCGCTATAATTTATTTCCGGTTCCAAAAATCTACAGCTACATTCCCCACTTTTCTTTTCTTAACAAATTTCAACCAAAAAACCTTAAGAAAATAGTTAAAGCGAAATAGCAACTAGACGACACTCTTCCGTAGCGGCTGAAGCCGCAATAATCCAGGATGTTCAACCTGAACGTAGACAGGCGCGATCTGTACGCCTCGCCCGGCGACATGAGCGGGATTCGTCGCTATGGCAACTTGGAGTTTCAGGTAAGCATGGCATTCCGCCTAATGTTAAACGGGGGGATTAAGGGTGTTCTTATGGCTCGCCAGTTCTCGAATCCGGATTCCATGGAGCAATCCGTGCAGCGCTACAATGAGCAGCGCCGTGAGGAAGTGGCTCAAAGGCGCAGGGAGAAGGAACCGGTGAAACCGACTATGCCGCGGTTCTGCAAGGTTCGGGATGCTGCCCACGACGTCCTAACTATGGTGACCTCGCGGGATGTCGATGTGGTCACACAGCTGTCGCTTGAGAACCAGTTAATGGGCCCCATCACTCTGACGGACTTTGAGAACGAATCCACTGACGAAGATCAGGAAACTATTGAGTGTAGCAAGCGCGAAGAGGAGCCTGTTAGGGAGGAGCGCCTTTGCGGCGGAGCTGAGGGCAATCCGCAGAGAAAGCCTGATAGCAGCAAGTCCAAATGGAGGCCAAAATCTAAAGCGAAGCCCAAATCAAAGAAGAATGCTTCGCCGGAGAGAGGAAGACAAGCGGAAGTGCAGAGGGATTTCAATGATGTAGCCTATCAGCGCATTGAGGAACTGCACCGTGAAGTCTGCGCCGAGCTGGAAAGCATAGAGCAATTGCAATGCACTCAAGAGGATCAATCGCAGAATAAGCCAGTGACAGTGACAGTCAAGGCTGCCCCGAAGTCTCAGTCCAAGCAACGACGTCAGCGATGCAGCAAGAAGAGAAATCAGACAGCAGCTGCGAATGCAGCTCCAGCCGTACAAGTAGCCCCAATTCCCTTGGAGTCCTCCCCCAAACCGAAGGAGGTGCTGAACCGTTTGAAACGGGCCTTTTCCGCCGGTGACAATGAGGGCGAAGTCGCTCGGGCCAATGGCAATGCCACTACATCTGTTAACCAGATCAGCTATGAGGATTATCCCCAGCCGCAGGCCAAGTGGGTGGACATCATGCCCCCGGCCTTGATGCCCCAGGCTATACAGGTGAATGTGTGCAAAGCGCAGAATGCCACAACCTTGGCCGCATGCCAGTTTATGGAGCAGTACGGCAGCATCGAACCGGAGCCCATATCGTCCTTTTACGTCGAGGACAGCGATCTCGAGCGTGAGTATGAGGAGCGAGCAAACTATATGCTCTATAAGGGGCCCCGTCCGGTGTGCTCCAGCAGCGATCTGGACCCCGAAAATGATTTGATTGGCGATGGGAACCATTCTCCTTGCTTCGTTGAGATGGAGCGGCGGCCGAACAGGATCAGCTTGCTGCGTAGCCTTCATCCGATGCGTTATACTTCGCAGTGTTCCGGTGAGACCGTGTGCACCCAGAAAGACGAGAGGGATATGACTGATGGCACCTCGGACACGTCCTGCTCGGAGTGCCAGGTGATCCGCGAACAGAAACAGATGCAGAAGCAAATACAAATGCAGCTCCAACATATGCAGCAGACACAACGGATGCAAGGGCAGGCTCAGAAACAGGGCCAGAAGCCTGCCCATGCAACGCCAGTGCAGACACAGCCTCGCAGGAGGATGCCGGCTGGGAAACAGGCCACACAATCGCAGGCCAAGCCATCGCCCATGCGCCAACGGGGTGCAGGTGGTAAGGTGGCAAAGGCAGCCACAGGCAAGAAGAACACAACGACGTCGCCAACTCGAGTGACACCGAAGGTCATGCAGCGTGCTGTGACACAGGCGGCCATGGCCATGACCACCCCCAAGGTAATCACCAAGACGGTGGCCAAAGCAGCAGCAGTACCGATGAAGAAGAACTCGGGCTCGAAGCTAAGACGTCGCCCTATAGCCAAGAGCAAGGGCAAGGCGGCAGAGCCACAGCCACAGGCCCCGGCACCGATACATACCCCCGCGGAGGAAGAGTCTCAGACATTGGCGTTAGCCTTACCCCGCCAGCCCGGCGGACGTGAAGCAGCTGAGCAGAATGGCATTCGCTTGGGTTCGCCTGTGGCCCAACGTCGTCGCCGCACAAAGGCTGTGGTTTGTACCAAGTCGTTGGAGCAGCTTAAGTTCGAGAAGCTATCGATCTACAACAAGATCTCATTGACGCAGGAGCGCATTATCAGCTCGCTGGACCGGCTGCAGAACAGCCTGCTCCAGTTGCAGGTGCCCGAGTGCAACGCCCAGGAGAAGCAGCGGCGCGAACGGAATGCGTTTGAGTTCTGCGTGCGCTTCTCGCGAAACTTCCTCTACCCGCTGAAGGGTATGATCGACGATGTGCGCTACACCCCGGCGTCCACCTTCAACAGCGCCGCCTCCAACGATGCCTGCCAGCGTGTGGTGCTGGTCTATGGCCTGATGCAGCAGTCGATCATGGCGTATCAGCGCCAGTTGCGCTACTTCCTGCTGGACTCGGTGCCCCAGAAGCTGAGCGCCCTCATCGAGATGATTTATGCGATGACGAATGCGTGCCTGGAGAAACGCATACTCGATATACACGATCCGGTGGTTGAGAGTCTGCAGCAGCGTTGCACCAAGTTCCTCACCTTCATCGAGGACATGCAGGAGGAGCGCTTCCAGCTGGCCAGGGAGCACTTTCGTCGCATGCAAAAGCGCAAGCTGAAGCTGAGGCGCGGCAACTCGCTCAGCCATGGCCATGCGCTGCCCCAGATCCAGGTGCAGCGCTCCCACCAGCTGCAGCACCAGCGCTACGATCTCAAAATGTGCCTCAACGAGATGAAAATGTACGAGCCGCGCCTGGTGCCCAAGGAGCGTCCCGATAAGCGACCCAAGGCGGGCACGGCAAGCCGCATGCGTAAAAAACCGCCGCCGCCAGCTCAAGGAGCAGCCTGCGCCCTGGCCGGCATAGGAATGATCGAGTCGGCTCCCGAAGCCGAAGTGCATATACCGTTCGATAAAGTGAATGTCCAGACCCACATTGAGTCCGTCAATTGCCAGTGTGGCGAGACCACCAGTGCCCTTAGCTTCAAGGACTGTCTCGGAATGACAAAACCGGATGATGACGAGCAACCGACCTGCAGTAGCCAGATTAAGGACACACAATGTCAGGGTCGACAGCAGCTATTCAACGAGCAGATGGACTTAGATTCGCTCGATCGAAATGGACCAAAATTACAGATGGCTCTATTGGCTGCCCTACAGCATGTGCCCAAGTCGGAGATGCGTCACGCACTCAATCCCATCATACACTCCCTCAACGCTATGCTGCAGAAAAAAGTTCGTACCAAACTAAAAGCAATAAGAAACACAATTGTAACCCAGACTCTAAACCCACAGAAGCATTCAAACAAAGATTAGTGGCGGCTCTGAAGGATGGAGGATGATCACTCTTCTCAATGTAAGACCAAACGAAACTGGATCAATGCATCATGTCATGTGGCCCAGCTATGAAATATAGCCGTATTATTGTTTCGCAAACAGTTGAATCTAACCAACAAAATTGACAAGTATTATGAAGTTACAGTATGTACACATACATATATATACATATATATATAGTTAAATATAGTTATATCAAAAGTTGTAGAGAAAAAAGTACGATTAGAGTTTTTAATATGGAAGAGCCTGGGGGAAGTCTGATGTAAACTTTATAAGACATTTTAGATCAAAGCGTTTAGCCTAATAGAGTAAGAGCAGACTTTCGATATAAATCAACAGATTTGCAATTATATCATGGCAAACTGAGTTTTCCGCATTGTTTGAAAATTGGTTTAGTTCATAAGAAAATGTAGCCTTATAAATTCCCAATGTTCTCAGAAAAATTCGCAGAGCAAACCCGTCCTTGAACAGTCTGGCACGGCAGTCGTCATGTGAATGAAGATTTTTGTAAGCGCAGACTTCGGGGTCTATGGCTGACGAGCTCTGAGAGGCCTACATCCATAGCAGTATTTCATGCACTTTATAGAATATTTACCAGCCCATTTATTATACAGAGGAGTCAAAATTTCGTTCCCACTTCAAGATTAATTTTGTCATATATTTTGTAAGAATACTTTTCTGTGCAGTTTTCCAAATTCAAAAAACAACTCGAATGGAATATATACGAAAGTTAGAAGAACAGATCAGATAAACTCGTAGTATATTATATAGTGAGAAATAGATAAAAGATAATGGATATGAATTACATAGATGCTTGTTAGATAGATAAGGTACATCTACATCTCTAAATACAATAGTTTTATATTAAAACTAAACACGCTCAGACAATTTGTGAATCATTCGCACTCATATCGTCTAATTATACCATTTCCCCCCTTTCTCTCTCACTCTCTCTCTCTCTGACTCTCTGTCTTCTGACACTGATTGGTGTTCTAAATGCATTTTTCATGTTTTCTTGTTGGAAAAACAAAAAATGTTTAAATTATTCTTCGAAATGCATAAATTGGTACTCGCCTTGCCATAAAGCGTGTTGTTGTTATTGTTAGAGGTTTACCTTTGACTTTGCTGTTTATATTTGTTTAACATTTACTGCTACGATTTTCGTTAGGCTTTAACTTTGTTCAACATTTGCATTACTACAAAATACCATAATAATATTTTAATAATATACATTAGATAGGCGTGGTCGTGCCACCAAAAGGATCGAGCTCTCTTTCATCAACCAAAACCTAGCCCGAGCAGGCCGTGCAGAGCGGCTTGTTGTCCTCCACGGCAAACGTGCTATCCGTGATGGGTCTAGAGCAGTTCTGCAAAGGAGAAAGTAAATAGAAATCATAAATAGAAATCGCAGACGTCGGATCTATATAGCTCACCTTGCATTTGAAGCATTCCCGATGCCATTTGGCATTGAGAGCCACAATAGCATTCTCTGTTATGGGCTGGCCACAGCCGGCACAGCGAGCGGCAAACAGTTGTTCAAAGTCCACACGGCAATAGGGAAGACCGTCGCGCTCATAGAACGAAGTGCCCACCAAGGGTTTTTTGCAAGGACCGCCGCAAGCGAAGCAGTCCTCATGCCAGGACTGCTCCATGGCCTTGATTGTGCGCTAAAATCAAAAGAAGGCAAATTAGTGGAGAAGGAGTTGAGGCATAGATAATGCATATTCACAGAATTGTAATAAGAATCATATGATCTAACTATGAAAGTGCACTCCTTATGATAAGCTGCTGACCAGCTTGAATTCTCAATGAATCTGAAATCAATTATCTTTGCAACTACACTTATAAGAGCCTATGTATATATCTGGATGATCTTTATACTCTAAAGCCCTGAAAGTTATATCTTTAGATATCATAAACTTTACCTCTGAACATATAATTGTTCAAATATTTCAATGTATTACTCATACATCATATAGATCAGGGATATGTGGGAATTGTCTTCCAGTTTCTGAGATAAATCATATCAAAGCCAAATGTGGCTAACCAAGTCATGCAAAGGATAGCCGATTTCTACAATAACCTGGTGGGGAGAACCTATTCCTATTCCTAAGCGGGTGTCTCACACAGCAAGTAGTGCGTATATCATTCAAAATAGTATAGCATACTTTTAAGCGGCAGCAATAAAGCACCCAATGCCAATGATTAACATAAATATCAACGAAATCCAATAATCCATAGCTCCACCAGTAAGTATATGTATATTTACCTATATATATATGTAAATGTAAGTACTCATAATCGATTCGCCTTGATTAGCTCCCGCACCCACACCCACACCCGCTCACTCAGCTGTGCCAGGCACCGACACCGATGCGACGACCTTGTGGCAAGTAAATAAGTTTTTCATAATTATAAGTCTGCGACATTTGTTCGTAAAGCAAAGACTTGGAAATTAGAATTTTTGATGCCCTAACAAAGAATGAAGAGAATGAAGTCTATAATGATCTAGAATGAATGCTGAACATTTGCAATCTTAGGTTTCATTTGATGTTTTTGAAAGAGTTTTGAAGGCTTTGAAGGCTTTGAAAACGAATTATCAAAATTTTTCTATATCTCTTGTAAATAATATAAATATCGCCTCAGCAATCAATCTCCAATTGACCAGCAAATGGACCAGCTTTCACCTGCGATCATGAATAGAAATTGCTGGAAATTGTTATGGAAGTGTAAGTTATACCTGATCGGTATGACTCTATGAAACTCTAGAACTTCATAGTTATTTTCAAAGTATTCTACAAAATATAAACGTAGTATTCAAGTACCTAGAAAACAGAAGCCGTTGAAGAGATCCCTACGTGATGTTTGGTATTTTCTATCATGTATTTAGATATTTGTGTTTTAGATATTCGAATTTCTATAATATGTGAACCCATTGTTCAAATGGATACTCCCAAAAAGTGTTGAAAGAAAAAATGTATAAGAATTCTAACATTTTACCAGGCATCGAAACTCTATGGAGTGTAAAAAAACATTCATCTTTCCCTGCTGTATATTTTTTCCTGTCTTCTGCCTTCACCGTAAGCCTCTATATCTTTCCATATTTCGTCTTTTTTACTTCGCTCTTTTCTACTTATCCCAGAGGCAGACCTCTATCTTCTTCTTGTCACGCTCCTTTTTCTCTTCTCTTTTAACTCCTCTCACAATTTTTGACTTCGCTTCTGCCTCTTTTCTTATTTTTGTTTCATCACCTCTTTTTTTGTATCTCCAAGGTGCTAGCATTCACACATTGCTCTAGTGTTTGCTCAATACGCATTTGTACTCTTTTTTAAACCATTCACAAAATGGTACATTAATTTTGTCAGAAAGTTTGCAAAGCATAGAAGGAAGCGTTTCCGATTATATAAAGTATATATATTCTTGATCAGTATGACAAGTTGAATCGATATAACCATGTCCATCTCTCCGCCCGTCTGTTTCAACACAAGGATCTCAGAAGTCTTAAAAGCTACAGAGCTGAAATGTTTACCAGATACTTCTTTTGTCAGCACGCTGGTTAAGTTCGAGTTTAATCAAGATCGGACAACTATATCATATAGCTACCATATAACAGACTGTTAAGGAATGAACACTAAAGAGCATAAATTGTCTGTTTTTCATCCAAATCAAACCAATTTCGGCTTGTATCCATTTGAGGAGACCCCGCGTCCACTGGCCTGATCTGATCAAGATCGGACAACTATATCATATAGCTCCCATATAACCGATTGTTCTGTTTTTCATCCAAATTGAAAGAATTTCGTTTTGTAGTCCTTATATTCACTGTAGCTCCACGCCCACCAATCAGATTTGAGCTAGATTGGTTATATATGTGAATGGTATATAGCATTCACACATTGCTCTAGTGTTTGCTCAATAGTCATTTGTACTCCTTTTTATCTTTGTGGTTTATTCTTTGATTCTGGTTAACTTTTCGCACTGCAGACGATCTGTCAGATCGTTGAATTGGCTAAAATGCTCTGTGGGGCATTATTTTAATGAAAAATTTGCACCAAATATTTCGATAGATGATACGTAGATATAAACGTAAATGTTCATTTTTAACTTTGATTTGAAAGTCTTAACAATAATGACAAGCAAATGCCCAAAACGACTTTAATCCACCGAAAGTTTTTATGTTATGAAAAATAGGCCACGGTCTTTCCCTGATCGATATTGCTGTTTGCATATGTTCTGGCCACCCCAAAAGAAGACATACATTGTGTCAGACAGACATTAATTTATATGTATACATATAGATAGATATCTCTGTTCATACGTGTACGACCTCAGCCATCGATTTGATTTGATTTGAATATTCAAAAAGTTCAACCTTGTGGCATTTGCATATTGGTTGATGATGGCTCGCTCACCTGTAAGCCAAACACTTCCTTATGGCTTAATGCTCATAAATATTTCAAGTAACATGCACATACCACTTGTACTTTGTGCCTATATTCATACATACTTGTATTAGCTATATATGTATATGTCTATATATATATATAGATGTATCTATCTATAGCCGGATGCGCATGCACTTACAAGCGTTTATAGTGTATCAAAACAAATGTTGACAATGTGAATTACATTTTGCCGGCGCTTGGATCATAAAATGGCAAAGTTATGGCAAACAGACGACGATGCGAAAAGCATGATGATGATGACAAACGATGACGACATTTGATCATCCCACACACACACCACATTCAATGGCAATGTCAACCATGGACTAATCAGAATAATTGCGCCGAACCACAACAACGGCATGTTGCCATAATGTACTCACCCCCAAGATGGGCTGCTTGCAGCCGAAACATGTGCCCGAATAGTTCTTCACGAAGCAATCGGAGCATACCGGCTGGTCGTCCTGTATGTTGAAGGTGGATTCCGTTATGGGGCGCAGGCAATCCTTGCAGGCAAAATGCTCCGGATGCCAGGTCTTGCCCAGGGCCGTGATGATACGGTGCTGTATGACCTCATTGCATTTGTGACACACCGATGGCGACTCCGACTGAAGCAGAAGATTGTGAATGGATTAGACTGGGATATCACAAATGGCAATCACGTAGGCCAAATATTTGTTCATAATTGTCGAAGGAATGAATGGAATGGCATGGACATGACAATGAGTTGATATGCGGGAGCTGGAGGTGCGGGAAGAGGTTTTGTAGGAGATGTAGCCTCAAGTTCAGTAAACCACACAGAGAGAGAGAGAGAGCAACAGAATTAAAACAGCAAATAATAATAATAAAACCGCAACGAGAATATAGAAAAAATCTCATTATATAAAAATGAATTTATTGTAATTTTATCAGGCCTGTTCCCTTTGCCCCTGCGGTTAGAAAACTAAATCGAGTTCCCCTTACACTTCCACTTCGAAAAGCTGTAGGCAATTCCACATGATTTTGGGTTTTTTTGAACTTTTGTCCGAATCGTGCTGTGATGAGAGTGGACAGAACGAGACAGAATGACGAAGATCAAGAAATCCAAGTGGATTCAATCCACACTTAAAACTCTTCCCGATGAATTAGAAATTGATATAAAAATATATGTCGAGAAAATAGCCACAAGGCTAAGCGTTTGAAACCGCATATTTCCATCGGATTCGAACACCAATTTAAAAATAAACCGCATGATTTGAGAGGAAGCGGAAACGCGATTAGGCCTGTATATATAACATTTGCTGAGCAACAGCATGAAATCATTTTCTATAGAATTAATTAATGAGCTGGTGATTCTTATACCCTATATTAGGGTAGGCAAATGTAGAATATATAGTATAACTTTGATCAAGGAGTTCTCTTTGAAATGGAGATCTCAAAACCTACTCATATATGAGAATTTCAAGTTTTATATTAGGAGCGTAGTTATAGCTACACAGTTGGGGCTTATATGTATGTCTATTCGAGTGGTGGCTCTTTGGGCTATAGTTGGCGAACGAGCTCACAAGACAGAATATAAAATTAGGAAACAACAAAATGCTTATGCAGTGTGTGTGATTTGGGATTCTAAGGCTGATTTTTGTTCTAGATGTTATTGAAAATTTCATGCCCAGCGCTGATCTAAGTTACAGAAATCTACAACAAAATGCTTACATAAGGTATGAAAGAGAGAGAGAGAGAGCTATGTGATGAATAGAGTACAAATGAGAGTCAAATATTCCAATGAGTGTCTGGAAAATTTCATGCCCAGCGCTGATCTAACTTACAGAAATCTACAACAAAATGTTTACATAAGGTACAAAGATGAATGAGAAAGAGAGAGAGAAAGAAAGAGAAAGCTATGTGATGAATAGAGTACAAATGAGAGTCAAATATCCCAATGAGTGTCTGGAATAGAGCTTATCATAAGAAATAAGTAATCATCCATTAGGTAAATCTATCCCGAATTCTGCGTACTAAAAGTTCATTCTGGATCAGTTTTTTATATGAGGGCTATATGATATAGTGATTCGATTTCGATGATTTTCACATATAAGCAGCTTACAGCAGACAGTAGTCTATCAAGTCGATAGATTTATAACTGTGATCATTAATATATGTACACATATATACTCTATAGGGTTGCAGATGCTGCCTTGTTTGCCTCAGTTCAGTTCAAGTCGCAGCTTTGTTCCCTTTAAAAATACCCTCATATATTAAACAAGTTAATAACGATTTGACGCACTGGATTTCCCTCACGTTTTGACTGTTATCCCACCAAATAAAGATGCTAAACAATTTTCATAATCAACACTAACAAACATGGGCATCCTAACTCTCCAAAACCACCAACGAAGACAACAAAAATGATGGCAATGATTGCAATGGCAATTACCATTGGACAATTCATAACTTGATCATTATCATTATCTATGGACAAGGCAATGGCGATTTTGTTGATGTAAATATGATTGGGGCTGCCGTTAGTCTAGACTCCGTGTCCAAATGGTTGTGTTCAGACATTGCACGACGCCCATTTGATATGTCAAAGTGTGAACGCAAACTGCTGCTGTTTGCCTTTCGCGGAGCTGGAGCTAGGGGTGTCGCCGCGGTGCTCATATAATCGAATAATTTGCACTGATATCGTGGCCTCAAAGTATGAAATTAAAAAAGTAAACGAGGCACATAAATACGCAAATACATACATATGCATAAACACACACACACACACACACACACACACACACACTTACATACTTATATCAAAACTATAATGGCAACGGTTCGTAAATTTTTGCGAATTTGCACGCTTTACTTGCACATTTTGCCTTGACTGTAAGCATATGAGTGTGGGCAGAGATGGAGAGTTGGTAGGGGGACAGGTGGGGGGCATCGTATGGGGATTATAAACTGAAAGCCTTAGGCAACTATTGGTTTATTTACATTGCTGCTGGCGTTTTCAAATTAAATTTGCTCAAATTAAACGCACATTAATTTCTTTTGGGGCTGCGGCAAATTGGTGCGGGCCACTACTCTTCGGTTCTCATTATTCTTATTATTATTGTTGCTGTTGTTTGTCGTTGTTGTTGCTACATCTGGCACACAACTTTAAACAAGCAACAACATTTTGCATATGAAAATAAAAAGAACCTGAAAGACGAAGCCGCCGAACGTCTCACTTTATACTCGCTCTTAGTTAGATCATCGCTAGAGTTAGAATATTGAATTAAACAAACATAGAGTGTGAGTGGAGAATTTGTGTGTGTGTGTGTGTGTGTGTGAATGAGAAATAAAGATGGGTGCGTGTGTGTGTGTGTCCCACACATATCTAACACAAACATTTCCAGTTCAAATTAATGACCTAAGCATAAGCATCTGCTGCTCCCCAATCAGTCAGAAGTCAGTTAGTTTGAACAACGAATTGAACATTTTTATCACTAAAGAGGAATTATCTATTCTTGCTTTCACTTTCAAGTGGAATTTTGGATTTACTTAGAGTACTCATAACTTGGAATCTATCAAGGAGTTCATATACCTTGGCACTGATCTCAACAGCCTGGAGATTAAGCGGCGAATGATTCTTGGCAATTGAAGCGTAGAGCTCTCTCCCGAAAGGCAAAACTAACATTTTACAAGACGCTCATCCTTACGGTATTCTTATATGGTGCTGAGGCCTGGACAGTAACACAATCACATACAGCTGCTCTTTGGGGTGTTTGAGAGGAAAATTCTTCGCTAAATCTTCGGTTCTATAGAGGAAGACCCCAAATACGTTGGAAGGACCAATTGATTGAAGCCCTGGCATCACTATCCTATTCGATGGAACGATGAGCTTTATGAGCTGCGATCAGGCGAATGAATAGCCTTCGCTGGCTGGGTAATGTCGTACTTATGAATGAAGAAACTCCAGGTCGAAAAGTACTCGATGCGGTAGTTGTCGTACAAACGGAGGAAAAGAAGACCCCCGATGCAGTAGGTGGCGAACAACGGAGGAGAGAAAAACTCTGAATACATTGGAAGGATCAAGCGACTGAAGCCGTGTTACCAATTGGAGGAGACGCGCAAAGCGTCTTGGAGCCAAATCGTTCATCAGGCAGAGACCCAGTAGGGTGTAGAATATAAATTGCTGGACCCATAATACATCTCTCTCATATAAAACTCTTATATACACCTGTCTATATCAATCCAAAGGTCAGTTTCTCTTATCAAGACGCAATACACCAATCAGGAGTAAGATGCCCAAGAACACACTTGTTTCCAAATTAATATTTCTGCAATTAACCTTTGCAAACCCAAAACAAAACAATGAAAACGTAGAGCAAATAAAAAAAGCTAACAAAACAAGCTTCAATAATAATTTGTAGGGGCATCATGAATCATAAACAAGCAAACAGGAAACAAACGAAGGAAAACTATGCAGGTCGAAGCTGTTTTCCAGTAAAACTCAGAACACAATTTACCTTGAAAAGGTGTAATACAAATTATAAAACATCAATCAATTTGGGATGGCCTAGTTTCGGATTAGCTTAGTTAGTCGGATTCACTTTTTGTAACCTTTCGAGGCACGCTCAAGGATATTTCTATACCCCATAGTTAGGCACGATTACCCGATCTTACTCAGGTTTCTTGAAATATTTAGATTGCTCTTTTGTAGGTCCAAAATTGAACTTCGAAATTGCTATAAAAGCTTAGACACCTTCATCCTGAAACACTTGAGCTTGAGAGACATGTTACTAGCCCTAAAAACTTTAAGGCAGGCAGCCATCAGGGTGTGATTTGATGAGGCTGCCTGTGTGTGCTTAGGCTAAGGCAATAGGAATTTCGATTTTAGTCAACTTGCAGGTGAACTACTGCAAAATGGCATCTTAGTAAGAGGTTTATTTCATAAAATCTAACATGTGTGAAAGGGACAGCATCCTAGCTATTGCCATTTGACTTTAGCGTTATTCCTAACTCAGCCAGGGGGAAAAAAAATCCCTTACGTTTTTTGTGTGTGAACTTTTGGTATGCCTTTACTTGTACACTTGATCTTTTTGGAAAGGTAGGAATTTCCTTGGAAATTTCGATCAAAGAACAAGGTGCCCACCAAATGCTTTTGCAAGGACCACCGCAAGCGAAGCAGTCCTCATGCCAGGACTGCTCCATGGCCTTGATTGTGCGCTAGAATTAAAAGAGTGCAAATTAGTGGAGAAGGAGCTGAGTCATAGATAATGCATATTCCACATAGTTAGAGAATTGTAATAAGAATCATATGAACATATATCGAACGTATATCGATCATATATCGAACATATATCGAACATATATCGATCATATATCGAACATATATCGATCATATATCGAACATATATCGAACATATATCGAACATATATCGATCATATATCGAACATATATCGAATATATATCGAACATATATCGATCATATATCGAACATATATCGAACATATATCGAACATATATCGAACATATATCGAACATATATCGAACATATATCGAACATATATCGAACATATATCGAACGTATATCGAACATATATCAAACATATATCGAACATATATCGAACATATATCGAATATATATCGAACATGTATAGAACATATATCGAACATATATCGAATATATATCGAACATGTATCGAACATATATTGAACATATATCGAACATATATCGAACATATATCGAACATATATCGAACATATATCGAACATATATCGAACATATATCGATCATATATCGAACATATATCGAACATATAATTGTTCAAATATTTCAAAATATTACTCATACACCATATAGATCAGGGATATGTGGGAATTGTTTTCCAGTTTCTGAGATAAAACATATCAAAGTCAAATGTGGCTAACCAAGTCATAGAAAGGATAGCCGACTTCTACAAAAAACTGGTGGGGAGAAGTCCATACCTATTCTTAAAATTGTTTACTTTCATTTGCACTATAGATATTAAGTTGGGAAAACGAAATCCTTAAAATTATTAAAATTATCCTCAATATCGGAACAATTTAGGTCACACTTGAAATACATCAGACAATCCAAGGCATAATAATAACTTTAAAAAACTTTAATACATCCATGGCTTAAAACTGTTTTGTGGTCAATGTTAAGCTCTTGGGCGATGCCACAGCTGCTGACATGCTGATCTGCTTCAATAATCTCTTACGATCATATCAGAATTTTCCACAACGGCGGCAGCTATAACAGATGGCTTCCAGTCATATTTAGGGTAAACCAATCATAGTTATAATCATCAAAAGAGTAAAATCAGCACAACCAGCAAAATCATGCAAGAAATATTCAATTCTCTTCTTATTCTATAACTTAACTTAAAGCTAAGCTTCACCTGTGCGTTGAACTGCGTTTGAACTGGCAGGCAAAGTGAAGTTTAGCAGAGAAGACAAGCGCTGTTTCCCTCATAATTGTCATTTCATAATCATTTTCCTATACATATTTTAGTTTTTCTCTTCTATTGCAATGAAATCTCTTTTCTCAGAAAAGCAAGCCCACACTTCTCAGCACCAGGCGTCCCAATGAACTGCCTCTCTATCTCTCTTTCAATTGTTATTGAAGTTCTCTTAGTCATATCAACACCAATGCTGACCTTCACAATCTCTCTCTCTCTCTCTCTCTCTCTCTCTCTGTCTCTCTCTCTCTCCATGCATTTTACTTGCAATTATAACAACCTGTTATCAGTTAATTGCATCGATTTGAAAAATATAGCACACTATCACACTATCACCTACAGGCGTTCCCTAAAACTAAGTAATTTCTCTTTTTTTGCTGGCGCATTATTTCCCCGAACACATCATTAACAACAACAGCAACAACAGTAACAACAGCAACAACAACAACAACAACAGCAACAACAACCAATATATAGAAGTCATAAGTCAAAACAAATTCATTTTGTATATTCGAATTGGCTGTTTTGTTTATTCAAATACGATAATTAAAATATTGCAAACATGAATCATTTGAGAGCATTGCGAGAGAAATTACTGAAAGGGAAGGGAGTCGGGAGTCGCCGAGAAGGGCCAGCATTTGTTGCTATTCAGTGCTACAATTTTGTTTGTGGCAAGGCTTTCCATCAATCAGAGGTTGTCAATCAATATGAGCAGAAGCTCAACCAAAGCCAACGGGCCAGCCAAATGAGCCAACATTGCGTATGCGTAATGGCCATTAGAATTGGGCAGGGGAAGGGAATGCTGGCTGTATGGCAGTGGGGATTTCTAGCAAAGTGGGCATTTTGTATAACCCCAAGAACTGTAATGCCACGTCAGCCACTGGTGTGTGTGTGTGTGTGTGTGTGTGTGGTGTATGGTAAATTAGAGCTGAAACAGATGTCGATGTATGAGATAATGTATACATCACAGATCGTAAACAATTAGCTAAGAAAATTTGATACTAATGATATATCAAGGGGCATATATAGGTTAGATCTGTAATGAGTTGTTTAAGCTAATATGAGTTGTCTGATTAAGAAAGTTGTCATATATCATTTATATATAATTATCATATTTCTTAATCAGCATGATGAGGCGAGTCGACAAAGCTAAGTCCATTTAGCTATCCGTTTGTCAAACTCAAGATTGGAGAAGTGTTAGAAGAAAGCAGAGCTATAATGTTTACAAGATACTTTCTATATATATAAAAGATGTTTATATACTTGATTCATCCAGATGGCACAACTATATCATATACACATGTGATTCCCATAGAATCGACAGTTAGAGAATGAACACTGCGAAGAAAAACTTCTGTGTTTTCTATACGAATCAAGTCAACTTTGGTAAGTAAAGGGCTTGAAATTGTGCATATTTGCTGTAGCTCTGATCTTAATCAAACTACTATATAGGTTTATTCCTATATGAACACGTATAAAAAGCTTCTTTGTAACTAAATATTATAAGAATGGAACCGAATTCAGTAAGCGAAATCAAAAAAAGTTTCCATGTTTCCATGTAGTTCATATACATATATATAAGGTTATATAAACTACAGCAACCCCAAGTTATTCCTCCCTTTTTCTTCTTAATCACAAGCAAAATACTTATTGATAAAGTAAAGCAAGTAATAACTATAGTACAGCTAAGGCATCGATTGCATTTGATGATAAAACAATCACATTATATCATGATGATGCTCACCAACCCAAGTTCTCATCATCTCATCATTGCTCAAATTAAGCCAATCAGGTTGGCCATGAATTGTGTTTGAAATCTCAATATTATGTATTAGAATCCAAGTAGGCCTTTAAATATTTCTAAATTCTCTCTAAATTATCATGTTTGCCCTAGGCCAAGTTGTACAGGTCAGTTTGTTCGACTGCCTCGAGCAGTCAACAGCTCTTAAACCTTTACTTTTTTTTATTATATATTTTTTTTTGATTTTTATTATTATTGTTTATTTTATTTTCCTTTATCCCACAAGAGCCAATGGTTCTTAAGCGGCCTTGAATCCTGTCATATCATTCATCATCTCCATCTCGGTCTTGGGTTCTTTATAAGGACTCACGATTACAGCACTTCGAATTTCCTTTTGTTTATTTTATTGTTTATTTTATTTTTCTTTATCCCTGAATCCTGGTGATCGGCTCATCATCGTCTGGATCCTTTTGTTCCTTACAAGGACTCACGATTAAAGCACTTCGAATTTCCTTTTGTTTATTTTATTGCTTATTTTATTTTCCTTTATCACACAAAAGCCAATTGCTCTTACCTCAAGTGACCTTGAATCCTGTCATCTGGTTCATCATCTCCATCTCGGTCTTGGGTTCTTTATAAGGACTCACGATTAAATAACTTCGAATTTCCTTTTGTGTATTTTATTGTTTATTTTATTTTTCTTTATCCCTGAATCCTGGTGATCGGTTCATCATCTTCTGGATCTTTTGTTCCTTACAAGGACTCACGATTAAAACACATCGAATTTCCTTTTGTTTATTTTAGTTTGATTCTTATTTGGCAATTGGTTTCATTCTCTTTGTCTCGATCTAAACTTCCTTACAAGGATTCACGACTTCGAATTTCCTTTTGTTCTTTTTATTTTATTCTTATTTCCAAGTTTGCATCTTCATCTTCCTCCACATCATCTTCGGCTTGGGCTCCTAACAAGGAGTCACAGTCCTACCAGTATATTCTTGATCTTTTCAATATCTAACGATTACTTGTAAATTTTACACTATTTTCCTTTATCCCACAAGAGCCAATTGCTCTTACCTCAAGTGACCTTGAATCCTGTAGAAGCCTTACCCCTAGCACTAGGGAATTTGCCCCAAACTAAAACCTGAATCTGAATACAAAAATGACTTTCATTTAGACCAGAATATGGCTATATAGCATGAAGCTGTTCACGAATTTTGTACACAAACTGAAATGATATCATATACAAATTATTGTCGAAAAAGTGGCAATGAAATGGCACACACACGTCTGTTAAATGTCCATTAGGGTTTCCAGCGCTTCCAGAATCTAAAGTTCAGCTTTAGCTAAATGATTTATTTAAGTGAAACGAGCTAAGCTTTTTGTAAATTAATGATACTTTGATATTTATGTAAAAGTGATGTCAGAAGCAGCGTATAAAATACATATTTGCCATAGTAGGTATATATATATAGCTGTTGTTGTTGTTGTTGTTGTTTATTTGTTGTTATTGTTTAACTTAGCTGAAGCTGAAGCTTAAGCAGTTTAAAAAGGGCCGGCTGGCTCTTCAACTATGCTGGTTTGACTTGGGCTTGACTTGGGTAGTTTATTGATTTATTTTAACATTTGTAAAAGCCAAAAACACACACTTCACCTCAATATGTATAAACATATGTACATACATTACTTAGGTGCTTGTTTTTTTTTCTCTATTTTGGGTGCTTTGAATTGAACGCCCACTGTCAAAAGTTTCACAAATGCTTTTCATTTCATATGGCCATATGGGTAAGTTTGAGTTTTGGACGGACGCCCGCCCACCAGGTGAAAAATGTTGTTGGATAAAGAGCAGGCAGGCAGGCAGGCGGGCGGCAGGTGTGAAAGTATGAGAGAGATTTCCATGCAATTGCAGCAACTTCAACTCTCACAACTTCAGTTCTCAGTTTTGTCACATTTTGAGCATTTCAACTATGGGAAGACATTTGACCCAGCTAGATGAACGTGCTGGGATTTAGTTTAAAATTTGAGTTCTTCAGTTTATAGAGAAATATTTAATATGATTGACATATCTGCAAGCAATATTCAAATAAAGTCATGGTTATATCTATATGTGGTTTATAGGAAAGCCATTTTTGTATTGAAAATCATATTTTAGTTTGGGGCAAATTCTCTTGTGCTGGAAGTAAGGCTTAATCTGAATTCAGCATCTTTTGAAATACGAAAAATTGCCATTGAAATCCTTATCAGATGGATCGCATAGCAGCTGCCTGAGGAAATAAACCTAAAATATATAAAAAGGAAACTTCTAAAAAATAAAAATAAGAAGAATCTTAGAGCTGTTGACAAGAATCTCAGAAAGTTGAACAATTAAACAGAAGAACTTGGATGTTTTACCTACATTTGATCAGTTATTTGCAACCTGTCATTCTTCTATGAGAACTTGGGCATCATCATGATATAATACTATTAAAATGTTATTGAACATCATCAAATGAGATTCATTTCGTCAAACCTCAAATGATGCAATGCGTCAGCAATCGATGCCTTAGCTGTCCATGGTTCAAGACACTGTTAGCTGAAATTTTTGGTGCGGTGCTATGGAGACCTGATTTCCAATTATTTCTTCTCTTCATTGAATGGAAACTGAACTTGGAAGACAACATTAAGTCAACCATTTCAGAGATAAGGGCTGCTTTTCTGAAAATGTAATCGACAATTGTCCACAGCAAGGCACCTCCAGCACATCGAGACTAGAGGTGGGAAACAATCGATGGCACTATCGATATTATATATGGTGGAGCACTATCGACTCGGTCTACTATCAACGGTGGAGCACTATCAGCACTATCGGCACTATCGACTCGACCTGTTATCGACGATAGTGGACGATAGTGTTCCATAGTGTTCGGTCTACTATCAACGGTGGAGCACTATCGCCACTATCGACTCGGCCTACTATCGACTATAGTGGACGATAGTGTTCGATAGTGCAATCGATGGTTCTGTTTACACATCACTGAAATAAATTGCGCGTTTTTCTTCATTTGTGGCGTCGCTTAACAACAAGATTAACAAGATTATTTTGTTAACAGCAGTGAAAATATTGTTTAATTAAATTGTGCTCGATTTTGAAGAGTTTTATTTGTTTAAAACATCGACTAGGCCAAGTTTTTAAATACTTAACTATAGTTTTTATATTGTGTTTTTATATAGTGACCTCTAGTCACTATGTTAACTATAGTTTTTATATTGTGTTTTTATATAGTGACCTCTAGTCACTATCTTAACTATAGTTTTTATATTGTGTTTTTATATAGTGACCTCTAGTCACTATCGTCCACTATCGATGGCTTTGAAAAAACTATTGGTGCCGACTATCGATAGTTTCCCACCTCTAATCAGGACCTCATACGATTTCTCTTAATATATGTATATTCTTTCAGTGTATCCCGTGAAGCCTTTGCCAAACTGGCCTTACTTTCTATTCAGTTTTTTTATTTTTGAACAATTCGTTTTTCAATTTTTGTTTTCATTTTGCTGGTGTTGTTGTTGTTGTTTTTTGTATTTTTAGTATGGTAATTAACATAAATACTAATAAGGCAGGCCCGACCATATAAGGAAGAGGAGCTTTTGTGTGCCTGAGTTTTTTTTTTTTGGTAGGTAGCTCATAAAACCACAGCAACAACAGCAACAACAACAACAATCGCAGCTTGTTTTGACGAGCCATAGCAAGTATGTAACACTCCGAAATTCCACGCACACACTTGTGTTATGAATCTTGCACATGGCTTTAGAGTAGACACTTCAAACACCCCAAACAAGCCAAAGCCATAAAAATCAAGCCGTTTTTTTTTTTCGTTTTTTCTTCGCATTGGAATCGTGAAAACGGCCGCGTTGTCGGCCAACGCATCGTATGAGCAACGACACCGCGCTACAGTTATTTGGGGGCAACCTGTTTGTGGACGCCCACGCTGGATAGACGAATAGCTCCAGCCAACCTGGCAGCCAGGTGAACAGTCAGCCAGCCAGCCAGCCGCTTTTTGAAAGCATTTGGAGATTTGGCTTTTGGGAATTGAAAGTGTGTCATATGGATCGTATTTTGTGCAAGTTGCAAAAACTCTGTTGGGATATAGATCAATATGATCTAAATATATATGAAATAAAAGCTCAAACACAGGCAAGATATATGGAGATTTGGAAACGAGAGTTGCTTGATTTGAAATCCGTTTGAAATCCTTGGGAACTTTGGAATAGCTTGACATAGTATAAACTCCAGCCTGATGCTGCCTTACCTCTACCATCGATATCAGCCTTTAGATGATACTAAGAAGATTCATTTGATATATGCTGCACCTCCCCCCTGGTGTTCAGTTATATATTTTGAACCCCCCATATGTACTTATCATGTTCATGGAATTCAACTCAAAGGCTCAGCCTCCACCGTCAGCCTCCTCAGCCTTATTGTCTCTGTCATGTGATTTGTGATTCAGTTGCTTTTGTATGATTTTTTCAGGTGATTTACGAGTATCTTGGCATTTTTAACTTACCATTTTTGTTGTTGTTTTTGTTGGTTCACTTAAGATTTGTTGTTGAGATATATAAAACTTTGAGCAATAAACAAAAAGTATAGTAATTTATTATTTGTTTAACAAAAATTACCACACACACACACCAGCACCACAAAAAAAAACTTCAAAAAAATGTTAATTTTTGTTTAAAGTGCAAAAATATTTGTAGATCAACCAAAATGATAGTAAATAGAATTAGTAAGGATATCCTAGACGCACTTCATGTGAAAATTGTCTGACAATTTTTTAGTTTTCTAGGAGAAAAAGTTCATCTTCATATTTGGTTGAACTGAAAGGAAGTCTAACTCTAGCTGAAGAAAGGCAAAATACAAATTATATTAAAGGTTTCTGTTTCTATTAGTAGTACAGCTTATATGTAATCTCTGGTGAGCTGGATCATTGCTGAAGGAATTGTATGGAAAGATATAGGGGAATGTTTTTAACATAATACTTGAACTCAAACGTTTAAGGCAAAAATTTCAATTTAAATCTTTTTTGATATTTTCACATGCCCTTGCTAGATTTTATGGTTTCCAGAATAGCTATATGATATAGTGAACCGATCTACAGATCTATCTCATCTATAGAAGCAGGCATACAATTGTATCAATATCAATTTTCGGCTATGGAAAAATCTCTGCAATTTTTGAGGCTTGTGTTGAAAATTTCTGCTTGTCAGCTTTAAAACTGTGAGAGTAGTTTCAATAGCAGCAGTAAGATAGTTAATACCATATTAACTTTTAAACTTTAGACCGATCTTTTCGATCTTGTTGGTTGTATATGGCAAGAGGTTTCAGCTAAATGGCCTTAGGAACAGAAGTGATAACTTCACTTAGAAAGACTCACTGTGAAAGACGATTACGATAATATTCTCAGCCAGAATTTGCTTAAACAAAATTTAGTAAAGGTCAACCATAGTGTCCCTCTTGGGACCATAGACAAGCCAATCTTTGGAAATCATTCAAGATCTCTTTATATGATTGATGTCCTATGCGACTTCCAGACTATATGTTAATATTAGAACTTAACTGGTCATAAAATATGATCAAGAACTCATTCAAATATTTTACTTAAATTAGAAAGTTGTCCAATTTGATGATCTGTTTGTCTTTTAGATATGACAATACAAGCACATCTATCTATCTTAACTATCTATTGATATGAGGGCTTAAAATATGATCAAGAAGTTATTTAAATTTATTACTACAACTAGAAAACATAGCCACAATTCTCTATAAGCCAGGTGTGTCCAATAAACTAGTGACTTTCCTTAATTTCTGTTAATCATAATTGTCAGTCGGTCGGACTTTCTGGCAAATACAGACAAACTTTCAACTAACACTTCTATTTTTGAAAAGTTTATTTAAAAGAAACGTGAACTTGGCAGGATATTTTCCATACTTGGGCTCTGCCCTTGAGATGATTGGATATTGATTTCCATGTTTTAACATCAGTTGCGTCTCCCTTTAGCATATCTAAGCGTATAATTCTCTCGATTGCCAAACACCCTAAAATAATTCTAGTTTTGCCAACTGTCAAAAACTCCCCACTAAAAGGTTTGGGCACATTAAATGTCATGGTATTTTCACACACAGGTCATGTAATTACAACTCTCAAAATATCTTTGAATTATGAATGTTGGTTAAAAAAATTATAGAGGGGGTTTCTCCTAGACTCAACGGCTAACACCTTACTGTGCTAATTGATGAACACAAATAAGTATATATCTGAGCTATGCTGCTACCGGCACTACTCTGCTCATTCTATATATTCAACTTATGCTTGGTTGGAATAGATAGCAACAGCTCAGCAAAATATCTGACAATTTAAAGTCCAATCAACTTGGTTGCGCTTCAGATTTATTATCATTCATTCAGCTATGACAGTTGTGGCGGCGTTAGGTTGTGCCTCAACACCTTCAACAAACTTTGAGGTTGTCAACATCAAAAACAAAGCGGCAAATTAAAACAAAAAAAAATCGAAAACAAATTAGATCAAAGCAAGCGAGATTTGTATGTTACTAAAAAATATTACAATTAATGTTTCGTACAAAAAATATTCAGTTGAACAAGTTCAGCCGAGCCAGCAGAAACGTAAAACAAAACAAAAAAAAAACAGTAACAGTAACAGCAACAGTAAGAGAATTTCAAATAGAAAACAGAAACGGGTAAAACAAAACGACGGGAACAAGCGCGAAACACGGCCAAGACCAACCCGAGCAAAATCGTACCGCGCCGGCGAGCGTCGACCAAGAAACTGAAACCGAATCGCAGCCGCCGCCGCCGTTTGACTAGAAAGCAGCAGCGTTAGCGAAATGGAAGCCACACCAGCCATGGCAGCGGTGCTGGCATCGGCCGCAGCAGCGGCAGCAGCAGAGTTCAGCAAGCGCAGGCGCCGCGTTTCCTTTGGCCATCCTGAACGGCGTCTGGCTTCGGCCTCCAGCCGCAGCCACAGCGGGTCATCAAGTGTGGATAGGGACACACAGCCAAAGGCGGCCTCCGGCAACAGGAAGCAGGCCAAGGGCAAGGCCACAGCCAGGCACACCAAGTCCAAGCCCAGCACAACTCGTCGTGCAGACACCGCCACCAAACCCATCGGCACCACCAAGCCCAGTAGCAGCAGCTCATCTAAGACTCTGACCAATCAGCCCAAGCCCAAGCCCGAGCATCGCAAATCCTTGCGCATACCGGCGAGCGTCAGCAACAGCTCCACGAAACATCATCCAACGCTCACTTCCCGCGCTGCTTTCGGCAGCACCTACACCTTGCCCATCGCTGCCACAGCTGCTCCAGTTTCAACCCGCGAATCGCGCCAACGCCATCGCCAGAATTTAAAGTTAGTCAAGCCCAAAGTGGATTGCCATCTCGTCAGCATACCGCTGGTAAGTGCCCCACCGGTTCCAGCTGTCAACAAGGATGGGGAAGGCACATCTGCCTCCTCTATGCCCAAAGCTGGCAAAAACAAGGCCCTGGCGGAGGCCCATCACCAACTGGACTTAATGTTGTCGCGCATCGAGCAGGGCCAACTCTCACCGACCAGAGCCGGCGAAGCCGGCCAGAAGCAACGCCTGCGCAAAAGTGGACGCCGCCAAATGGCTCGTCCGCCTCCTGCGCCCGCTGTCACTCCACGTCTAAGCGCCACTACTAAGCGACGCTCATCCTCCTCGCTGGCAGCTCAAGCGCCACCCGCCTCGGAGGTGCGCGGCGACTTTGGCCACTTGCAGATTTACGATGTGCGCTCTGGCAAAATGATCAGCTTCGAGGAGTCGGAAAAGCAGCGCCGAGCCAAGCAGAAGCATCTGACCCACACAAAACCCAGCAATGGGCAACCACCATCAAAGCGAACAAAGGACGACCAGGCCAATGTCAATGTGCCGCTTACCCAGAATCCCCAACTGCTGCCTCCCGCTCAGAAGGCGGCACTGCTGCAACTCATCAACCACTCCAAGTCCCTATCGAAGGACAAACAGATGACGGACAAGGGTATATTGGATATACTCAGCAGTGAGCCAGGTGATCCCTCCAAGGATACGATGCGCATGATGTTGCAAATGCTGTAAGTATGGGGAGAAATTTGCATAGCAAAGCTGTGGTTCAATATGGGTTAAGGTTAACCCATTAAGGGTGACAGAGAACGAAACGTTAGAAAGTTTCTTTTTTTTAATTTCTAGTAGAGATTTTTGATCAGCATCCACAGCGGAATCGATCTAGCCAAGTCCGTCTGTCCGTCCATATGAACATCTAGAACCCGGTGACTATAAGAGCTAGAGTTACCATATTTGGTAGGTAGACTCCTCTTGAGGCACTCCACCCGAATAGTAAATAGATGCTGAGTAAGAGTATTTTATAGACGGAATATCGACTATAGGGTTTTTACTTGTTTTCTTCTATTTCTATACAAACTTTGACCACGAGTTCAACTGAATTGCAAGAGGTCGTTCTAATGCTCACCTTCACTAGATTTTGTAAGAATGTCAGTGTCCGCTTATATATATATATATATATATATATATATATGTCAGGATGTTTGCCACGCATAAAATTAAGCGTTTCCGCCTATATAAAGTATAGACATTCTTGATCAGCACGACAAGGGGAGTCGATATAGCCATGCCCGTCCGTGTGGAAGTCCGTTCGTCCGTCCGTGAGTCCCAACCCCAAGATAGCAGAAGTCTTAAGAGCTACTGAGCTGAAATTTTTACCAGATGCTTCATTTGTCTGCATGCTGGTCAAGTTCGAGATTCATCCAGATCGGTCAACTATATCATATAGCTCCCTTATAACCGATTTGTCTGGAATGAACGTTTAGTAGCATAACTTTTCTGTTTTTCATCCAACTCAAACCATATTCGGGTTGTATCCATTTGAGGACTTTCCACGCACACTGGCCAGATCTGATCAAGATCAGACAACTATATCATATAGCTCTCTTATAACCGATTGTTGCGGAATGAACATTTAGTAGCTAACTTTTCTGTTTTTCATCCAAATCAAATCATATTCGGGTTGTATCCATTGCAGGAGACCCCACGTCCGCTCACTTGATCTGATCGACCATATCATATAGCTATTATATAACCGAATCTTCCGGATTGAACACTTAGGAGCATTACTTTTCTGTTTTTCATTTGTTTCTGTTTTTCATTGTTTTTCATCTGTATTCACTTGAGCAGGCCCCACGTCCGCTAGCTTAATCTGTTCAAGATCGAATAGATATAGCTACTATATAACCGATTGTTCCGGAATGAACATTTAGTAGCATAATTTGGCTCTTTGCCGTCATGCAATGCGTCGCGACGTCATATCTTCGCATTCTCTGCCTACGCTCACATATGCAGTTTATGTGGGTGGACAACCTCAGTTGCAAAAGATTCCCATGTCAGTCGATTATATTTGATTTGGATCCGATTACTATATCATAAACCGGCCATAGAAACAATATACGTGTAAACGTAAGAACACCCCACCTTGCCCCATCTAAACCAACACAAGAATTCTTAACACTATATACTCCTGCTCGAGGGGAGGTTCTAAGCTACTGACATTAATGGGTTAATATCAAGTCGTCAAGCCAAGTCAGGCGGTGGCATCGGCATCGTCAGCAGCAGCAGCACACAAATGATGTCATCGTCATCGTCAGCTGTGTGTGTGCTTCCACTTCCATGAGAGCAGCGTTTGCCCATGCCCATACCCATGCCCGCCGGCCCGCAGCTACTTTTGCTGGTACGGTTCTCCACTCGGCGACTACTGCTGTTGCTGCTGCTGCTGCTGCTGACGCCATCCGCGACGCTTTGGAGTTACTCACCCGGCGACGACGACGACGACGACTCCAAGTTCGCTCGCATTTGCAAAAAAAAATACAATGAAAATAACAAAAAACATAAATTTGTTGCTTGTTTTGGTTTAGGTTTTTTTTGTTAGTTTTATATATATATATATATATATCTCCTCACGCCCTCAGCCCGCGATTAGAAGCACAAATATACAAAATTTGTTTTTATTCATTCTTATTACCAAATGCGCTACCAATATCTATAAATGACTATTAAATACACTAGACATGTTCTAGCTGCCGGACGGAACACTTATCTTGTCTTGAAGAAGAGTTACTCAATATTTTGATATGTTCAGTTGCTTGAATTCTTATCTGATTGGCGGGCCTAGTTCTGGCTTAGGCTTTATCAACTGTCTAACTGCACTATAAGATAGAACTCTATGTAGCATTTGGGAACGCTTTTCATATAAGATGAATGAGTAATTGTGAATGGATCGCATGAATAAGATGAAGCATTTGCACAAATATCGAATCGTTGCGGTTGAATGGGCGCCCAAAAGAGGGCGCTGAAAACATATCATAATATTCTTAAGACAATTTAAATTCAAATTATTTTTACTTAATGTTTTACCCGGTGTTGTTCGGGCCTGCTTTTGTAGTACAACAACTTCCCTTCGGAGGTAAGAAGCTGTTTTCTTACTTTGTCTTACATGCTCTCTGCACTATGCCTTGTTCTCCCACGACTCTTTTCTCTCTCTCTTTCTCTCTCTCTCTCTCTTTTCCTTCTTCTTTTTGGCTTCCTACATGTTCGTCTTGTCCTCCCTCTCTCTTTTTTCCTTCTTTTCTCTGGCTTCCTATATGTTCTGCTTGTTCTCCCTCTCTCTATTCTTCCACTCTTCTTTCTGTACCCTGCTTTCATATCTCTCACTTTCTTTTCTGTACTGTCTCTCTTTTCCTCTTCTCGCTATCTGTACCCTGCTTTCATATCTCTCACTTTTCTTTCTGTACTGTCTCTCTTTTGCTCTTCTCCCTGTCTGTACCCTGCTTTCATATCTCTCACTTTTCCTTCTGTACTGTCTCTCTTTTCCTCTTCTCCCTATCTGTACCCTGCTATCATATCTCTCACTTTTCTTCCTGTACTGTCTCTCTTTTTCTCCTCTCCCTGTCTTTTCAGTTGTCTCCGTATCAAATGCGAATGCGCACATACTTTCTTCTAGAAGCGCATTGCTCTGCTGTTTGCTCAATGAATCATTTGCTTGCTCTTTTTCTATATATATGATAATAGGTAAATTCAAACAATTTTGCAACTTTCAAAATGGGTTTCCACCGATCATTTCTATATTATATGGTGATTCTAGTCATCCTATATAATCGATTTGTTCATATAGGTGACTACACGTATAATATAAATAGAATAGCCGCAATGAATATTGAAATACATTAGTCCCCAACCATAGTTTATGAACTTGAGAGATTCATTACAATCTTACAGCCGATTTTAAGACAAAATATATAGGCTTAAATTCTTCTCTTCAACTGGTTAGTTCTCAAATTTTCCACTGTATTATCGTGTATTGTCGTATCGCAGTTGACCAGTTGGGCTGGGAGATGGGTGCTTTTAACCTGGGGCCACTTGAACGGGGCTCAACTTCCAGTTATAAGCAAATAAAATACTGAAATATTTTCTTACTGATCGAGGAAATTAATCAATAGAATATATGATCTATAGAGTATCTAGGAAATGTTTGTGGCGATCGATCCTAAGCATGTGTGATAATTTCTTAAAAATTTGTGCAGGGAGTGTTCTCGCCGACCGACTGTGAGTGTTGTGCGTTGATCATAACACCGACTAATGAAAACTCATGTATCAGAGCATTTCTGTTGCTTGCGATCCTTTTTTAAACCAATACTTCAATGTCACCTCAGTTCAGTATCTCTCTCTCTCTCTCTCCCGCTGTCCCTCTCTTGCTCCCCACCCCCTTCAGTTTGCAGCGCACTGATAGAAGGTGAATTCTCGTAATCAAACAATAATCGACAACTGTTTGCAATTGGAATTTGCACTGTGTATGTGAGCTTATTTGTGTCTGTGTTTGCATTTATTATTTTCGTTTTTTTAGTACTTTGTTTTTTTTTTTTGGATTTGAGATAAAAATGTACCTAATGATTTCTGTGAAATGGTTGGGGCTAGTTTATATAGTATCAATATACATACCTTAACGATTTATAATCGCAACTGGCACACTTCATTTAACATTCCCCTCTACCCCTTCCTATGCCCGCCTAGTATTAGGCTTAATGTAAATGCCTTTGCAATGCCTTTTGCTATGTTTTTTTTCACTTTCAATAACGAAATGTTCAGATGGCTGACGTCTTGGAATATACCAAATGATTCTGTTTGAGCCCTTACACAACATTTAATCAGTTGTGCCTCATTAAATTTGAACATATATCGCTAATAATGGTGGTACATTAGTCATTGCCTCGTGTACGAGTACTAACATCTCTGTACTTATCTTCTCTTGCTCAGCTTAGCCTAATTCATATTTCTACCAAATTCACTATCAGTGTCGATATTGTTCACTCCATTGAGTTCATTCTAGCCTCTCTCGATATGGTCATCTCTTTCACTCGATAGCAATGCCTCGTGCTAAACTCTCACTTTAGGATCTATTTCCAACAACCAATAATTGCTTAACTCTTCTCTGAGTTTCTTTATTCTGCATACTTTTTGCATTCCACATAGTTCTCTCATGTTACTTTTACAGATAATGTTAAGTTAACATAATGTTGGCCAAATAAAGCTTCTTTAAATTAATTTTATGAATCTCTGACACGTATATATTCTGGATCATCTTGATAAGTCCAATTAATAGAATCGAGACAGTTTCTATGCAAAACAAGAGAGGAAAGCTAGCTTCGACTTGCCAAAGAGAAGCAAAGAGAAGACTTAGAAATTAGAAAAGAGAGTTAGACTTAGAGTTACCTAAAGAGAGTAAGAGAAGTGAGATAAGAGCACAGAAAGAACAGTGTGTGAAGAATGTTAGAGGGAGAATAAGAAGACTTAGAAAATGGGAAAGAGAGCAAGAGAAGTTTCTTTCAAAAAGAGAGAGAAAGAGAGTATCTACAGAGAGTAAGATAAATGGGGTAAGAGCACAAAAAGAACAGTGTAAGAAGAATGTTAGAGCTAGAAGAGATGAAACCAAAGAGACAAAAGGAAGAAAGATAAGAGAGTGAAAAAAGGAAAAACGACCACTTCTAAAGTGGAACTATTTTCCACAATCAAAGAGTAAACACTGTCAACGCCAGTTAAAACAGTTATCTGTGTTTATATATAAGATATGTGTTAATCGAAATACTATATCCTATTATATTTCCTATAGAAATTTTCATCACAGAATTAGCCATTTGCGTTGCAGAAACGTATGGCTGACTTAATTCGGATAGATATATATATTTTATTAACTGCTGAATCAAGAAACTATATCATAGTGTTCTTATGTCAATTAAATTTATAATATACTAGCCACGCCTCCTCCTGTTGATCTATATTTGTTGCTGTGCTTGTGATCTTCAATGAGTTTTTGTTTCTGTTTTGCTTAACAAGCTACCACACGTTTCTATGGTATTCAAAATGTCTTTTAGATATAACCGATATATAGCTCTGGTTGGAAGAATTCTTCGTGAATTAAATTCTTCGGCAATTATGATAACAGCCACTTCATTTTATCTGCCTTAACCCTAGCAATCTTGTAATCATCAGCTGTCACTTCTTCAAGATGAGCAGTTTTCAACAAACGTACTAACAGGTTATGTTGATCAAAAGATCTTTCAACAAAGTTGCTTAACTTGTTCATTATTGTTTTCCATAAAGTAGATTTGGAGAAATTTGTGCTCTGCATTGGGCAGTTATCCAGATCGATGATATATTTCGCCGTGCACCTTAATGTGGATATGAAATTGTATCGCATAGCATTTGCTGCACCGAAGGAAGTCTTTTGGAAACATGAATTATGTACAAAAGCTCTCTTAATCGTCTTGTTTCTCCGGATACCATCGAAGACAACAGTTCTGCTGGCGAATTCAATGTTAGCGCAGCACATTCCTTTGTCTTGTGGTTAAATTTTAAGGCTCTACAATACTTGCACAGGTTATCCATTATCCATAGTCCTTGACCTTTCTCTGATTCGTATTATAATGCAGTAAATATTTCATGACGATCGGTCTAATAGATCTAAATATTTCCATGCCAGGGTATATAAGCCTCGACCACCCAAAGTTGGCCTTCTATATATGTATCCATACAAGGGTATATAAGCTTCGTCTAGTCAAAGTTAATTTTTCTTCTAAGTTTTATTTTTAGTTCAACAAAAGTGTTTTTTTTTTGCTTTTCTTTTTTTTTGCTCATTTTTCATTTTCTATATTGTGTTTGCTGCGCTTTATTTGTTTGATCAATAAGTTTACGTGCTGTCCTTTAGCTTAGCTCGTGCTGCATTCCCACACCCAAGAGCATAGGTCCAAACTATGTGTATCCTATATAGATATAATAGTGGCAGCGGTTGCCTCATCGTCTCTTCACTCACACACACACACACAGAGAGCGCACGCGGTGTTTATTAATTAATTCTTCAACGGTTTTTGGGCTACGCCATTTTCCACTTTGATTGTGTCATATTATTTTTGTGATGAGCTAAAGACTGTGTGGAGGGGAGGCGGACAATATTTAGCATGGAGCACAAAAAGAGTGAAGAGCACACAAGCTTAACTCAAGCCCAAGCGAACTAGAGACACCAATGCCAACCGAACCACAGTCAGTTAAGTGAAAGCAAGTAAGGAGAGCTAGCTTCGGCATTACCGATGATTATATACCAGTCTCATTGAAGTCCCTTTTAGAGGAGACACGCTGGGATTGGTTTCTTGCATGAAGATCGCCTTGTACCTCTTTTACTACAAACATTTCATGCGTTAAGGTCATTTACCATATCCGTAATAATAGAAGTCTTGTGAAATGCCATGGCATGTTGTTTTCCCATTATATTCTACTAAGTGTGCATTCTGAAGCAGTTAGTTCTATGGCAGTTATATGATATGTGGTCCAATCTGAATGAATGTTGAACTCAACCAGAGTTCTATAAGTGATAAGATTGATATAAGAATCATCTGTTAAGCTTTCTACTCAGGCTGTGTGTCTCATGATTGAGCACTTTGAAGTTCATCGAGCTACACTTGAGATGCTATCTGATGCTATATGATACTATGCTATCTGATATATAGGATTTCGCTCTTTCGTATGACAAATGCTTCAGCACTTTAAGGCCAATCTAGACGCACTTGATCTCATTGATCTTTTTCTTATTATCTGCCCTATTTCGTGTGGAAAATGAGCCAATGATTCAGCATTTTAATGTCAACCTAGACACTCTCCATACACACATCATATACCCTTATCATTATATAGACTGATTACCTATGCTGCCCAGATTGATCTTTCCTATATTGATATTGATCCTTTCCTTAACATCATGATGATCATCATGAACCCTTACACCGCCCTGCTGTTGTTATATAAATTCCAATTCTTATCAAACTTCTGCCGCATGTCCAAGTCTATCATTTCATTTCATCAGACCCAGACACAGAGACCTCCATTACATTGTTTAAGGGGTATGCCATCACTTTGATAAATGAGTTGAGTTATATATTTGGCATTGACCTTGAGGTTCTCCCCCTCCCCCCACCATCATACGATTGTCGTGTGCGTGGGCCGCGTGTGCAGCGCTCGAGTATGGGCGGGGATGGGTATTGGGGGGGGCAGCGGTTGCTTTGCGTGCCGTCAGGCCATATGAAACTAAATAACGTTCGCATTGGGCTTTGGGGCAGCATGACGCTAGCCTGCTGATGCAATTAGCTTCCCGACTCCCGACTCTGCGACTTTTCAGCTGTTCGACCAGAGTGCTAATGATGAGCCAAACTCTAGATATCCGAAATGCCAAGGGCCAAACTTGGTGAACGGGTTTCGATGTATATTCATTAACATCAAGTCTAATCTCACTTCGCACTTCTTCCACAGCCCCCTGAGGCCTGGCGAATCACCCTACAACGCTGAGTTTTGGGCAGGTCATCGCTATCTAAAGCAACGCCAGGAGCTGCACCGGAATCTTAGCCCCAATGACATACGGTATAAGGAGGTGAAGATATTGCATGGACCCAAGGGAAATATTCTTCTATCCAAGACGCTGGAGGAGGAGCTCAATGATGAGAAAATAGTTTTGGATTTGGTTGAGACACAGCTGAAGGCGCAACGCTCACTTCTCAGCATGGATGAAGAGCCATTAACCGAGCGCCAGAAGCAGGCCATGAAAGAGCGAATCGAGTTGGAGAAGCAAAAGCAACAGGTAAAGGAGTGGCGTGCCCGGCGACTTCGTGCCAATGATAAGCAGCGTGAACGAGAGATGCTGGCTGGTCGCAAGGCACTTTGGAAGAGACTGATTGACGCAAGGGAGGAAAGTGATCTCTCCTCAGAGAAGAAAAACAAAGAACAACCGGAACAGACAACTTTTTACTCTAGAGTTTGTGTAGAAAACCTTTTAGTCACGTACGAGGAGCACAATACCGAGCAGGATGCCTACGAACAGCAGCCAGACGACTATATGTCTGAGGAGGTCGAGGTCGAGGAGGAGGTGGAGGAAGAGGAAGAGGAGGACGAAGAGTCCACGCCGCGTGCCAAGCCAACAGATACTGACAATTTGTTTGAGGGTTTATTGAAACAGCGCAAAGAATTCCAAGAACGATGCCAGCACAGCGGCTTCTACACTGATCCCTGCACTCCCGAACCCTGGAAAATGTATGCTAAGTAAGTTCCCGAATGTCGTCAAAATCAGCTAAGCCATAACTAATATCGAAATATCCATAGCATAACCAATGAGCTGATATGCAAGCAGATAGGCAAAGTCGATGCCGACCTCAATCGCAGCGTGGCGAACTTCATCAAGGACTTTGTCCACAGCGAGACGACCATGTAAAGTCCGGTTAAACCAACAATTCAAAAACCAAATTTCAGACCAACCATTCAACACAGATGCTCGATAAATTTTTTAGCCTAGGCCATATTTTAGATAAAAAATTGCACTGATTTAGGACAAATACTTTCACCGGAAACACCCTTGGCAGCACACGTGGGCTCACTGTCTATGTTGTAATCGGATTTGCTGTACAAAATTTTTATTGTTAAATTCAAAATTCTTACCAAAATTTGTATTTGGAAATATAAAGCATCTATGTGAATAAAAAAAAAAAACAAAACAAATCAGCTAGTTTTTAGTTCCCCTTTAAGAGCTCTTAAATATAATTCCATTCACTTGAAGATTCTATCTGATAGAACTTAACCAAATCAAAGTACCCACATGGATATCTATATTCCCCTGAATGGAGATCAAGTCACCTTGAACACGAAGTTCCAAAGTCTGAGTTGGACCAAGGTCTGTGCGGTTTTATACTCTTGCAGATGGTTTTATAGTTTTCTCACGATATTTGTAATGCATTGAAGGAAGTATCTCCTTCTTGATCAGCATGACAAGCAGAGTCGATGTTGGTTTCTTTCTGCTGTAAGCTACTCAAGATCGTACCACTATATAACATAGCCCCCATAAACCCGACCGATTTGGAATGAACTCTTAGTACACACAACTTTTATGTTTTTCATCCGAATTGAACCAAATTTGGAAGTTGTTAGTTTTCGAGGCCTCCACGCGAGCTGATTTCATTCAGATCGGATCACTATATCATATGGCTCCCATATATTGCTTTTAGTACAGCAAACTTAGTTGTTTCTTATCCTAATTGAACCTAATCTGGTAAATTTGGCAGACCTAAAAGCTGCTGACCAAAGCTTATCCAGATCGGCTCAATATTTCATATAGCTACCACCGAACCGATTGTTTCGGAATGAACTTCAGTGCGGAAAATGCTTCAAGTTGTTAATCTCTTCAGCTAATATTCTCTCATTCGTTATCATATTCAATTTTGGGACGCCCAGCTTTGTTTGGGGACTCAAAATACGATATTTTTCAACAATTATTACAGGAACTAGCCAATTTGAGTGATTTCTTTTAACATAACTCAGAGAGAGGCTTTAGCTTTTTGCAAAATTAGCATAGTATGATATTCATCTTTTTTGTTTTTGAAGTTCAATTTGGGGGCAGGAGTATAAGTAAGCAATGAATCTGCCCACTTTGGTTAATAACTTGCCACTTACAAGTTTTTGCAACGCTTTGCCATGCAAAAGAAATGTTCCACGAATCGCAGTGACAATTCTTAGCAGCAATCTAAAATAACACTTAAGCAACACAGGCCACAATTGGGCAAAACACACTTAGCATTGGCAAAAGTGTAATAAAAGTGTAATTTGAAACACCTGGCCTATCCTCTTCCATTGCAACAATATTTGTATTGCTTTCAGTTTTCTGAGCAAACGCACTTACGATTGGCAAATATTTTCCGCATATCTTGCAAAAAACATGACATTAACAGAGCGCCAACAAAACAGCGTTGCCACCAAGTTTAAAATTTGTAATTCTAATCTAAATATAATAAAATATTTACATTTTCAAAGCTGAGATTATAAAATTGTTGGATTTATGCCAAAAAAAATCCACTGTGCGTAGGTAGGAATAGCGTATAGATTCACAGTCTCAATGGACGTGGGTTGGCGGTAATGGACAGGCAGCGGCGGATGGTTAGAATGATCTAAGCACCACCACGATAGATGGCATCAGCGTGTTGTTGAAAATTTGCAGGCGAACTGGGGACCAGCGACAACGAAATCCTCAATCCGCGGATTTGGCAAAATCCAGGAGAAGTAGGGCTCAGTACCGAAGTACCATAGCTTATGGATCAGTCGCATCGCAGTCTTACTTTTTGATCAGATGAGGGCTCCAGATGTTGAAATCGTCAGGAAGTCTGTCAAGCTGATGAAGGCTCTGCCCATGTTCGATCGCCTGAGGATATTGATAAAGATGAGAATAGCTTCAAGGACTTCGGTGCTTTCGGTAAACTCAAAGGCAATCTGTTATTCTCTACTACTGAATGTAGTATAGCTGATGCTCAGACAGGGCACCTGTTTTGGTGACGTCTACGATGGGAAACTGGTTGTCTAGTTGAGCCAGATCTCTTTACAACCATTTAAACGATGGACCAAATAGTTGTGCATATGTTGCCGCTCCAGCGTTCCAAGTATTCCATTCGTGTGAGGAGGACAGCATGCCTATGCAGTGTCGTAAAATCCACAAGTCTCTGTGCACTTCCAACTGGAACACTTGTGTAAGAAACACACATACAATACATATAGAACTGTTGAGTCCCTATACGGGTTATGAGAGACTTAAGCGGCCAGAAGGCCTGCAAACAGATACGCAAATCGTCGGAGAGTTACTTATTTATCATTCAGTGTTTGGCAGTACAAATGTTGCATACGATGAGTATCATTTTAGGAGCTTTCCACCGCCGAGCGTATATCAACTTCATAAGCATATTTCCCCTAAGACGACAGATTTGTAGTCCGTTTGACGTTTTTAGCAATTATTCAAGAATGGGCCAATGGAGCTAGCCCTGGTTCAATTTTCCATTAGCCTGATATAAGGACAATAGCCCATATAAAGTCTTCAATTTAATCTAAATTATATTTAACTTCTACGAGCTCCTTTATAATTGTTAGAAATTTTATCATCTCCATGTCAACTCATTTCGAATGAAGACTTCAGCCTAAAAGAAGGCCACACATTCTGGTGAAGATTCATTTGGAACAGGTCATACATAAGTATTTTCTTATTTGTATGTGTGTGCATAGATAGAGCTAAGGCTTAAATACAGAACTAGAAATAGAACCATAAATAGATTATATGTCCGTTCTCCGGGGAACTGCCGCAAGGCATTACTTCACGCGGCGGAGTGGACTCTTCATTTGTTCCTCCGAATTGCGAGTACCTTTGTCTCTTCCTACGACGAAGTTTCTTTATGGGAATCACCAGATTCAGAAAGGGGATGAGACACAAAAGAAGAAGAGAAATAAACAGGCAACTGCTGACATCTCACAGCCAATAATACACTAACTATAATCTAAAGATCTGACATATTTATATTCATATATATATATATATTTTAGATCGAATACATATTAAATTCAATTTATACAGATCAAAAAATAGTGTTTTGCTTAATAACGAAATTTTAATATAACATTTAACTTAGTCGAATTATATAAAAAAAAAAAGGTTAGAGCTATGGAATAAGTAGAAATGTCTATCAAATTTCATATAAGTTACAAATAAGTAATGCAAGCATGATTGCACAAGCACGCCGGTGTATGTGTGTGTGTGTATGTGTATCTGTGATGTGAACAGTGGCTATAAACGATTTGGAGTCGGCATTACAATTAATGCTGGTCAAAAATTTATAAGCTAATATTTAGGATTTAATTCTATAATCGTAGCTTAAGACTAAGCCTTAAACTAAACGCATAGCGTGCTTGTTAGTATATGTGTGTGTGTGTGTGTGTGTGTGTGGATGTGTGGATGAGTGCCCAGTCGAACTTGTTGGATTGTGTTTTCGAAGTACTTTCTAGGTTGTATAAATACTCTAGTAGAGTAAATTTATGTAACAGGCAGAAGGAAGCGTCTAAGACCCCATAAAGGATATATATATTCTTGATCAGCATCAACAGCCGAGTCGATCTAGCCATGTCCGTCTGTAGACAATTTATATGATAACATATATATTTCTCATTTAAGTCAAGTGTAGCCTCAACTTCAACGGTTGCAATAAATTCTAGATTCATCCATATTTTGGCAGAGAGAAATATATGGAAAAACTCCAACATATTTGAAGTCAGTCGTCGAGTTTGGCAACAACATTTGTCGAACTGTTTGGTTTAGTGGGCTCAAGGTCGTGAGTGAGCGAAAGAACGGTTGCCAGTGACATAAGATTGATTTGCTAAGCAGCAAGACTTCTTATGATTGGATTACATCAGCCTAACTTCAATTTTGAGTTTTTGTTATCAATTTTGTGCAGTTGTCGAAATCAGTGGGATGTGGCCGAAATCATGGAGCTTCTACAACTTTCAAAAGTCCGACTTATAGAGGAGCGGGGACTGTGGGGTGTGTAGGATTATTGGGCAGCGTAAAAAAAGGTTCAATAAATATGATATTTGTTTTCCAGGCTCAACAATACAGTTGTACATGCTTGTGTCCTGTGCTTGGATTGAGCGGGTTGGGGGCGTCAAAGTAAATTGGAACAGCTGACCTCAGCTGCGGCACAATTTGTGGATCGTGGCAGGAAATGTATATGCTGCCAGGTGGCATTGAAACTGCAACAAACAAATACAACAAATAAGTTAGATGATATGCGGCATTGACGAGGAATAGCTAGCACATACAGATATCGTTCGGCCAGCTGGCGCTCGACGTGCGGCTTTATCCTGGCATAATCCTTGTCCGCAATGGTGGTGCTGCAATGCTGCTGCATGTAGGACAAGGTAAACAGCTCGTTCTCGTTGAGGGAGCGCAGACCAGGCAGGCGCAGACGGCGCCTCAGTCCCAGCTTCTCGTATGTGCCGGCCTGATCGATGCCCGCCCCTTGGATGGCGCTGCCCGCATCGATGGCGGTCACAAAGCTGCTCAAAGCCCTGGCCGCCGTCCTGGCCGCGCTCAGCGTCACATGAAAGCTCTTCAGGGCGCTGTGCGACAGCTCGGCCAGTTCGTGGGCCAGACGCGGAGGCTGCCCCGCCGAAAGGCAATTGACATCCGGCTGGGCATACTCAATCTCGGGTACTGCGTCGCTGAGGTCGGCGCTCTGCGCATTGAACTGCAGCAAGAAGGTGGCGAAGTTGTCAATCAGCGTCTCCAAGATGTCAGTGCCAATGCGTGCAAAGTTTACGGCTCTGAAAGAGAAGGCAGTGGATAAGCAAGCGAGACAGACGGAGTCGATGTTGAAGATTTTAGGCAACTTTCACTTACACGGGATAGCGATAGTCATAGTAGTTGGTGCTGACCAGAACACGGGAGACGAGCATCATATTTAGCTTATTGGAGTAGGCAACGGCCTGCCGATGTTCCCTTGTGTACATTTCCGACACAATGCTGATGGGGATAATGAAACGGGGATGAATGAAATTTGAAACACCCCAGACAACACCTCCGACTACTTACACATCCAGTATGCCAAGCGGCTTCAGTTTCTTCTCCATGCGGCTTCGACGGAATGTCCATATCGATTCCAAGTGTTCCACAAAGTACAGATTATTGAGCATCAATTCGTTGTAGTAGTCCTTGAGATAATCGGTCTGCTCCAGCACCTCGTTGGGTATGCCAAACTGTAGGCGCATTTCGTTGAGTTTCTTATTCAAAAACTCTCTGGCCGAACGCTCCAGCCAGCTGGCCTGATCCAACGAATCCTGCAGCTGATTGCGCAAGCTGTAGAACATGAGGCGCAGGAACTCCTCATTGCCATGGGTCTTATTCGGACCACCGATGGCCGACCTCAAGTCTGGGGATGCCTCGAACTGCTGCTTGACCGGCTGCTGCTGCAGTGCGTCCACTGCAAAGGGCAGCCAATCGCGTACCACTTTGCTGCAGATCAACCAGCGCGGATAGCTGGCTGTGCGCCCATAAATGGCATGATCGAAGTGCTCGGCCAGCGTGCGATATTCCTTGGACAGATGCGGCAACATTTGGCGTGCCAGCGACCAGATAATGAAGTTGTTTATGGGCCTATTGAAGGAGGAGATAAAGATGGGTTAATGAACACTGAATCGATTGTTAAGCAGATGGCTAACAGCTCACTTTTTATCGGTGGTGGCGAGCAGGTTGGAAAGCTCATGGAAGACCTCAACATCGCGCACTAGAACTTCAGTATCTTCGGTGATTTTGGTATTGGGAAAGATGGCCTGCAGCGATTCCATAATGGGCAGCTAGAAGAAAACATGAGCTTAGAGATTGTTGAATTCTGAAGGCTTTGAATTTGCACTGAAGCCAAATTGTGTTTGACAAGTATATGAGAATTCTTTTTTAACCTATCTATTCCTATTCCTATTCCTCTTGAGACACCTACAAACATGGTTTTTGAACGCATCAAATGCTTTTTCTTCGCTCGCAAGTCCTTGTTTATCCATGATGTGTGAGAGCTCGCATTGTCATGATGGAGAATGGTTCTTCCTTGGCGGTTGAAATTACAAATTTTTCCGAAGATTTGCGGCAAACAAATGGTCGTGTCCCATTCAGAATTAACCGTGGTACTTTGCTCAAGCGACACAGTGACCACATGAACCGTTCTTCCCAAGAAACCGGCGACCTTTTGCTTCGCTGTGCTTCTTCCACGAACAACTTTTATTGGATTTGGCTCGTCTTGGAGTGCCCACACGGTCCGACTCATACGCATATATCCATGATTCGTCACCTGTCACGATCAATCGACGCGAGCCTTGTTTTGAGGAATTGATAAATATAATCATAACCATAACCTACACAATTGAAAACACCAGTTGGATCGGCTTAATAGTCGGTTGGAGGTGTGATTAGTGAGGAGCCACCTTCTACTATGCTTGCGCGATGCAGTTCTTGACATCGAATACGAATACGAAAACTTATAATAGCATCCTTTCCCTAGGCCAATAATATATTCGGCGATTTGACATGGCATTTTCATCAGGACAAGGCACTGATTCACACGGTCTGGCTGGTTAAATCATGGATTGAACGATTACATGTTGGCTTAATGCAGGAAAACGCGTGGGAATGGCTGGTTCGAAACTTCTACGATTACGAAAAACAATATTTCGACAAATCTGAACTTTTGAAGGTGTCCTTGTATCCCCTGTGGCCCCACGCCCTCCGACTAAAATGTGCATGGTATATAAACTCAGGCAAGCCATTCTTGTTTCTGAATCGTTTTCGTAGTTGAAAACAAATAAAACATTTGTTTTAGTGAATTTACTCATTTGGCTTTCCAGGAAGAGCCTCTTTGTCTTTATGAAGAATGGCAGAAGACGCATATATAGACGTGATTGGGAAAGGATGACAAGCGTGCGCCGTTCATTTTACGAGCCAGTAAGTGATAGCAAAAGAGTGTGGCTGAGTTGAGACAGTCGATTGGAGCAAACACCGAAGGGGCATAATGCCACAGATTCTGATGAATGCATTCGAGTCTGACTCAGAATACGACAAAGATGCAACCAAGCAGGCAGGCGGTGGTGCCAAGATGTCCCATTTGAATGAGTATAAGGAAAGGAAGAGCAAGAAGGACAAAACAAAAGATAAACCAGCTAAACAATTCAGGCGTGTCAAGCCCAAGAAGCGCCGAGCTGGATCTCGCCGCATAAAAACCAAAGGAAAAGCCAAAGGCAAGCCTAAAAAGACCAAACGCAAGGTTTATCGCCTAAGCCTGAAGGCTGAAGCCCTCCAAAATTGTCAGTGCATATTTGGTAAGGTAAGGATTACACGTCATCTGTGGATCAAAGCCGATTTACATTTTCTCCAGAGTTTCAATAAAATCAAATGGAACTTTATCTTTCTTATTTTCAGTTCTTAATGTTGAGTCGTATCTTCTCATCGGAGGTGACAGCCGCTCCTCTAGTCGCCGATGTGTTCTGGTCGTCCCTGGCGTGTGCGTGCTCTGCTCCGGGATTGTGGCTGTGCTCCGTCTGGCTATGGCCGAGCGTATAAACGCCATTCTCTTGATGAATAAGAAGGGTTCTACTAGGCCTTCTCCGTAAAGCAGCTCTCATTTTGCTGGTGTTAAGAATACTGAGGATGAGGCGGCCATCAATGATGTGCCCTCTGGCAACATTTATGCTCTGGTTGATGTTGATCAGTTCCTGGTCAAAAAACGGTACCATTTAAACTTTCCTTTTCCATTACTCCTGTGGTGCGTGTTGCCGTTTAGCCTAAGAAACCCGCTGATCTGCCCAAACTGGCGAAGCATCTAAAACGTCTGGCCAAATCCGATCCTAAGGTGCACTTTATCATTGGGAAGCCTGGCGAGCACATCATTGTTGAGAAACGTGAGAACTGAACATGGAGTTTTGCATTAGGGATCTGAAAGATCCTACTGAATAAGGCCGTTGTTCCCGTTGTGTCATACTGTGATCCCGTGTCCGAAAAAATCCAACCAAATGTAGCTGTTCAGTTATCCAGCAAGCACAACCCTCTGCTAATGAAGGCGCGGCGCAGGCAAGTCAGCCAATAAACTCTACCAGATTGTCCAGGATAAGCGCAAGCATAAAAGTCCTAATAAGGATCTGCACGATATCTTGCAGTACTTGGACAAGTGGATGACGAATTCTTCTACTACTTTTCCATTAAATCTACAGTAATAATTCAACAATTACCACTTCCAACTTTTACCCACCGATGGAGCAATGCTCTTCAGCTCGGCCAGTCGTATCACTTTGTTCAGCTGCCGATCTCTCCCGACCTTGGCCGCCTCGATATGATTCACAATCCGTCGCTCATAGTGGAAAATATCATCCGCAAACAGATCCGCCTCGCGGGCCACAATGCCTATAGCGAAATAGTGAAAAGTTCATCTCATTAGCGACTCCGTCTCTGCATTCCATGGCGGCACTTACCCATATTGATGGCAAAATCACGCAGCAAGAGCTTATAGCCACGCACCACCTCTTCGTCCGCATCGCTGCCATAGAAATACTTGTCGGGCAAACCAATGTCACCCTCGTCCAGCGTGATGACATAGTCATGGGGATGACTATAGGCATTCTCCACACTCACACGATAGTAGGGGAAGATGCCATACTTGGCCTGCAGATGCACCAGGGCCCTCCTGTATTCCCAATTCTGCAATCGATTTGCATCTCGAAATGCCTGCCAGCCATCTGAAAGAGGGATGAGAAGAGAGGAGAAGAGTTGGGAACGTGAATTATGATGGTATGATCAATTAGTACCATGACAGCGAATGACCGCCTGACCGGTTATGGTTATTTAGTGGTTTCATCGATCCCATCTAATGGTGAAGCGAACCGCTAATGAAATTCCCCCTAAAAATATCATAGACAAGAAATTTTGCCAACAAAACATAAAAAACACACACACGAAAGGAAGGCTAGCTTCGGCTTGCCGAAGCTTATATACCATTCACACTGTAAATTCCGGAAAAATCGAATATATGGGAGCTATATGATATGGTAGTCCGATCTTGACCAGATTTAGTCAGCGGACGTAGGGTCTCCTCAACCAGATACAAACGGAATTTGGTTTGATTTCGATGAAAAACAGAAAACTTATGCTACTAAATGTTCATTCCGCAACAATCGGTTATATGGGAGCTATATGATATAGCTCTCCGATCTTGATCAGAATAAGCCAGCCAACATACGGTCTTCTTAAATGAATGCAAACCAAATTTGGTTAGGATGAAAAACAGAAAAGTTATGCTATTCCGGAACAGAGCTATATGATATAGCTGTCCGATATTGACCAGATTTAGTCAGCGGACGTAGTGTCTCCTTAACCAGATACAAACCGAATTTGGTTTGATTTCGATGAAAAACAGAAAACTTATGCTACTAAATGTTCATTCCGGAACAATCGGTTATATGGGAGCTATATGGTATGGTTGTCCGATTTGGACGAAACTCGAACTTAACCAGCGTGCATACAAAAAAAAAGGATCTGGTACAAATTTCAACAGACGGACAGAGAGACAAACGGACGGATGGACAAACGGAAAGACGGATCCATGCTGATCAGGAATATATATACTTTGTTTAGTTGGAAACGCTTCCTTCTGTGCGTTGCAAGCTTCCTGACCACATTAATATACCATCACAATTTGTTGCGAATGGTATGAAAACCCAACTTATGACACTCTAACTGAAATGCATATAGATTGATAGAGATATGGACGTATGTATATTACATATTGACTGGGATTTATATCAATCAAAGGCGCTAAAATGTTTGCCTGCAACGATTTTGTTTTTATTTCATTTTATTTTTATTTTTTTTTTTTTTTGGGAAATTTCAAAGCGCGCTCAATTTGTGTCTTGCAGGCCATAAACAAAGCACAAACGCAAGTACAAAACCAAGTGAGGAGGGCTAACTTCGGTTAACCGAAGCTTCAATACCCTTGCAGAAATGTGTAATTTTAAAAGGATTGATAAGTTAATGAGGCGATCCTGTTGATATTTGGTCAAGGACTGTGGAGGCTTCTAAAACGCAGCATAACTAATCTATTCTTAGCGTCCTTCAAATACTTTCACACATACTTTCAGCTATACATATATACATTATATATACATATATACATATACAACATACATACATACACACATGAATGCATGCATGCATACATACAGCCTAAGGCATATCAGTTTTGCTTTGCCAGTGTAAGTGTGTATGTGAGAGAGAGAGAGAGAAACAGCATTCTGCTGTTTTGTAGGCTAAGGCTTGTTCATCTCTCTCTTTCTCTCACAGACAACGTAAGGAAACTCATTGCTATGTATATCTATGACAGTTATAGCTGTCCGATGCGGATCAAGTTTGGCCAGCAGAGTTTAAGGTTTATAAAACTGATATGATCAATTCGGATAAACATCAAAAATGTGTGTGTACTAACAGGCTCATTCTGAATTAGTCTGAATTATATAGAAGATGTCCGATCTTGATGATTTCGAAGATCTACTTGTCTGTTCATGTTTACATACATGCACTACAAATATCATGACAAAATTGTTAAACGCTCTGCAAGTGTGTATAAAAGATTAAACCAAAGTTGATCCTTAAGCTTTAAAAGTATTCACTTTACACATAGAAGTCATTGCTTACTTGTTGAAAGATAAGGACGGCGAAAATGTAACCAAGTTCGGAGAATGGAATAGAATGTTGATTGGAGGGTGCACGTTTCTCTAAGGAGATTGCCACATATGACATACAGAGGGCCAAGCAATCGAGGAGCCTTTGGTAAAGGCAAATTCTTCTGGGGAATTCTTATGAATCTTGAATGAAAACTATAACCAAAGGAAGAGGACACTCACAATGACTACTTTAGATGTGGATTAAGCAAACTAAAACAAGATCTTTCAAGACTATCAGTATATCATTCGATGGGCTAAGTCAGATATGTTCAGATATAAAGAATCACTTCAAAGAGTATGTTCAGTGAATGGTGAATTATTGCGGTCAACAAAAAAATCGTATATAGTATTTAGTTATCAGAGTCATATAATTCATAAAAGTATTTTTCAATTTGATTATTTATTTATTTACTTTTATTTAGTTGAAGATGTCACAAGTTCAGCCTTGGTCTGGCTGGGCAACTCCGATCTGTATCTGTATCTGTATCCGTCAGATACATCGGCAAGTCTCATCGAGTCATATCATATCACCGCACGTAACACAAGAAATTTATTGTGTGATTTAATTTTTGGATTTTTGGATTTTTGTTTCTTTTTGTTTTTGTGGGTTTTTAGTTGTTGTTGGCAAAAACAATTAGCGCCTGCCAAAATAATAAGAAACAAAAAATGTTGAGACAACGATAGAAAGAAAAAGAAAACAATCCGATCCGTGCTAGCCGGATTTCTGATGTTATAGTTTTTTAACGATTTATTGCAAATCAATAGCAACGGCTCGCTACTTTAATTAACTTCAATTAAGGTCCGTGAGGCAGGGCTGGTATAAAAGCTGACAGCTGACCGGGAGGAGCGCATCAATCCAGTGCAGCATCTAAGCCAAGCAGCAACAGTCAGTCGTCCCGCAGTCTCCCAAACAACAACAACAACAACAATATGAACAAGCTAGTGGTGAGTGGTGATGGTCAGATCAGATCAGAACATCGAAAGCTAGAGTTAATCCTCTCTCTCTCTCCTTTAGTTATTGGCCTGCCTGGCCGTGCTGGGCAGCAGCGGCGTCTCATCAGCCCCACGTCCCGATGTTAGTCTGGGCTATCGCTATCAGGCTGGCAGCCAGAATGGCAACATAGCCGCTGGTGAACTGGTGGCGCCCATTGTCAGTTCCTACCATCCAACGGCAGCTGGAACCACCTATTTCAATGCAGTGCCCACCGTGGGTCAGTTGAATGTAGCCACCTCTGGATTTGTGCCGTCAACACAGGTCAATTCGATTGGCGGCTTCGGCGGTTTCGGCGGCTCAGCCGGATCTTTGGGTGGCTCTTTTGGCGGCGCCAGCTCAGCTGGATCTTCGGGCGGCTCCTTTGGCGGCATCAGCACTGGTGGATCCTCGGGCGGCTCCTTCGGCGGCATCAGCACTGGTGGATCCTCGGGTGCCTCTCTGGGCGGCTCTTTGGGTGGCTCCTTCAGCACCGGCGGCAGCAGCAGCAGTGTGAGCGACAGCATTGGCCTCGCTGGCATTCAGCCTGGCCCCACCATCAACTACAACGAGCAGGAGGCATATATTAGCCACTTGGCCAACTTCCAGCCCGCACAGGTCTCCAAGCACTTCTACATTCACACCGCCCCCGAGGATCATGAGGAGCAGCAGATTGTCCGATATGTGAATGTGGGCAGACCGCAGAAGAACTATCGTGTGGTCTTCATCAATGCACCCACATCGACCACCAGCAAGGCCAAGATCATTGCCAACGTGGCTCCCGTCGAGGACAAGACTGCCATCTATGTGCTATCCAAGAAATCGAATGCTCTGGATGTCAGCGCCGAGGTGGTCACCCAGCGCCCGGTCAACAACAAGCCCGAGGTCTTCTTCATCAAGTACAAGACCCCCCAGGAGGCAGCCCATGCCCAGCAGACCATTCAGGGTAAGTTGAGGGATGAAGTGTTCTCTCAATCCAACTAAAATCCACCTGTTTCCCAACAGCCAACTATGATGCTCTGGGTGGCACCACACAGGTCAGCGATGAGGGCATCGTTCCCGTCTCCTCCGTCATCAACAGCCTGGGCGACAATGGCGCCTCTGGCGTCGTTTCCGATGCCTCGGGCGGCGTCAACATTGTCGGCACTGGCGGCGTCCCCACTGTGGATGCCAGCGGCGGTAGTTACAATAATGTGCAATATGATGCCGATGGCAGCAGCCAGGTGGGTGTGGGCCAAGTGGGTCTAACTCAAATCAACAGCTCCGGTGGCAGCAGCAGCAGCAGCAGTAGCAGCAGCAGCGGCAACGGTGGCGGCATCACTTACAGCCAGCTGGGTAGGGGCACCAATGCCCAGGTCACCTATCTGCCCGTTAAGCCAGTCAAGAAATAGACCAGCTTAACGACCACCCACCACTGCTGCCCCCTGCTTTCCTCCTCTTCACAACCAAACACTGCCACGTCTGAAGGAAACCACAACACCAGAACAGTTTTTGGAGGAGGCGACTCTCTTGAACGACTATTTGGACGATTATGGCTTCTAATTGAATAATCCACAGGCGATTATTTTCCTAGAATTTGTTAATTATAAATTTCACGATTTTCTTTTAGATTTTCTCTTCGCTTTATAATATTTTTTTTGCACCATTTTTTTTTTTAATAAAAAGTAAGGATTTTTATAAGCATTCAAAAAAAAATAGAACAGACCAATTGAGTTTATTTTTAAGGGTGAAAGTTCAAAGCTTTTAGCTAAAGAGAGCGGAAGATATTTGAAGCTTTCTCTCAGACAAAAAATGCAAAAATTTGTATCCAATCTTAAAGGGACTTTTTTGGAACTAATACATAGGTATATTTCTGTCCCAACAACCGTTTTTGAACGACCTTTTCGAAACTCCTATAGGAGCTAAGCACGTTTATGATCCACAGTAGCGAAGGATGAGCTTTAGCTTCAAGAAATGGACAAAAGTTGATCATATATCATATACTAAACGAGGATATCCGTTCATCTTTCAAAGCAAATCACAATACCAATGTTTGATGTGATCTGGAAAAGTTTTCCCTTATACTTTTGGTCTTTTAAAGTTGATTAAACTTGAGGAGAGGAAGTACTGCTCAGCAGTTTTCCCAGACTTGAAGCAGGCCTTCGACAGGGTATGGCAAGCTGGACTGCTGTAAAAACTAAAAACTGCTCTGCCCGCCCCATACTATCTGCTGCTCAAATCCTATCTCGAGCGCAGAAGTTTCTTTGTGAAGTGTGGAGATCGGCTATAATGGACGTTCGAGCTGGAGTCCCGCCCAGTACTGTACACTCTGTACACAGCCGACATGCCCCTAATCATGGACCCGAGTCTACTGGCTGCCACATACGCTGTCGACACAGCCTTCATTGCCAGCGACACCTGCCCACAGACCGCCTCTCTCACACTGCAGTCCCAGCTCGACACAACAGGCACCTGGCTAAAGAGGTGGCCCATCATCATGGTAAATCCGGACAAATCCACCCACTACACATTTGCTCTGAGAAGAGGAGACTGCCCCTCAGTCACCCTGGACGGCTCAACAATTCCCGACAGCAACACTGCCAAGTATTTGGCCATAACTATTGACAGGAGACTTACCTGGAAGCAGCACCTCGTCAATAAAAGGGCACAGATGAACGTCAGGCTGGCTGAAGAAGCATCTTTGGCTCATTGGGAAAAGGTTGAAAATCAGGCTAAGGGTGAAACTGCTCATTTACAAGGCACTAATGAAACCCATGTGGACCTAGGGGAACCCCCATATGGGGTACTGCTAGCGGCTCGAACCTCAGTGTGATACAAAGGTTCCAAAATAAAGCTCTAAGGGTCTTGCCAAACGCCAATTTAGTAACATCAAACGCCGAAATCCATCAAGAGCTTGGTGTCCCATGGGTGCATGATTAGATCGCCAGGCTCAGCAGATCCTAGCAGATCGCCCGTCTCGATAGGCAGACCAAGCCCCCTGGCATTAATCTGTTGGACAACAGAACCACCATCCGGAGACTCAAAAGGACGCTGAACTCCCCTCATCCCCTCACCTACTCACCTACTTATCACTTATAATAAATGAAATAGTCTAGTTTGTGGATGCTTAGTAAGAGGTAAGAGTGCCATATAGTTGGATTATCGATTATCATTCATAGATATTGATGATGATTCCTAGAAAGCTAAACATGTTACCTATAAATGTACATATGTAGTTGCATGAATGTGAGAGGATTTCGTTGATAAAGAGCTCTGATAGCCTTCATTAGGGGCGCGGCTTGTCCAGAGATTTGCAGTTGAAGGAGTAATTGCATGGTTTCTCAAGTAGAATCGCACGAGACGCCGTCTGGTTGTAACCACGATTTTGTTTATATTTATAAAATCTGACGTATAATATGAGCCATGAGCCTATGCCTTAGCAGTGTCAACAGTTAAGGACAAGAAACACTCTATAGGTGACAACAAATACATGAAAATGGATCCATATATCATCAGATTTAAATGAGCCTCGAGAGGAAAGTCAAATTACAGTTTAAGTTACTCTTTAGGGCAAATCACCCAAGAGACAATTTACAAATTTGAATGATATAAGTAATATGAAATCGAAACAGAACCTAAAAAACGGGGTCTCATAAAAATTTCTAGATTTTCTCTCACACATAAAAAGCAACTTTTGGAGATCAAGAAAGCCACATAAATGCCTGAGCAACAGTCAGGATCAAACCATTCAGACCCTTTGATTATATATATATATAGATATATATGCATAATTTGGCAAGCTCTTTCAACTAACTCAACTAAGAGTTGATCAAAAGGCCCATCCAGATGGTCAACCATCTGGTCGATCAAGTGTCATGGCGGCCAGGCCAACTCATAATCAGTTTTCAGTTCAGTTCAGTTCAGTTCAGTTCAACTCAATTCAATTCAACTTGATAAGTATTGAGCGATCGATCGATCGACCACCAACGACAAATTATGCGATGGCAAATAAATTAGCGTCTTAAAACAGAAACTAAGCAACAACAAAATACAGCTCGAATACAACATATTTTTGGGAGAGCAACAACAACAATAACAATAACAGACGCTGGGCTGGACTGCAAGGTCAAATAAGAAAAAAAAAAAAACAGATAATGCAACTCGCATTAAAATACCAGAAAGTCTTAAGTAAATATATATATATATATATACATGTATATATAATTAGATGGAAGTAGGCATGACTATATATATAGATATATATATAAATTTGGTATATTTATTATGCATATTTATATACATACTCGCTCGTTTGTTTTATTTAGCCAACGCCCCAAGGCCCGGCCCGGCGCCAGTAAATTTATTATCAATTACAAAAAGTGTCTGTAAATCCAGCGCAGGCGTAATATCTGGCAGGTGCGATCTGTATCTGGTGTTGGTGTTGGTTTTGGTGAGTTGACTGGAGTGGAGTGGAGCTGATCACTATCTGCATATCAATAAGACAGGCTTTGCATAAAGATAATCACACCTACTAAATAAAACGGCGGCGGCGGCGGCGGCCCCCAACGGACACAGTAGCCGGCCGAAAGACTCGGCCGACCGTCTGACCGCCCGCTCGATGTGAGTCGTCGGCTTGATCTTTCTTCTATCGATTTTGTTCGATTTTTACTGTCAACGTCAATAAAAACTTACATAAATTTCCAACCGAGGCGAGGTAGATATTAGCCAGAGATATGGAATGCCTAATTGATAATTATCGTTTTGTTCATTTTCGATTCACATTTTAGCTGTTAGTAACTGAATTTTTCGTATCACATGGGATCAATTATAATTTTTCTTTGTTTTTTTTTTTTGGTTTTGTACCTTTTTCTTTTTTGTTCAATTCTATTCACTATTCAAACCCTTCAAATTTTATTTGTTTATGTTCTGTCATCAATCATAAAGCGATCGAATGAACAAATGAACAAACGATCCAGCGATCTGATTGGCTGAGATTGGATTGGAATTGGATTGGATTCAATCGTAGCCGTTGACAGAGCCGTAATATTCAAATATGTATATGTGCTTCCACATTTGGACAAATTATGTTTTATGAATATGGAGATGGAAATAGAAATGGAGATGCAGATGATCTGCCTTTGTACTCATGAGACGCGACCTCTAACAGGTGATCATTGATGATCATGAGGTGAATGTGTTATAGCTTCGCCACACGATGATCTGACTCATCATGCTAATTTTGTCTTTGGGATTTTCTGTTGATTTTGTGTAGGATCGTGCCATATTTAGGGTTATATTTTGATACACAAATGCAAATGCAAGAAAACAAAACTGAAATCAGCTAACGAAACTATAACATTTTAAATCAATTATCTGGAAAAAAAAACAGAAATTATTTTATATTTAATTGTCTGTTGAACCAATCTAGAGAAAAGAAAGCCAAAACCAAGAAAGGAAGGCTAACTTCGGCTACTCGAACCTTATATACCCTTGCAGAACTATAAAAAGGAAATTAAACTTGAAAGTCTACAAAGTATTTGCTTCAGTTGGCAGCGAGGCAATCTTCTTTCTTCTTCTTCCTTCAAATATTTTGTGCGTGCATTGTGATATACAAACACACAGACTCTCTTATGCATATACGGGTACATAAGACACATTCCCATTCCAAGAAATCTGTTTGTGATGAGAGAGACAGAGCACAGGGTGGCTAACACAAATAGCGCCGTTCGGCTTGCAAATAAAATTGTGTTAGCGCCATCTATTGTACAAAGTTTTCATTTATATGTCTTTATATGGAAGCTACTATATGTTATGGTGCTGGCTTACAGCAAAAATTACAAGAAGATAGCTTTAAAACTGAGAGAATAGTTCGCATAGACTCGACTCGGCTTGTCTTTCTTCCTTTTATGCATTACAAATATCGCGAAAATATTAGAATATCCTCTGAAAGGGTATAAAAATGACTTGGTTTATCAACAAGAGCGATCTCAGTTGTCTCATCTCTTACTAAATATTTGTCATACTACCTAAAATATACCCATTCTTATATAGCAAAATAGTATTCCAGCTCTCTACTTCCTGTTTGATACTTTGTAACTTCATATCCAAGATATTATTTCAAAACTGTTTAAAGTTTCCCCAGTTATTGGGGAACTATTCTCATGAAATGGTTGCTTTTTATCTTACAGAAGCTGCTTTTCTCTTAGATGACGTCTATATATCACTTCCAGAAGATACCCAAACTATATTCCCCTTCTCTACTTCCTGTTTCATACTTTGAATCTTCTTTTGCAAGATATTATTTCGAAACTGTTTGGAATTTCCTCACTTATTGGGGAACTATCCCTAAGAAATGGTTGAAATTTGATCTTGAAGAAGCTGTTATTCTTTTAGATGACATTTATATATCTTTTCCCCTTCTCTACTTCCTGTTTCATACTTTGTATCTTCTTTTGCAAGATATTATTTCGAAACTGTTTGAAATTTCCTCACTTATTGGGGAACTATTCCCAAGAAATGGTTGAAATTTGATCTTGAAGAAGCTGCTTTTCTTTTAGATGACATTTATCTATCACTTCCAAAAGATAATTTTATACATTTTCTCTGTCTCCTGATATATAAATATGGTGCTTACCCCTTAAAAGATATATTTTCCTAGCTCATTTTTATAACCGTTCGGAGACTATTCTTTGCATCTTCGAGAAGATACACTTTGCTATCATTTGAAACAGCTGTTTCATATCAAAATGTCTGTTAGTTCTCCTCGTACAGCGTTCGCTGTTGACAGTAAGGTTCTCGCTGTTCTCATTTTGAGGAAAGTAAGGGGCCTTAGGACATACCAGCGAGTGACGCAGCAATAACTTGTGCATTTCTCTCGCTGATTCTTTTCACTCTAAACCTGAGAAACTTTGCCTATTGACATGTCAATTGAACTGAATATGAGCCTCATCACTGAATTTAATCGTTATCAAAAATATATATCGAATTTAAATATATCCCTAAGCATTTCAAAGGAATTCTCGCTATCGCTTTTGTCTTTTTTTTAGACATTTTCATCCGGAATCTCTAATTGAGTCAATGCTTAACCTCTACGGATTTCAGAAAGTGAAATTTATCCCCGCAGAAATTCAACAGTTAAAAATCTATATCACATTTTCTCAACTATCAGCAAACGCGGCTCTCATCCCAATAGCCATGTGCTTTAATCGACTTTGATATTGAAACCAAGCGATTTGAAATCATTCAATATTGACAGCTGTCTTCAAATATGCTGGGGTACTTTTGAGATTTAAGCTCGTTCCTCAGAAAAACTCAAAGTTCACATTTAACAAATTGGTTAGTTCAAGTATCGCTGTCAAGTTTTCTCAAAATATGTATTTAGATCTATCATTTTTATACACATATAGCCACATAAATTGATCAAATCAGTTTCTCACTGTTGTTATATAGATGTATATATATATTATTTTTCAACAGCGTTAAACAAGTTTCATTCAAATAAGATTGATGCGAATGCCGGGCCATTTAATTAGATTCAAAACTTAATAAAATAAAAAGCCTAAAAGGAAAATTTTTTTTGGCAAAGATCAGAAGACAATGGTTGGTAAACTGTATTATATAAATAAAGATATATCTATATCTATTATGATTCGTCGAGGCCAAGCGACTCAGTCAAGTTCAATGCCAAGCGATGTGCCAAAACAGAAGATTGGCTTAGGCTGAAATGTAAACCAAGGAGGGCTTTGGCCACGCCTCGAACCCAGCGCCGCCGCGTTCTAATTTGAATAAAATATTTTGGTCTTTGGACAAAGTTTGGGCCTATGTTGCGAAGCATTCAGTGATTTGCATAAACTGCAACAACAAACAAGTCGAAGAGAGCACACGAAGACGCCAACTGAGGCAGAGGGCTGACACTGAAGCTGAAAGTGAAACTGAAACTGAGGCGAGACTGAGGCTGAGACTGAGGCTGAGATTGGAGCATATAAGCCAAGTGGAGCGGACAGAAATGCAATCATTGCCTCGAAGCAATTCATCAACGAAACAACCACCGCAAGCACAAGCGACGAAGTAGTGTCTCATCTTTTAAGGATTACGCAGGGAATAATATTACAAAGGATTACAACTACATCGACACAAAATGTTTGCCCTACAATTGCTGTTGCCTGTGCTGGCTTTAACTGTCTTGGCCACCGTCCAGGCGCGTCCTCAATATGGCTATGAGCAGCCTAGCGAGGTGCTGATCGGCAGTGGCGGCGGCGGCATTGGAGTTGGAATTGGCTCCGGTGGCGGCGGCGGCGGTGGCCTGACTTTGCCCCATCGTGGCGGTGACAAATATCTCCCACCTGCAAGCACCACTCCGGCTCCTATCATCAACAAGAAGTTCTATTTGGTCTCCGCCCCCGAAGATCACAGTAATGATGGCAAGGTGAAGCACTTGGTTCTGGGCAGGCCTCAAAAGAACTATCGTGTGGTCTTCATCAAGGCTCCGGCCGGTGACAATGCCAATGTGAAGTACTCGGCTGAGTTTGCCCCACAGGAGGAGAAGACAGTGATCTATGTGCTGAGCAAGAAGGATAACGATCTGGATGCTGGAGAGATTGCCACGCCGGCACCAACGCAGCCCAGCAAGCCGGAGGTGTTCTTCATCAAATACAAGACAGACGAGGAGGCGCAGCAGGCACAGAAGGAGATCCAGGGTCAATACGATAAGCTTGGCGGCACCAACGAGTACCAGGAGGATAACAATGCGCCAATCACCTCAGTCATTGGCAGCCTCGATGGCCTCAATCCCGATGGCAGCTACAACTATCGCCAGATCAATCGGCCAAATGGACAGCCCAACTCTCAGTATCTGCCCAGCCTGCTCAGGCATTAAAGCAATGGGCATCTATTATCCAACCCATACGAATCCTACCCCCAACTCCTCACATTGTATTCCTCCTCCTCCCCTCCTTCCCCTTGTTGTTTAGTTTTAAGGCAAACGCATATTTTTTTTTGTTTTTTTTTTCGTTTTGTTAATAAAATGTGTATTTAAAAAGTAAAATCTACCGAGTTTTGACTTTTGTTTCCAAAAAGGTAGCCCATAAAATGCCATTTAAAAAATTAATAAAAATACTATAAATAATTTGTTACCCAAATCCAAAGCCAAGTTCAACTTTAGCTTCATTTTGGATTCAAACCCAAATCCAAAATGAAAAAACCATCAACAACAACAAAAAAAAAAACACATAAAATGAAAGAAAACATGCAGGCGCAGACAGAGGCCGCAATCCATTTAACAAAGCGCTCAACAATTAGCTTAAATGAAGTGAGAAATCAAAATAAGCTCATCAAATTTAATTATAATTTAATCAAAACGTCGAGTGTTACTTGATGTTTAGCCGTGTTTCGGAGTGTTGACTGACAGCGGGCCATTAAACTAAACATGCAGCAGCAGCAGCAGCAGCACCCTTCCCCACAGGGAGGAGCATAGTGTGAATGCAAAGTTCAACTCCGTGGTGGTTTCATGGTGTTCCATGGAGATTTTTCGATAACTGTTCAAACAAATTTTGTAACTTTCTTGGTTAGCAGACGCAGAGAGCAAGCAGTATTATCAGCTTCAACAATTAAAAATTAACAATGCATCGATAAGACGGAGTTGTTGGGCAAACATCGCGGCTGAAGTCGAAACTGTCTGTCAAGCCGCTGAAAATGCGAAGACCGACTGACTTCTAATGCATTATAGTCAGCCCAAAAACACAATCACGATCTTGAGACTGCTATTAATCAAGAAAGTTAACAAATAAGACAGGACAGCCCTTGCAGAAAGCCATTAAAATGCAAAAAAAAAAACCAAATTTGGTTCAATTTCAATAGAAAAGAAAATGTTCTTCCATTCTAAGCAACTATTTATTAGCGCCATCTATTGTGAATCATGGGTATTAAGTGTTCTTTCTGAATCGGATTTGTATTATCAGATTTGTATTTGGATTATCAAAAGACGTTTCAGTTAATATCATTGATATACTTGAAAGCAGTTCATCTTGCCCATTCGCAAACGGCTTCACGGTGGACTTCTACTGATGATAGAACAGTGCACAGACCAAACCATAAGAGCTAGGGAGATATTATGACAAGTATGACAAGGATTCCAGCAAGTGGGTCTAAAAGGGACTCAAAGTTGGTATGGGAATATAAGGATATTCATCATATCTTCTAAGTTTCTAAGTCTCTTCCATTTTTAAGAATTCGGATTCCAGCAAGTGTGTCTAAATGGGGCTCAAAGTTTGTATGGGAATATAAGGATATTCATCATATCTTCTAAGTTTCTAAGTCTCTTCCATTTTTAAGAATTCGGATTCCAGCAAGTGGGTCTAAATGGGGCTCAAAGTTTGTATGGGAATATAAGGATATTCATCATACCTTCTAAGTTTCTAAGTCTCTTCCAGCTCTTTTTGTTTTTTGTATATTGTTTTTGAATTGTTTTGTAAGTTTTTTTTACTATTTCATTGAATTTCTGATTAGAAGTTTGAAATTCAAAACTTTATCTTTTACTTAACTGTAATAGCCCATTGTCTTTCCTTGACCGATGTTAGTATATTGTAAAAATGTCATAGTTTAGCCTGCTATAAAGGGACGGACAGACAAAGAGCCATTCAATCTAATGACGGGACATCAACAAGAGAAATAGATTCCATTGTCTTCTGTAAGACCTCAAGTTGAGACAAAATGTTTTCCCCAAGATATGACTAGAACACAGAATCACTCATTCATTCACTCACTCATTCACTCACTCATTCACATGGCAACAGCAGCAAATTCAAGTTGTTTTTCTTAGTAGACGTGACCTGGTCACGTGACCAAATGAATGAATGTCTCAATTGGACTGACCTTCGGCAATCAGATAGAAGAGTTCACCGCGTTGGCAACAACATCTTATTCTGCTCCCACTGCATATTCATCTCTAGCCATATTTCTTAATAAAACTAATCATAAATCAAATTAGCTGTACCATTTTGCCTAAATGCGACATGAAAGTGTGGGAATTGCGCGTCAATTTATGCAAATCGAAACTGAAACCAAAAACCAAAATCTAAATCTAACGAACCGAACGAACGAACCATTCGAAGTTCGATTTAATTCCAATTCCAATTCGAAAACTGAATAAACTGAAAACACCAACAAATGCGTTCGCGCTGTTTATAATTTAATTGTCTGCGACTTGTTGACAACAGCGCGGCGGCGAAACGAAAATTAATCTACTAATCAGTGACGAGGCTGAAATTAAATGAACCGAAAAAATCCATGCATACATTGTTCGAGGAGAGCATAAAGATAGCGAAAAGATAGAAGAGAAGCACAGCTCATTAGTCAAAATCCGCGAAGGCGTTTCATGAATAGAAAGACAACGGATAGACACGACGGACCGAAAGATTATGGATGAAGATATTAGGTTGAGATTCATCTTGTCTTGAATAAAACTGAAACCAAATTAATATATATATATGTGTATATATATATATGATATGATAAATGATGAGCGTGGCAAATGAATAACGAGCATGACGAAAGATTTGGCGCCATCTAGCGTTTAGATGCTTAATTAGAAACCCCATGCAGATTTCAAAAAAGAAAATTGAGTTTATGCGGTAATAGGAAAGCATGATATACAGGTTAGTGCAAAAATTGTTCAATGAAATCATGGAAATTACGATTATATATCTCTTTATATTGCGACTTACTGATAAAAGAACAGGGCACAGACCAAACCATAAGAGCTAGGCTGATACTATGGCAAGCCTGTTTTAGATTTAAAATTTCAGCAAGTGGGTCTAAATAGGGGTCAAAGTTTGTATGGGAATATAAGGATATGCATCATATCTTTGCATGTTTTTGTGGAGTATGGAATCAGGGGAAAATTGGATCCTTTGATCCCCCCTTGTCATACAAAAACAAGAAATTCATAATATTGCCATGCGTAAACGAAGTTAATTTGGAATGTAAACCCATCTAGCTCTACATTTAGATATTATCGCTTGTCTGATATTACAACATAAGGCTACGAAATCTTCATTCAGCATTCACCGGTCAGTTCCAAAATTGCACGCCCTATTAAAATCTCATCGACAACAACAACAAAGAAAAACTCTCAGCCTAAGTGTGTTGCCCAAGTCTTTTGTTTAGTTTTTGTTATTTTTCTTCAGCAGCTCCTAATTGGCCTCGCAGATCTGCACACATGCCTTTCCAGATAAGATTCTACGCCTCATATAAAAGTGGCAGCCAGTGCGTATTCAGTTAGCATTCACATTCATCATGTCAGCCATTGTTGGACTTTCGCTAATTATCATCAGCCAAAGCCTAGGACTTAGCTGCAGCCAGGCTTATTCAGCATCTGGCTATCTGCCACCAGTCCAGCATCAGCAGCAGCAGCAGCAGCACCAAGAGCCCATCATTACCAAACAGTTCTACAGCATATCGGCTGCCGAGGATTCACAAGAATTGCAGCCACGTACGAAAAATCTCATCATTGGACGTCCCGTTCGAAATTATCGTGTGATCTTCATACGTGCTCCAAGTCCAGAGCATGAACAAGTCAAATATACGGCTGAGCTGGCTCCGCAGGAAGAGCGTACGGTCATCTATGTGCTTAGTCGCAAACAGCAGGAGCTGGAGGCTAAGGATATAGCAACACCCCAGCAGCAGCAGCAGACGCAAAAGCCCGATATCTTCTTCATCAAGTACAAGACCAATGAGGAGGCGGCTGCCGCCCAGCGTGAGATTCAACAGCAGTACGATCAGCTGGGTGGCAATAGTGAGCATGCGGCACCATATGTGGCGCCAGTGCAGTCAGTGATTGGGTCACTCGATGGACATAGACAAGCGGCTATGACAACTGAGGCAATTGCAGCGGGTTATGACTATCAGAAACCATTGGGATTGGGTCAAGCGCCATCACCTGCGGGAATTTACTGAAGGATGCACAGGCAAAGGCAGTGCCAAAACTTATCCAAGCGCAAATTCACAAGACAAAACAAAAAAACACAAAAACAATCTAATTAATATGCCCAGAGAAGTCTCAGTATTTGCATAACTTTTGATAAGCAGCACAGCTGCTATGACAACAACAATAACAACAACAATAACAACAACAACAATAACGACTATCATAAAAAAAAATACCATCATTACTAACGTAACAACAAAACATCAAGTTGTCATAAAAGACAGCCAAAGCGTAAATAAAATAAAAATTGTTTCTATTAAAAAACTGTGTATAATTTTTGCAAACTTTGTTTTTGCTTTTGTTTTTATTTTATATAAATATATATACAAATTTTTTTTTTGCATTTGGCAAAGTGCTTTGACCCTGTGTTAAACGAGAGCTTTTAGTTGGAATCGCGAATTGTGGGGTATATTGGGACCGACTGGCTATACTTTTAAGGGGGAATGCATAATATATTTCATGTACAAATTCAAAACAAACACAAATAATGAAAGTCTTGAATGAGTGCATTCATAACGCTAAGTGAAACATTCATCAGCAAAATAAATGCTCATGAATACTTCAGATACCCCAAAAGTTTTGCATTCCATTGGCATACAATTTCAAGCAACATTTATGCAATAACAATGACTACTAATGAGTATGATCAAATGTCATCTGTAAAAGTAACATGAGAGGACTATGCTAGATGTAAGAATTGCATGTTTCTTAAAGAAAATGAGAAACTTACTAAGCAATGGTTGAGTATTGATGAATCTGAATGAATCTGTAAATTAGCCTAAAACATAGAAGTTATCCAATGCATCGAAGTTTTCCGATGCATCGAAGTTTTCTGATGCATCGAAGTTATCCGTTGCATCGATGTTTTCTATGTTTCGTCTATGTATCGATGGATGTTCAGCCAAACATCGAAAAACCTCAATTGGTTTAGATCCTCGATTCAAGAAAATTCATATCAGAAATTCGTTGGCTTGCTAAAAACTGATTTTGCATATAAATTCTTTGATCAGGTCTTTTACCAAAGAGTCAACTAATTTGCTCCAGTCTGAATCAAGAATCTTCTATCTGCGATCACCAACACAAGCTGGCGCACTCATACTCATATAGGCAATTTAACGATAATGAAGAGGAGTCTAAGTAGTAGTAAGGAGTCTAAGAAGGGGAGAGTAAGTCTAGCTCTATTGATTTGTGAGATTGAATGAACAGCATTTACCCATCGACTTATGGCATTTATGGCCTAGCAGCTTTAATCAATACTGGGAGCATCAGTTCTTTCAGAACGAGTTCTTTCAGCAGCAACGCAACCAAAAGACTGAGCATTGACATAGCATTGACAAAAGGTTTGGAACCTAATTTGTGATATTACTATGAAAGCAAATATGTATATTACTTACTAGTTTTAACAAATGATTTCTATATATTTAAGATGCATTATAAATGAATACTTTATAATTTTGCTATTAAAACATATATATAACTTTTAGTGTTATCCATGAAGTTTGCCCTAACAAAATGTTTTAAATTTAGCTTTTAATATTATTCATGCAAATTTAGGTAAGGGAAGCATTTGCGACCCCATAAAGAATATATATTCTTGATTAGCATCAACAGCCGGGTCGATCTAGCCATGTTCATCTGTATGTACATCTATATCTTGGAGACTATAAGAGCTAGAGTTACCAAATTTGGTAAGTGGTATTGGCTAAGAAACCACGTCACAATATACGCAGCCACTGGTAGTGCATTTTTTGCATTGTTCTGAAGCAAAAGAAATGCAATTAAAGACGTTCTGCGAAAACATATTATGTACATATGTACATTTTCCTCAATATAAGCAGCGGCTGCTAGTGCCTTTTCTGCATTGTTGTGATATGAGCAAAAGAAATGCAATTAAAGACGTTCTGCGAAAATATATCACGTACATATGTACATTTTCCTCAATATAAGCAGCCGCTGCTAGTGCCTTTTTGGCATTGTTGTGATATGAGCAAAAAAATGCAATTAAAGACGAAACATATTATCTACATATGTACATTTTCCTCAACTGAGTGTTTCAAAATTGAATAGAATTAACTTGAAGCAATTCTTGATAATCTTCTTTGAGTTAAAACTAATGTTTAAGCAATTCTAACCACACACTTTGCTATTTTATCTGATCTGCAGGGGCTTGCCGGTTTCGTCTCTATTTGGTTTTTGCAAAGTTTTGAAGTTTAGTTTAATTTGCATAAATTTGGCAAACCAAAACGGCAATGCAGTTTTTTTTTCTTTGTTTTTGTTTTATATATATTCAATCTTTTTTAGTTGCCTGAGTAGATTTATTTGCATTTAATTAATGGGATTTCAGATGCGGCGGCGGCCATATCTGGAGACATCAACTGGACGACCTTATTTTGATTGGCAGGCAAAAATTGAACACGTAAAAAAAAACAACGAGCTATTAATCTTGAAATTCGCCAAAATACCCAATAACAACAACAAAGTTTAACTAAAGAAAACCATAAAAGTTTAGGGCAAACATATGCAACGAGTTCGTGTTCTAAGTTTTTTGTTTTTGCATTTGGTTAAATTGATTTGAATTGTTTGAGGTTTTTATTTTTCTTCTTCACGCAACTTGGCCGCATATATATATATATATATATCTATATATATATAAGTCTACTTATTTGCCATTTAGTTGTATTAATTCTCAAGGTGATAAAAAACGTGCATAAATCATAACATTTTTAGCCTTAAGTAAAAATTGGAAACCCCAAACGAAGACTAAGACCAGGTTCCAAGCCCTCAGCCCTCACACTCAGCCCAGCTCAAAACGCATTCAAATTATGGCAATTATATTGAAATTTGTTTTTCATTCAACCGCCGTTTTGGAATTTCTGTCGCCCTAACCAAAAAATAGACCATGACACAACATAATCGACGCATCTTTTTGTTTAGATGCGGTGACAACATTTTGTTTCATATTATATTATATTATTATTATTATTTCTTTTTTTTGTGGTCGCCGACAAACGAAATGCTGCTTATCAATCGAAATACTTTAATTTATAGACAGACAGTCTTTTGGGGGAGATGATTTGGTAAGACTTTGACATGCCTGGGCCTAGGCCTAAGGTTAATAGAGAGATCTTGTAAGAGTGTTGGTTTTGGCAAGGCCGCCCTTGGAATCTGTGTGTGCAAAAGCCTGGAAAGATTCTGAAAATCAACATGGAAGGGAATTAAGCGGAACCAACTGGTGAAGAATTTCAACATTTTATATTTCTGAATGAAATACTAAGACACGGCTATCCATTTGAACCATTTGTAAGTAGATCGGTCTAAAAATTATTCAAAGATTGCAATTTGCATACCTTTTTGAACAGTTTTGAATGTGATTGAAATCGGAATTATATATAGTCGTATGTATATGATAAGTACATATCTTACATTTCATCCACATAAACCATTTTTGCATAATTTTCACTAAAACGAAGTGCATCGATCGATATAAATATGCTATAGAAATATGATCATGGTCGATTTAGCACATCACCTAACTTTTAACAAACAAGTAAGACCGATAAAGTCGATATTCCGACTAAAAGATAATCGTACTCAGCATTATTCCGACTAAAAGATGCTCGTACTCAGCATTTATTTAATATTCAACATGCTCAAAAGTCTGCAACACTTTTTTGATTTGTATAGCATTCATTTATACCATTTATTTTGTCATTAAGTGTGCAACGCATAGAAGGAATCGTTTCCAACTATATAAAGTATATATATTCCAAATATATACATCTTCCAAATATCTACTTTTTTTAGAGAACATTAACTTCTGTAAATATAACATGATTGTATTATAGCTGAGAAATATTTAGAAAAAATGATCTGAATGATGGCTAAAACCGCATCTAAGCGTACAGAGGCGGCTTTGTCTTAGATAGCCCTTGTTGGCCAATTGGGAATTGAAAAGCTCCTAAGACATCTCTAAATTTTAGTCTAACTCACTAGATTTGCTAAATGCCTTGGTAACTTGAGAAGTGAAACGCTGATTCTTCTTCTGATACGGGTGAATCTTCCCTGTTTTTTATACCTTTCCAGAGGGTACTATAATTTAATGACTATATGTATAACTCCTAGAAAGAGCCTCATAAAAATGGGAGCAATACATCATATAGCTCCAATATACAAGAGCTTCGGGCATCCGAAGCTAGCCTTCCTTTCTTGTTACACGGCTCACAAAATGGTATATTAATTTTGTCAGGAAGTTTGCAACGCTTAGAAGGAAGTTTCCGATTATATAAAGTATATATATTCTTGATCAGCATGAAAAGGGGAATCGATATAATTATGTCCGTCTGTCCTTCCGTCCGTCTTTCAACCCAAAGACTTAGAATTCTTAAAGGCTACACAGCTGAAACTTTTAACAGATGCTTTTTTTTGTCAGCACGTTGGTTAGATTCGAGTTTTATCCAGATCGGTCAACTATATTACATAGCTCCCATATAAGCGTTTGTTCTGGAATGAACCCTTAGTAGCATAACTTTTCTGGTTTTCATCCAAATCAAACCAAGCTCGGTTGGTATCCATATGAATAAGCCCCACGTCCAATGGCCTGATCAAGATCGGAGAACTATATCCTATAGCTACCATATAACCGATTGTTCCATGAATGAACACTTAGTAGCTTCTGTTTTTCATTGTCTAATATCCCTTGTATCCCCTTTAGCCCCACACCCACATGGCCAGATGAACTCCACAGCTGATGCTGATCAAGAAAATATATACTACTTTCTGAGGTCGGAAAGACTTCCTTATACATACTGTTACATACATTTGCCCGAATACAATATACTCGTTTACTCTACTAGAGTACGAGTATAATAATGATGGAATAATTTAATTTCGATTAAAATTAAAAAATTCAGAAATTGTTTACCCAAATTCATGGCTCAGAGCTCTAAATCAATTTTACGATCAACATAAACGATCAATCGAAGCCGCCAATGTCGACATCGACATCCAAAACGGAAGAACTGGCTCTCTGAGCATCAGCACAGATACTGGGGAGCGCTTGGCTAATATTATTACAAGATTCAGTTGTTGCAAGAATTAAATGAAATTATCCGCCGAATCAAGGGGCAAAGATGATTACTGATAAAAGTATTTGAAGAAAGTTAGACTTGAGAAGGTCATCTTTCTAAAGCTATCATGGACTAATTGAGGGAAGAGTTGGATGACAATTTAAGCTTAAAATCAGGTCGAAATTCCGACTATAAGAAACTCGTACTCAACTATTATTTAATACTCGATGGACCTTTTTTCGTTTACTAAAACAAGAAACAATTTCATACTCATAATTAAAACATTTAATTTTTAACATTAGTACACTTTTTTTACAAAAATTTAAATCCATCAATTTTATTATTTACTTTTAGTTTTCATTAGAGAGAACGAGGGTATAAATTGTTCGATTTTAGCTTCGGCTTTAAATTTGGCCCAATCCGATTGCGTCGTGTTTGACGTCGTTGCTTTTGACGCCTTTGGCGAATTGATAATAATTCTTCTTCAATTCTTCATCATTTCTACTATAAACATAATTAAATTCTTGTTAACAATGGCTTCATGAGTCAAACCATAAAATCGCATTGCGGAAGTATTGTGGAAAAAACACACTTTAGCAAGCCATTCTTTGACACTTGGGTGTTAGTCGACAGCAGACAAATTGATTTCGTGATTAAAAAATAAATAAAAAATAAAAACATGGAAACAGAGAATTATAAAAGCCAGAAGAAAGCGAAAAGTTTGAAAAACTGGTTAGAAGAAATGAACAGATTCTCTACATGAAGTAAGGCGAGTTTCATTTCATTATTTAATTAATTTACTTAAATTTATAGAAGATGTGATAGACACTTTCAAATGGAAGTCATTTCATAGACAAATGCGAATAGTCGTAAGATAAAAATCTAGTCAGATAGAAGAAAAGGCGTTCCTTTCGAAAAACTGACAGAAAATTTGGAAATGGAATCGTAACGAGGTAAACTATGTTTCCCATAAATATACCGCTCTCTTTTTTTTACTCTCTGAACACTAAGAAGCCGTTTTGGAAAATTCTAACTGCAGGTTAATCAAAATCGGGCTCAAAAGTTGTTATGGAAATGCATTTATTTGATGACTCAAAAAGTATGCTGCATATCTTAGTGGAACAATGAAAGTTGGTATTAAGATTCATTCATAAAAGAAACAAGTAAGAACGCTATAATCGATATTCCAACTGTGGGATACTCGTAATCAGCATCTTTTTAATACTCGATGGACTCAAAAGTATGCAGCATTTTTTTAAATACTTTTTTTTTCTTATACAAAATGTTTTTTACGATTTTTTGTCAACAATTATTAACTGATCGTAATGAAATTCGGCAAATCAGCACATAATGTGTTTATATATATATCTCGGAGACTATAAGAGCTAGAGTTACCAAATTTGGCAAAATTTTAAAACAAACTTGATTTGACGCGCCACTAGGGGAGTCTACATACCAAATTTGGTAGCTGTAGCTCTTATAGTCGCCAAGATCTAGGTGTTAGGAGTGGCTGTTGCTGCTGATCAAGAATATATATACTTTATGGTTCGGCTACCCGAACCTTCTATACCCTTGCAGAACTATAAAAAGGAAAGTCAACTTAGTAGTCTAAAATGTATTTCGTTTAGCTGTAGCAGCAATAAGCAGCGAAACAATCGCAATGTTCTTTCTAATTGCCTACCTTGAAATATTTTGTGCATGCATTCTGATATACAAACACACAAATTTTCATATACATTTACATATATGGGTACATAAACCACATTCGCATTTCAAGAAATTTGTTTGTGAAAGACAGCGCAAAGTTTTCATTTACCTGTCTTTATATGGGAGCTATATATTATAGTGGTCCGATCTTTATGATTTTTACATATGAGCAGCTTACAGACAGCTTACGAAAAGAATACTATGGCGAATATTACAAGTCGATAGCTTCAAACTGAGATAGTAGTTTCCATGGAAACAGACGGACATGGTTATATCGACTCTGCTTGTAATGCTGATGAAGAATATATATACTTTATGGGGTCGGAGATGCCTTCTTCTATGCGTTGCAAATATCGTGACAAAATGATAATAACCTTTGCAAGGTAAATGCGAATTGTAAATAATTACGAAAAGTATTAACAATTCTTGGCCAAAATCTAAAATTATTACATGTCCCTATAATAAGCCAATGGCTAATTGTGACTTGACTTGACTTGCATTTAGGATCGTATAGCGATGTCCTTAAACAAAGCAATATTCATCGATCTACGGCAAGTCACACATTCTCATATGAAATTTAAACTTGCTTGAGTAATTCGGTCAACTATCATGTTTCATGTTAGTTTTGCTTTAGTCTTAATTAAACCATAGACGCCCATTTGCACAATCAACAAAAAATTCAAGCAATCTGTCAATAAATTTGCATTTGAACAAACAAAAACTGCAACACAGCACCTGAAATCTGAAAACTGACAACTGAAAACTGTAAAAAAACGGCAACTTATTGGCGATGATGATGAGTTGAGCCATGATTTATGATCACGCATCTAACTGACAGATTTATAGACGCACACATAGACGCCGAGACATAACAGGTCACATTAAAGGAAGCCAGAAGCCATAAGCCGTAGACAGAAGGAGACAACAAAAGTCCAAAACTGAGCGAGACAAAACAAGTCAAATGTCAGAGGTTCGCATAGTCAAATAATTGAGCAATTAATTAAACCGAAACCTCAGCGCAAATTATAGAAACAAAAATATGAAAAACACGAAGAGCGGACGTAGGGGACGGCAAGGAGACAAAGATTTTAATTCCAACTATAAAAGCCCCAACACCAGCTAGGAATGGCAACAGTAAACGATCAACTGAAATCCAACCAAGATGCGTCTCTTTGTGGTAAGGGAACAGCTTAATCAGCGGATACGCAGTGGATTAGCCAGAGGATAATCAGTGGATTAAAATGTAAACCTTCTGCTCTCCTTCTTTCTCCGCTCATTGTAGACCCTTTGTACACTAGCTGCCCTGGCCCAGGCTAAGCCTCAGGGTTATAACTATGGCAGCGGTGTCTCTGGCACTCTGGCCACCAACAATGGTGGCGGCTCGAACTACCAGGGTGGCTTTCTGGGCCAAGGACCAAGCGTTGCCTCGTACGGACCACTCGGTGCCCTGCAGAGCGCCAGCGTTGGCTCCCTGCTGAGCAGCCCCTCCTACAGCAGCTCATCCTCAAGCGGCGGTAATGGTGGCAACAATTATAGAGGTTTCGGAGGCGGCTTCTCTGGCCAGTCCAGCGGTGTCGCAACCAGCAGTGGCGGCTTCGGTGGTTTTGGTCCAGCACCCAACATTGGTTTCGGCGGCCTGTCCGGCTATCAGGCACCCAGCTATCAGCAACAGCAGCAGGAAGAACAGCGCGCCTCCTTCGAGGCACCCATCATCCACAAGCAGTTCATCACCATTGCCGCCCCTGAGGAGAATGAGAATCTGGAGAAGTCGAAGCATTTGGTCATTGGCCGTCCGCAGAAGAACTATCGTGTGGTCTTCATCAAGGCGCCCTCGTCCAGCAATGCCAACGTCAAGCTGTCCGCGGAGTATGCACCCAACGAGGAGAAGACTGTCATCTATGTGCTCAGCAAGAAGGATTCATCGCTGGAGGTCAATGACATTGCCACCCCAGCACCAACGGTGCCCAGCAAGCCGGAGGTCTTCTTCATCAAATACAAAACAGAGGCGGAGGCAGCCCATGCCCAGCAACAGATCCAGGGTGAGTCTGCGGAAACTTAGTTAAAATCTAAATCTAACCTAACTATCAATTTCAGCCGAGTACGACAAAATCGAGGGCACTTCGGAGCACACCGATGGTGGTGTGGCTCCCGCCCAGTCTGTGGTGGGCATTCTCGATGGCGGCGCGGCGGCTGCCAGCAGCAGCACTGGAGGCGCTCAAGTGTTTGGCAACAGCGCAGGCGGCAACGGTGGCAGCAACTTTGGCAGCAGCGGTGGCAGCAGCACCTTTGGCGGCAACGGTGGCAGCACCTTTGGCGGCAGCAGCATTTCTGGTGGTGGCCACTCTGGCCTCATTGGCGGAACTGGACATAGCAATGCCCAAAGCGCCACCTATCTGCCACCTAACCGCATTTAGATGAAGTCCATAGAATTCTAAATATTTGTTTAAACCTTTTTTTTTTTTTATTAGTTGCAATAGTCAAAATGTTTCAAATACAAAAACCTCATTTGGAAAGCTTAACCTGAAGTGATTTAGAGAATTGTCAATTGGATTCAGATTAGAGCAGTATTGGGCATTCTCCTATCTATTGTGTATAGGCTTAGAGTCGGAAACTGCAAACATACAAAAGGGGTCTTCGCTTGGCCTCGGCAATAAGCATTCGGTGGCGGTAACCGAACCAAATCTTTTCAGTGTGTGTTCAGACATCTATGCTATAAATCCACTGAACGAGGATATAGATACATATACGTACAATAGATAATATCTATATAAGTAAAACTCTTTGTCCTGACTGACTGACTGATCGAACATCGCACAGGTCAAAGGGAAAGAGGTAAAACGCTGAAATCTGTACACAAAGTATGCTTCATGGCACAAAGAAACCATAGTCCAACTGCAAGTGGGTTAGAATGGAAGTCAAAGGTTGTATAAGGCAAGCGGCGCACTGTCTTTTTCTGGACTAAACTATTGCCAGAGAAAGATCAAGGGTTGTATATCGGTATAAAACCCGACAAATGCAATCAAATGTCACTTGGCAATCACATCTTTGCAGGATTCGGAATGCTAATTTTTGTTTTTGATATTCTTGGGTGATAAGCTCTTTCTAGCAGCGGTGGATGGAAGGCTGATGGAGGTCAGTTTTTGGTGATTTATCAAAATTATAAAGGTGTTCGTCAAGTGGTTTAAAGGGAGCATGCACCCCTCAATGATCCAAAGGGCTTACTGGGGTCGTTAACGGAGCTTCAGAAGCGTACGTAAGGTGTGGATGCAGTGGCAAGAACAGAGCGAATGCTTCATCGCAATCAGCAGCTTATGTAGAGGCATGCAGAGGATGATAAACCTAAACAAAATAGGCGCAAAAAGACCCATATATCAGGTGTCCGAAAGTGCCTTCAGCATTCGACGACTGCAGAGCCTAAGAAATCTGCATTTAGCTGGAGTTGTTCCCATAAACTCAATCTGGGATCGCTAGATCCATTTAATCAAATACACATTCATATTTTAGCTTAACATAAACTCAAAGGCATCACTAAGTGCTTAGATGCGCCTAGTAAAAAGAATCCGCGATCTATGAAAGCGAAACCATCAACGTTTTCACGCCACGTTTTCAAGTGCGTCAGGAGATGTTAAAACAACGGAAAACCTTCACCAATCAGCCCCAAGTGTGAACTTCAGTCAACCAAAAATTGACAAACACAACCTTAGAAGCGTCGAGAAGTTCTGTTGTTGCCATGTCGACGGCATTTTCAAGCTATATAACGATTCCAACTAGTGGACACAAAGAATAAGAATCCAACAATGCTATGACCAGATAACAAGAACGGAGTCTTTATAGGGTCCAGATTTAATATAGATCGGTTATGTATTTTCAATGTGAATGGTATATAAGTTTCGGTAAGGCGGAGATAGTCTTCCATTCTTGTTTTAAAATAAAATTGGAATCACGATTTCAAGGTGCAATGAAAGCTTGCAACTTTACTGATGTGTGTGTGATCTTCTCTATGTTTACTCCAACAGGATTTCTCACACTAGTCTAAGTAACGTAACACAGCAATCGGGATACCTCCTCCTCTCCAGCCAACCCCCTAGTCAGAAGTGGCCCCACACAGCACCCCTCCTCTACGATAGTCGAAACCTAATCAAAGTAATCCATTTTAATCTTACTCACCCACAGAGTTGATGGCTCGCTTTAATAGTAATTCCGATTGACTCTTATCCAGTGAATCGATCTCCCGACAACTGCGATATAAACTACTTATGGTGGACTCCACGGTATAGGCGCCCTCGGCGGTAGTTGGCAGCGTTGATATAAAACGATTTAATTCGTTGAGTTCTGAAAAAATCAAGCAACAGAAACATTTTCAATGGGATCGAACAAAGAGGAAGCATAAATATGATCTTACCCTGATACTCATTGTAAGTCTTGTAGTTCCATTCACCGCGCTTGATCACAAAATAATCATTGTCAGCATAGTCGCGGGCAAAATTTCCGCACGCCCAGTCGTATGTCTCATGGCAGGGACTCTTCGATGTGTTGGCCCAGAGCAGCAGCTGGCGGCTGCTATCCACGCACTCTCTATCCAGGCAGAGCGGGGAGCGCATATGGAATGGTATCTCCGGCCAGAATGCCAGCAGCATGATAATGATGATGAGGAGCAGAGCACACAAGCAGGCCGTCGTAACATAGAGAATGCGACGCTTGCGCGATAAGCTCATCAGGGCATCAAAGGAGCGGCGTCCTGGAAGCAGCAAGGCTATAGCGATGCGCATATCGAAGGCGTAGGCGATAAGGTGCAAGGATGCGTGAGGTAATGGCAATTGAAATGGCGATGGCGGTGTCGATAGCGATGCGTGTGCGTGGTACATAAAAACAATGACATGGTGTTAATTGTATGGCAAACATAGAATTGAGATTTTATTATAATGCAGGAGGAGAGACACAGTAGTCCTTTGCCAATAACGAGATGAAATGTCTAGTATTTCTTAGCATGCCATTATATAACATTCCCATCCCATCCTGCAGACCTACCACAACCCTCCTTTCATCTTGTACAATCTTTTCCTCTCACCTCTCAGTCCATTGGCCGAAGCATGCGTTGAGTTGGGCGTATTTGCTGTGGGTATTACACCGCCGCCTGTAACACCATCGGCTAATGCCTCCTTGCGTGCCGCCTCCAAATCCTTGGGCGTTAGGCCCGCCTCATCCATGTGTAGTTTCTGCTGGTTGGTGGTTAATGGAGCCGTTTCACTGCCCTCGATCTGTTGTTTACTGCCGCTCCGTTCATCATCCTGATCCTGAATATTGTGTAGCTTATAGCTGCGATCGTCAACCTCATCGATGGCGCAGATCGTGGGCTTATATTTGCCCTGATTCAGGGTCATGCTGAATAATGCTAAATGATGATCTTCTCAAATGGATTGGCGCTGTGGTTTTTTAGTGAATCGCTTAATTCGTCAGCATTGTAAAGTCAGCTGGAATGAAGGAAGATATATATATATATATATATGTGTCATACTCTTACTTAATGGTTGTAGGCTCTGTCAAGCAGACTGATTGGTTTTATCAAAATTCCCCGTTGCTAGCTTAACCGTAAACGCTTGATAATCAAAAGATTACCTTGAGACATGATATACTATGCACACACACACACACAGGCACACACACAGCCATCTTTTGCGCAATATAGGCCCACTAAAGAAACCTTTATCATGAATGTAGAGCATCACAGATAAGTAAGTGAGAGATAGCCAGAGGGCTGCACAGCATTTTATAGTGGATTTGTTTCATACATACATACACTTACACACATACATATGTATATGTATTATAGACATTTCTACCTCTCTGGACACACATATATATATATATATATTGCATGTAGTGCAAATTTCTTGACAACATTTGACTTCTTTTCAATTTTAAATTGACAACAATTGCTGGCAATTTGCGAAGCAGCAACCAAGGCAAGCGCTGCAATTCCAACTTGGGAGTGGGAAGATCATAAGCCTCAAGAATCATAATACTCATACAAACATATCTACGCATACATATGCATTTCTTGGTGGGGCTGTAGCTGTAGCTTAGTTGTAATTGTTCCAGACGTGCAAGTAATTAAAAATGCTAAAGCTAATTATAGAAATGTGGGTCGTTGTTCAATGCGTAGGAACATAATTGCTTGAGTAATGTTTTGACTGTTTTAAGATTTGGTTTTAATGTGGAAAAACCTTGTGATTTACACTGAGAGATATACCTAGCACTTTCATTCGGAATTGAGAGGTTTCTCTCAAGAGTCGGAGGGTCCACCCCAATGCTGATCTGACGTACTTCATATACCCTTCTATGATAGAAATGTCTCGACTTCCTTCAAATGCTTCCTTTGTCGAAATGCTTTGGGTTAAGGAAAGTCATTCGAAAGTGCTTGAGGCGTAGCCTGGCCACGGCCCGGCAGTCGAGCAGAATGTGTGAAGAGGTTTCATCGTGTTTGTGACAGTGTCTGCAATCGGCTTCAGGCGATAACCCCATATTTTGAGACCAGTTATGACCAGTCAGGTACCCCTCAATGAGACGCACACACGGTCTGCTTAGGTTACCCAGTACGACTGATTTAGGCAGTCTTGCCAAAAGTTTGACTTGACGACGTCCAGGCAGGCTTTCCCAGGGTTTTACTTCCAGAGCCAAGAAGTGTCCTGTGATTAAGAGCTGGGCCGCTGCCATGCTGATACCACAGAGTGGCGTAGAGGAGCTATTTCTCTCAAGTTCATCAACAGATTCATTGCCTTCAGTGCCCCTGTGGCCAGGAACCCAACAAAGTGTGACCTTGCTGTCCACAGCGAGTTCCTGAAGGAGTCCGAGGCAGTCTCTGACAAGCCTGGAGGAGAGTCTCCGTGAATCTAATAGCTGGATCTAATAGCAGCTGGACTATCTGAGGGAAATACAGACAGTCGCAGCTTTTGATCTTTGATCCACAATATGACGGGCGCAGACCTCAATGGCATGTACCTCTATTGCAATGGAGGTTCTGGTGTTGGGACCATGTATCCCAGTGCCCGTTCCTTCCTCCGTCCATCATCTATCTAATGATTTATACTTTTTTAATCTCATTGACATCTGCACCATATTTGATCAATGTGCCTCAAAGATATCTTTCATATTTCCCTTCATTCCCATATAAATTTTGAAGCCGATTTAGACCCTTTCGCTACAATTTTGCAGGCACCTAAAAGCTTTATAAAAACTAAGTTGTATGACAAATTTCAGCCTTTTATGGTTTAGGTAGTGCCTTGTGCCCTAAACAGTCAGACAGGAAAATATATATATATATATATATATATATATATATATATATATATATATATATATATATATATATATATATATATATATATCTATATATATATATGAAAACAAAAGAGGCAAGGCATAGCCTATTGCAGAAAGAAACCTATGTTGTAAATTTCAGATCAACAGAGTCAAGAGTAACACTTGAATTGTATCTAGGAAACTTCAAGGGGCCAAACCATTGATATTAAAGACACCATCAGGTGATAACATCTATAAGATATCACACACTCCGAATTCAGAGGCTGCTAAAGTATAGGAATGATTGAACTGAAATGAACTTATCTAGTCGTATTCATGTTGACTGCAAAGCATACTTACAATTACGACGCAATGTTCATCCATCCCCCCGTCTCAACCCAACCAACCCCCTCTTTGTAACCAACTGCGTTTCAGCATTCCAATTGGATTACTCCTTGCAGTTGCCAAAACAAAACAAAACCACCCCAAAAAATATCTTGAATGTTAACAAAAAAACACAAACTCGAAATGCGCATCAATTTCTTGTATTTTGAGATAAGCAAGTGCGACAGATATGTCCATCCTATCCATCCGTCCATCAGTCACTCTGAACTATAAACAAAAGTGGAGCAGCGGTTGGTTTAGAGCAGGGTTTGCCCCTTTTTTTTATTATTTTTAAGAAATATTTATGCAGCATTAAGCAGTTTGATTTGGCACTCAGCAAGTCAAGTGAATCACTTGATATCGAAGCTTAGCTAGTGGTGTGCCCCACATGAATTGGGTATTGGCAATGTCTCCCTCTCTTTGTGTATGTGTATGCCCCCCTTTATAAAAGTGCCGCTGCGGCACTTCTTTGAAATTGAGATGACGCCAAGTTGAGGCGACCCATTAAAAACCAACCGATATTAATTTTTTTTTTTTTTGAGATTTTTTAAAACAAATTTTTGCGCTAAGTTCAGCAGAAAATGCATAAAACGCAGACACTAATGAAGAACAAATTGATTTCGTGAGCGGAAGTATAGTACATAAAATTTATCACTTCACAAAAAGGTACAAAAAGAAGACCCTGTAAACAAAAATTTAAAAAAATTTATCTAAGTGCGAAAGTAGCAAATTTTGTTCAATATTTCAAGTGTCAAACACAAATCAACGGAAATGACAATTTGAATCTAGGCTTTCGAGGGTTAACCAAAGGTTTATTTTTTCAGACTTTTTTCGGTTTTTGGAGCGTCTACAAACAAGCAGCCGTAGATTGAGCAGAAAGCCTATGAAGATGGAATTGAGAGGCTGATCTAGAATCACAGTCAGGCTCACCCAGCAGATGGATACAAACCGAACTTGTAATGCTTTTAAGTGTTCATTCCGGAACAATCAGCTATATGTTATCTATATGATATAGTTTCCTATCTGGATGAAAATCGAACTTAACTTAGGGTGCAGACAAAAGAAGCATTTGGTAAAAATTTTAGCTCTGTAGCTTTTAAGACTTCTGAGATCTTTTGTGTTGAAACAGACGGAGGGATAGACAGACGGGGTTGGGTTCATCGATTCCTCTTGTCATGCTGATGAAGAATATATATACTTCTGTGCGTTTCAAACTTCCTGACAAAATGAATATACCATTTTGTGAATGCTATAAATATTAAGAAAAGGAAAGGTCGGTGAAAATCTATATATCTATCTATCATCTTCAAATTCTTATTCGCATTTCCGCGTGGAATTGATTCTCGATGTTAAATTTACACTTCAAAAACTGAATGAGTTACGAAACTGGCATAAAAATCTACGTCTGAATAAACAATGAATTACGATTGATTCCTCCAGCTGCAGTAAGGCAAAACTTCGAAAAATCGAAATTGACAATTTGAGCAGAATCGGAAACGAGAACAGGACTGACATTCTCACTCGCATTAACTCACCTCACATTACTGGAAAATGCCCTAAACTGCTGACGATTGATTTCACAGCACTTCAACTATTGCCCAACCTTTAGTACAATCTCTTGACTTATCTTCGTGCTGCTTGCTGTTCAAGCGACCTTTTGGCTCAGAGATAAACATTCGCTGGAATATTAAGTAGATAAAAGTATCTTTTTTTTGTTTTTAATTAAATACAATTGCTAAAGTCGGTTTTTATACCATTCACAAAATGGTATATCAATTTGTTCAGGAAGTTTGCAAGCGTTTTCGATTATATATATTCTTGATCAGCACGACAATCGATATAACCATGTCAAGTCTGTCCGTTCGTCTGTTTCAACCCCAAGATCTCAGAAGGCTTAGGAGCTAGAGCTGGTTAAGTTAGAGATTTAGTTAGATCGATCAACTATATCATATAACCGATTTTTCTGCAACGAGCATATCTTTTCTCTTTTTCATCCAAATCAAAAAAAATTCATCTTGTATCCCTTGTATCCATTGTAGCCCCATGCCTGCCTACCAGATTTCATCTAGATCGGTTATATATTTATCTGAATGGTATATAAGCTTCGCCAAGTCAAAGCTAGCCTTCCTTTCGTGTTTTCATTATGTTACAAAACTTATTTGTAAAAAAATAAAACCGAAAGTTATCTCAAATTGCTACGCACGCACACTGTAGACGACGGACATTCTTTATTGCTTAGTGCCAATGTTTAAAAATGGACTTGAATTAAGCAATAATCGTAGCCGATAAGATATAGACCCAGTTACTCGTATGTTTTGGTCACTTTTTTTCAAAATTTACAGCTAAGCTCCATAAGCCACAGGGGCGAAACGTCCAACTGACCAGAACTTATCTGGCAGAGGCTTTAAGTGAGATTTACAAATACACTGATAGAGTCAATTTCAACAGATTCTTAGGCCAGTGCCAATGGGCACTAAAGGCTAAATGGGAACTACACATGTACATAAGTACAACAAGACATGATTTTATGACGTCTTATGTCAGGTGCGCTGCTCTTATTGCGCTTGATAAACCCCTGCGCAAGTGTATGTATGTGTGTGTGTGTGTGTGTGCGTGCGAGCGTTTTTTATAATTAACCCTAGGCCGTGTCTGAGTGGGTGGGATGAATGCTTTCCTCCAAACAGATTAAATGACAACCATGCTATAAAATTTCAAATGGAAAACTATTTTAAGCCCAGCATAACCACAGCGCACAGCGCACCACACAATGCATCCATTCCATCCGACCACTCGTAACCGACGCGTCGCCACGCGATGGCCAGCGAACCGAAGCGCTCGCTCGCACCCAAGGCAGCCGCCGCAGCCCATTTAGCGGCGATTCCAAAGCCAAAGTCAGCCGATCTCTATGTACGACTATGCTAGAGTTGCTATGGGTAAAACTAGAAGTGAGCATGTGTCAGGGCAATTTGACGCACAGTGATCTGTACCTGGTCAAAACGAAGATCACTGATCATCATTGATAATGAGTGCCGCCGACGAAGCGGAAGACGAAGGCAATAAAATAATCCCCATCATTATGATCATATCCTAGTGAATGCAATGATCATGATTCGAAATTTTTGTGATCGATCACTGACAGTAAGTGTAAAAGGAGATCCAGAACCTAGACAATGTAATGACCACTGATCCCAAATTTCACTGATCACTGGTAAAAGGTGGCAATTGAATGACGTAACCAATCAGTGATCAATCCACAGTAAATGCTGCAATAACTGATCATGCTTTATCAGAATGGATAGAAAATAAAACTCTGTTCACTTCCGACTGATCATGATACGTTTATCTGCTGTTTGGGGGGGCAGAAAGAAGAGGCGAAATTAACAAAATCCAAACCCAAAGCAGTTTTTCTTACTGTCATTGTTCTTATGATAGGTAAATTGTTCCTAGCTCTGTTTCAAAAAATACCCCGAACACTACGTCACCTAAAACAACTTGTTGCATTTCATATCTTTATGCTTATCAGTTTTGGTTTAAATCAAAAACGTGTCAAACAATGTCATGGGCACCTACCCCAACCCCTACCCCTTACCCACCAAAGCCACTTAGACACAGTGGAGCGTGTTACATTGACGTTGACTGCGCTGCCCTTAGTAACTGCAACTAGCTGACAAATTGTTGACACATTTATTTGATTTTCAAACAACAATTTTTTCGCATTTGTTCAGTGTTGTTGTTATTGTTGGTGTTGTGTAAACTGACAAGGTTATCAGCACAGAGCAGAATGTAAGAGAGAGTGTGAGAGAGGGTTCGGGAATAGAGATCTGCCCAATATGTACTCGAACCGATCCAACAATCGACAAATCGACAATCGTTACGTTACGTTTTGGTTTGTATTGTATTGCTTTCTATCTCGACACATTTTGATAAAACACGACAACATTTGGCGCACCATTAAATCAAATTAAATGTCAATACGAGTGTGAGTGCGAGTAAGTAGTATTTAGAATCAATCAACCCAGACGATCATCGACAATCGAAGTGTAGACCAATATATATTCAATAGATTGACAGGTGGACAAATATTGAAATATAACAAGGCTAACTTTGGATAGACGAAGCTTACATATCCTTGCAGGTATATTATCCAAAGGAGCTTTATGATATAGTTGTTTGATATAGATCACACTGGGTCGCTCAAAATGGAGGCTCTCAACAGGAGGAACATATATACCAAGTTTCATTCAATTCGGATACAAAAACAAAAAAGTCCAAAACTAAATGTTTGTATTGAAAGAGTCGGTTATATATATTGCTATATTACGGATTTAGCACTTTTACACGTTCGCCAAACATATTATTCAGGGCCGTATAGTGTCGTTTACCCTTTGAACAGATATTTCCCTCAAATTTGTTCTTAAATATGATCATTCTGCTTTTAGTTTATACCATCGTTGAGCACGCAGTGGCACTTTGGCTCTTTGGGCTCACAGAGCCCTTTAGCTACGACGCAGAAGAAAACAAGTAAGAACGCTATAGTCGATATTCCAAATTTAGTTCGATTTGGATGAAAAAAGAACATTTTGTGTTCATGTCCAAAAAATCCTTTCTATTGGTTTAGCCTCGTCTTTATAATAAGCTTCATATTTCAAGCAATCCTTCTTCCTTCAGCTATAAGTTATGATGATAGATTTTGATAAGTGAGCTCACACAAAAACATTGATATTATAATAAAGAGATCATAGAGAGTATTAAGGTCTCTATAGCTATGCTATGGCCTTATTCCCAAACCTCAAAATCCATAAAAATAACCTTAAATTATAATTTTGTTACTTATTTCTGTTTCCTAATTAGATTTGTTAATTCAAGAAAAAAGAACAACAGGAGTTCCCCTAATTCCCCTTCGCTTTTATGAGTCAAAGAAAAAAAAAACATTCATTCATTAAATTTTATTCCCAAGTCTTCATATGGTTGTTGGGTCTCTCGCTGCCTTCCCCCCCTCAATGTTTACACAGAAGCGTACATGGAGCGGCGGTGGCTTTTACAGGCCATAATTCATATGGCCAGCATTTCCCCGCTGTTCGCCGTTGTCTTCACCTTTGCTTCACATAAACTATGCCATATTCGGTTCAAATAGTTTTATTCAGACATTTTCTAAAACTGAAAATATATATGCTGCCCTTTTTTGACACTTATTAAAACTAATTAAGGCTACGATATATAAAAAACAAGGGCCTTGAAATTGTATGTACGTTCCATATCGATAAAGAATAATACCTTCTAATTTCTTTAACGATATTTTAGAAAATTTGTAGGAAATATCTTAGATTATAAAAATATACGAATCTACCAATATATATTTAAGACCGGTAAAAGTTGCTAGTGCTACTAATCGTACAAATACATATGGTTCTGCCTTATTGAGCATTTCCTTTATTTTTTGCCATTTCATTGCCCATTTCTGTTCTGGAACCCAAAGAAAACTGCACTGAGCTTGTCATTTGCTCCGTTGAAGCGTTAAGACGAAACTCAAAGCGTGGAAACGTTTATCGGAAAAGGTGCGGTATAAGTTTTGTTGTATTTTTTTTTTTACCATATCTCTCTCCAAACTAACAACAATGGCAAATTTATGTTCAAAGTGCGTTTTAACAAAAGCGAAACAAAAGCCATATGCGGGCTTACGTTCAAAGAGAGGGGGCGTGAGCCCCACAATGCGCACATGCGAAAACAAATGCAAGAAGAACTTCCACTTGTACATGATCGGCATAAGCCATAAAATAAATAACGGTAGATTTAAAACCAAATGCAGCCTGGGAAAGGTAGTTAGTTGGTGGCATGCGGGGTGGCAATGAGCAGTGAAACAGCGGAAGCAGCATGCGGAAAAGCCACGAAATGTGTTCAAACTCAAGGGTTGGCAGGGCCATCTCTAAGGCAAGTGGAGAGAATCTTGTCGCAGAACAGAGTTGTATCGTTTTGTTTTTGTTCATCAAAACAGTTCATTCTCATATTGATCTTTTAGTTCTACATTGATCTTTATATATAGTAATTAGGCAAATGTGAGCGTAAAAATGTTCTCTTAAGCTACATATTGCCTCTTCCTATATCTTTATGAACTATCTTAAGTTGACTAACTTTTCATAGTATTCGACCCCTGTGGTTGCCATGTCCATATTGTAACATTTTTTGGTGTGGGTTGAGATAACAGTTATGATCCGTATTACATATTTACAGGCAATTTGAAAGTTTCGCTTAACAAAATCAATGTTTAACCGTGACACATATCACTTGACATGTCACAGTCACATTCACATGTCACCGTTATCTCACAGTTGCACATCTCTAACCTATCTTTTCTTCTACCACGACTTGGAAAGCAAAATGCAACGCTCTTACGCATTAATTATGGGAATTTTAAGAATAACAGAGACACACACAAACACACAGCTGCTGTTAAACCATGTGTGTGTGTGTGTGTGTAAAGGTGAAAGCAAAGAAGTTGAAGATGAAGTAGAAATAGAAACGCTGGCTGCAGGCGCAGCATCTTAAAAAAAAATGCGCGTTGAGCTGCCAGCGCAGCGTTGACATTGGGCTCCCACTCCGACTCGGGTATGTTCTTGTTGGCGGTTTTGGGTGAGGGGGCAGAGGCTTTGGTTTGCTTTTGTTTTTGTGCCTTTGCTTTTGGTCACTTGCTGAACCGGTTCTGCCGGCATTTCACACACACACATACACACACCTTTGCCACCTTTTTAACTACGGCTTGAAAAAGTACGCTCAGTTTGCCACTGGTTGTACTCGTTCTCTCTTGCTCTCCTTCTCTCACACACACGCACGCACACACACAGATAGGCCAAGCGCAGTTTTTGAAATTCCTTGCATTTACCTTATTGTTTTAGCTAACTCTGTGCCTGTGTCGTTCGTTTTGTGACTTATTTACTGTTTGCAAAATTCCACAATTAGCAGCAATTTAATTAACATATGTATTTAAATACACCACAGTCACTCTCACGCACGCATATTTTGATTTTCGCACACCTTGTTCCAAGCCGTTAAACTTGCGTTACTGTTGTTTTTATGTTTGACAGCGGCGCCATGCGCTAATTTCGTTTTCAATTAACAACAAAAATAAACACTCACTGAAAAAAATAGCCACAACTATTATTTTAAAATATCAAAAATTGCATGCAAGTTTAAATTTTTACGCGCAACTCACAGAGAACAATACAACAGAAAGAAAGCAAGCAAGAACAACCGACGAAACACGCTCCGCATTCGTTGCTTTCTCAATGATTAATGAAAGAAAACCAGAACAAAACGTATGGCGCAATTACCGTACGGTGCTGACTGTGCCTGCGCGCCGCCGCTGCAGTTGTTGTTGTTGGTGTAATAGTAGTGGGTGTTTTTGTTATATAGAATATATGTACATACATATGTGACTTTTGAGGCCTGTCACGCAGGCGCTTTACACATTTAAGCAACATTAATTGTTCTAACTTAAAATTTAAAAATAATTGGATATTTGCTTTTAAATTGTGTGCATGAATTGCTGTTGCTCACAGCTTGCTCTAGTTATCGCTTGGTTGCCTTTCACACATACACATTATGTGTACAACTAAATCATCTATACAGTCTCTCGAATTTTTCAAATATAAGATATTTTGTTGTAGATGTTGCAGAATTAGTGCTATTTTTTATACTTTTTATAACAAAAACCGAAAATTTAATGAATGGCGCGCAGTTTCATATATGTTGCTAAGCAAACGATATATTTGCACATATAATATTATAACTATCGATAACTAAGACAATATTCGGAGTTACTCACTGACAAAAGCTAAATGATGTGGCTCGATACTTGGCAATGCATTTTGAATTTGAAAATGCGAAGGTATTACAAATTGAAACATTTTATATATAAATGCTTCAATAGTAAACATTCAAGAAGTATCTTTCATAATTTGAAAAAAATTAATTAACAGATAAATCAAATAAGTATATATAAATAATAAATTAATTTTTCATATTTTTACAATTCGATCGACAGCAGAAGTATCGATGTATGGCTACAACATTGAAAGTTACTCACTAACAAAAGATAAATGGCTTAATGATTGGCGCGCACTCTTATATATTGCCCAGCAGTTCATATTTATTTGTCCTCTGGCATAACTATCGATAACTAGCGCAACATTCAGAGACGCTCACTGACAAAAGCTAAATGATTTGGCGCGATACTTGTCATTGCATTTTGAATTTGAAAATTCGAAGACACGACACATTGAAGCATATTATGCAAAACCATACCTAAATAGTAAAAATTCAAAAAGTATCTCTCCCCCATTATGTATGTTAAAAAAGGAAATAATTTTTTTCATTTTTTTACAATTCGATCGTCACTTGTTTTTATTTTTATTTATAACTTTAATAATTAATGTGATACAAAAATTAGCAAAAAAAAAAGTATTGTAATAATAATTAAAATTGTTGGCGGGGCTTGGGTTGGGGTGTGGGGGGGTAACACGCATTTTTAATAAGTACAATTAATAAATTAAATAGTAGCGCATACATTCAACTAAACTAAACAGAACTGTGAACATTTTTTTGTGTGTTTTATATTTTTCATATATTTTCTATAGGCGAAGAAACTACACAGTTTTTTTTTGTTGTTCATTTTGTTTAATTTTAACGCTTTATTAATATTAGCAATTTATATATAACAGTTAATAGTCCAAGGTCAGATCAAGCAGACGGGTTTTTTTTTCTTTTTTTTTGTTTTTAGTTTTTATTTCGAGAATACACCAAAAGAAGTAATTTTCATAGCAAGTGCTTCTTGCGGTGTAGTGCGGAAATAAATGCATTGTTTTTTAAATTGGTTTAACATTAAATTATTATTTTTTTTTTTAGTATTTACACAAAAATTGTACATTTAAAAAGAATTATATATTTTAATTAATAAGTTTTTATATACCTTTTATTTTGTTTTTGTTTTAATATCGTAAATCTTTTTGGCGTGGCATTTTTGTTTTTGTTTATTCAAAATTGGCTAACTTGAAGTTTGCACAAACAATAAAATTTTAAAACAAATATAAGGCCAACAGCTTGACAAAGAAATATAATGAGAAAAGCGAACAAACATAGAAGGAAGCTATTAATGGCCAGGCGAAGCTTAAATATGAATAACTTGACAGAGATGCAAGATATATTTAGATATATGACATGATGCCATGAGATTACTGCGTATCTAGATTACTTTCAAGGTGAACTCAGTGGGGTCTTCTCAAGTAGAAAGTTCTGCAGAGACTTCTGGCTTCTTCTTCTCTACTAATGATCTTCTGTACAAATTCTAAAGGGGGCAAAGGTATAATAAAGCCTGAGGCATCAGGTGGTATTTTATGGTTGAAATCAGTTGGGATCTTACTAGAGATGATCGCTATAAAATGCCAACTGATTCCTAAGATTAGAAGTGCTTTGATGCTTTTCACAAATATTGTTAAGAGTGATAAGACACTCTAGGCTATGACAAGGACAACAAAGCAACAGGAAGGACTTGCTGAAATTTCTATGTATATTGCAGCTATAGAGAATTCCCATCCGAATCAAGCATAACAAACGCACCAAGCCATCACATCGACGCCCCAAAATTGCTTCCTTCCATGCATTTTTAAGCTTCAAAAAAAAACAAAACTCTAAAGTAGCACCTGTTTGTTTTCATCTTTTTCTTTCTCTTTTCCTACTTCTTTTTTCTTTTGCTACTGATCCTGCCAGTGGGCGTGGCTTGGCAGTATCCCATATTCATCATCTTCATCTTCTTCTTCAAAAAAAAAAGCTTCTTTGCGGGCAGCATGAAATTTTCTTCATTTTCTTTAAACTTAATTATGTAAGTTAGCTCTTTTCACACTCATACATCCATGCACACACACACAAACACACACGCATCCATACTCACTTAGCATAGGTTCGACTTCTTCAACATCTTTAGTAGAGATTAATATAGCACTTGAAACACTTTCAGTTCAAATTTTCACCAAAAAAAAAAAATTGCTTTAAAAATATTAAAACCCCTTTTTCGCTTTAGAAAGTTCTTAATATCGTGACTAGGCAAGTTTTATGTTTTCTGGTTTTAAATATAAAATAAAAATTAAAAAATTAAAATAAATCCATTGCAACATTGTGGTAACATTGTGGTTGTTGTCTTGGCTAAACGAGTTCGTTTTGTGCGTTACAATTTCTTTTCTTTTTTTTTTAGTATTTTTGCTTAAGAACCGTTTTGTATCGTTTTTGTTTTAGTATGTTGTTGTTGTTGCTGTTGTTGCTGTTAATTGCAATGTTAAAATTGTTCGAATTAACCAACTTGGTCGAGCGGTCGCCAGCTCCAACTTTGGGTTCCGTTTCAAATGACCAAATTGCTATGCAAAAACCATATTGCACATTCCGACTCGACTCCGACTCCAGTTGAGATATTGGATTAATAACTTTGCTTAAAATATGGCTGTTGTTCTTGTTGTTGCTGTTGTTATGGCTCTCTTACAGATGCTCATCGCCATGATAGCCATTGCGCAGGGGTTGTCGTTCCTGGGAATGATCCGTGGGACGATTGCGATTGAAGAAGCCACACTGGAAATGCATAAGGGAAATGCAAAAAGTGAAAGTCAAATTCAATTCATAATTGAAAATGTCTTATCGATATACAACACGATTTTCGATCATTTTGAAAGATAAACGATATATTAATAATATTTTATATCAAAAGTATTCGAATCTTTATGTATTTTTATACTCGTACTCTATGTAGATGTAGGTAAATGGCAAGAAGAAGCGTTTCCAACCCTATAGGGTATATATATTCTTGATCAGCATTAACAACCGAGTCATTATACCCTTGTCCGTCTGCCTGTATGTACACCTAGATCTCGGAGACTATAAGAGCTAGAGTCGAAAATCGTATATCTTCCACAATTTTCGACACATTTCGGCTTGCATATGAATAAGAACGTTCCCTACAGATCTGCTGGACCTCATTAAGATCGGATAAGAACTGTTGACGAAATCGCTGAAAACGTTTTCCAAAAAATATACTTAGGAGTGAATACACTCAAGCGGACACACATAAGCACAGGTTTACAGTGGGAGAGAGAGAGGGAGACACTATTATGTGGCTTCAATTCAAATCGATAAGAGCTGTTATCTTATATCTGCTATGTAACATTGTATGTAACATTCCGGATGTAACTTTAGAAATCACTAAACATGTTTATATTATTATAACTAATACCATAAGATACCGATATCATAAATATTATCGATGATATATCGATATTTTCGATGCATCTCAGCCCTGAATGTTTTCCTTAAAATTTAGAAATTCTTTCCGCAAAATGCAACTGTTTTCTGACTATGATTGACTCTGTTTTTCGCAAGGTGTTATTTCCTGGATGCTTCTAATACCAACGGATTTACCATGATGCAGTGCTCAATATTTGGCTCACTCGTAGAAAAAACTTGTAAGGTTTAGTCATAGCGCTCAAAATTTTACTATTTTTAAGAAACATTTAAGAACTTCTTTATTTTAGATGCCTTTTAATATATATTTTGTCATGAAGTTTGCAACGCATAGAAGAAAACGTTTCCGGCTATACGAAGTGTATATATTCTTGATCAGCATAACTATGTCCCTCTGACCACAAAGATCTCAGAAGTCTTAAAAGATACAGAACAGAAAGGCTTACCAGATCTTATAGCCATATCATTAGCTACCATATGGCCGAGTGTTCTGGTATAAACTTGTAAAATGAACTTGTAAAACATGTAAAATATTTGCTATATCGTCGATATCTCATGTCCAAGCTATGCGATAACTAAAGCTATGCGATATTTGAACGAGTTGAATGTCATTTCATAACTTTCAGCGCGTTTCTTTCAAACATTTTTCAAATTGTTTTCCAATCCAACCAATTTGTAATCCCATTAACTTGTCTTTCAGCTGTTGCTGCTGCCCCCTGTCAGTCCAACAGTGTGTCATTCCGCTTCCATTGACCGCAAAATGCATTTCCCAATGAAAAGTGAAAACTGTGAAGGAAATTGTGGCAACAGTTATAGAGCTTCCCGACGCATGGAACTGCGCTTGGGGGGGCGTCCGCCGCTGTCACAACGAGATAGCATTTACTGCCATGCCGATTTAACGTATCATCAGCCGTTCATTCAACAGCTCATTCCTCAAACGACTCGCTAGCAGAACGGTTGTATTCTTCATCATGTCGCAGAGCACAAGCAACATCTCCTACTCGGAAGGCAACGGCCTTGGAGCGCCCCGCCGCAGGGTGGCCATTGTTGGTGCAGGCCTGGTGAGTGTTTATTCTGAAGATGAAGAGTCACAGCGGGCTCGGCTTGTTGACCTACCCCTACCTCTAACCCCCTCCCCTTCCATTCACACCACCAACAAAGAAAAAAGAAAAACGTAAATTCCCCGCTTATCGTCGATGCTGCCTGATAAGCTCTGATTCAATATTGTATTTTTGGGATTATCATGACATAATCCATCCGGCTTAATGGCTCCACTAAAATGTGTAAAGTCCATTACACCCAAATTTATAGAGTTTGTTGTGATTTTCAACGCAGGTGGGTTCCTTGGCCGCCCTAAACTTTGCGCTCATGGGCAACGATGTGGATTTGTACGAGTATCGGGAAGATATCCGTAAGGCATCGGCTCTAGTCCAAGGACGTAGCATCAATCTGGCCCTGTCGCAGCGCGGACGCAAGGCTTTGGCGGCGGTAGGACTAGAGGATCGGGTTCTGGCCAATGCCATTCCCATGAGGGGTCGGATGCTGCATAGCACAAGGGGCCAGACGAGCGTGGTGCTGTATGATCCCTGCACCCAGCAGTGCCTCTACTCCGTGGGACGCCGGCACCTCAACGAGCTGCTGCTGAACGCCTGCGATGAGCTGCCCAATATCCGCTGCCATTTTGAGCACAAGCTGACCTCAGCCAACATCCGCGAGGGCGTCATGCAGTTCAAGCCGCAGTCAACGGACCCCGAAACCAATCCCGATGTTGACACTTCGGAGCAGACAATTTCAGCCAGCGCCGATCTAATTGTGGGTTGCGATGGCGCCTTTAGCGCCATGCGCCAGCAGCTGCTCAAGCTTCCCGGCTTCAACTACTCCCAGGAGTACCTCGAAACCGGCTACCTCGAGCTGTGCATTCCGGCCAAGAATGGTGAGTTCCAGATGCCGCCCAATTACCTGCACATCTGGCCCCGCGACTCGTTCATGATGATTGCTCTCCCAAATGCGGACAAGTCCTTCACCGTCACGCTGTCCATGCCCTTTAAGGTCTTTGCGACCATCGAGACGCAGGACCAGCTGGTGCAGTTCTTTCGCCAGCACTATGCCGATGCCCTGCCGCTGATTGGCGAGCAACAGCTCATCAAGGACTTCTTCAAGACGCGGCCACAACATCTGGTTTCGGTCAAGTGCCAGCCGTATCATTTCAGTGACAAGGCCCTCATCCTGGGCGACGCAGCCCATGCCATGGTGCCCTACTATGGCCAGGGCATGAACGCCGGCATGGAGGATGTGACCCTGCTCACATCCATACTGCGGGAGCCACACATCAGCCTGAGCACGGCACTCGCCCAGTTCACCGAATCGCGCTGGAAGGATGCCCATGCCATTTGTGATCTGGCCATGTACAACTATGTGGAGGTGGGAGCATGTTCAAGTGTGATGAAGTATAAATGTATATCTCATGTCCTTTTGCAGATGCGCGACCTGACCAAGCGGTTGTCCTTTCGCTGCCGCAAGTGGTTGGACACGATGCTGTTTCGCCTGTTCCCGGGATGGGTGCCACTGTACAATAGTGTCTCCTTCACAAACATGCCCTACAGCGAGTGCATCGCTAATCGCCAGTGGCAGGATCAGCTATTGGGACGCGTATTTCGAGGCACTCTATTCGGGTCGGCCGTATTTGCGGCAGCTGGAGCATATTATGTGCAGCGTTTTACATAACTTTCTATATACAGATATATATCCACACATATACAGATACATCTGAGTAAATCTCCAGTGTGAAATTTTCAAAGAATGTGTTCCTTGGGTGGGGTTATAACTATATAGTGTCTTCTTCCCTGAAGGAGACCATGTAGCTGCGAATAATTATGGTTCACAGAGCCTGGCTGAAGAGGCTTCGTTGCTAAGGAAGATCCCATGCCGTTTCAGGCATAAGATGTGTTTTGCAACTTAGACTGAAAGGATGTTGGTAGCCAGTATAATCCTGGGCAGAGTTTGCTGTTTGTAATCTTTTCAAGATGTTGCCATTAGGTCTTTTAAGATCCGTAGGCATGTCCTTAGCAAACATTTCTCACAATTGAAGCTCCAAATATTTGGCCATCATATTTCCATAGCGCTTGCCGAACTCATTCCATTCCAACCATTCCTACCAAACAGCCACTTGCATGCTTAAAAAGGCTTCAAAGGACCAAATCTTATACACATAAGAAACAAAAATAACTAGAAAATTTGAAGCCATCATTAGGGAAAACCCAACAAGAACAAGAGAGGAAGACTAACTTCAGCTACCCAAACCTTATATACCCTTGCAGGAAAACTAAGTAGCCCGATCCTTGTAAAGTTTCGTCAGAGGAGTTTAAAACGAACTTCGTTCAGCAATAGCAATAGGCAGCGAAGCCATCTTCTTGCTTATTTCCTTCAAATATTTTGTGCATATATATATATATATGCTTATATACAAACACACAAACTTTCCTATTCATATACATACGTACAACACATTGACATTCGAAGTATGGGTGAGAGAGATGAAGCATTCTGCCTGCTTGACCACCAAAGCTCTCTCTCTCTCTCTCTTTCAGGCACACAGGTCTAGCCCAAGTAGCGCTGTTGACCTAACACTTTGTAAGTCTTGCTTTTATGTGAAGCTATAAGATATAGTGGTCCGATCTGGAGGAGTTTTACATATGAACAGCTTACGGCAGAAGGAAGCCTTAAAAACTGAGAGGGTAGTTCGGATAGAGGTAGACACAACCTTCGGATTTAGCATCGTTAAGAATTCTGATCAATAGATTATGAGTTCAACTTTGAAATCTTGTAAACAATCGAAGATTCTTTATAATTTTGAATGAAAGTAAACAACATATTGGGATAATTTCCATTGCTTTGCATCAGATCGTTAACCGTTAACTGATCACTGATCGGTATCATCATCATTACGATCCCTTCTTGTCAAACCCAAAGGGAAGACTCTCCTACTCTTAGAATCAACTTAGTATTGCAGCTCTTCTGGCTTTTGTAAAAATGAATGGAAACATTGCAAACACTCACCTTATAGAGCAGCCATACGAGCAGCAGAAAGATCAGAGCACCCGCACAGGCAGCCAACACGACCACCCACAATGGCACAACATCTGGCACCTGGAGCGGCTCCGGCTCGGCCTTGTAGAAGATCTCATGTGACTTGACTATCTGATCCTTGGGCTCGCCGATGAATGGCAGACGCGTCACATTGGCCACCGCCTGGGTGGACACATTGAGCGGCACATTGGACGCCAGCTTCTCCATGGTTTTGGCCACCATGCGTGCACGTATGGCCACAAAAGCGGCATCGGCGTCCTCCGAGCCGAGATTCTCCACCTCACAGCGTATGGTGCGACATTTGGCCGCCTGGCAGGGCAGATTCAGATCAATCTTGCGGGGCGCTTCGACATCCTCTCGTCGGAAGCGTCGCTGCGTAGAGCCAGAACTGGAACTAGAGGTGGACCAATGATGGCTCTGACCCTGACCCTGGCCCTGCTGCTGCTGCTGTTGCTGTTGCTGTTGCTGGTGCTGTTGAAGATTGTCCTCGTCGTAGTAGTCCTCGTTCTCCCGTCCGTAATACGGCTTGCTGCCGGAGCTGTAGACCACATGGTGCTGCTGCTGATAGCCGCCGGGTGCAGCAAACTGGCCCTGCCCCTGGCTGCTACGGTGCAGCTCGTTGTCCACATTGCCACGATTCAGAGTGCCCAGATCGAGAGTGCCGGCATGGAAGTTTCCAGTTTGTCCACCGTAAATGGATTTGTCGCTGCCATAGTTGGCACCACCAACTCCACCGGCGCCAGCCAAGTGCAGCTGCTGCTGCGGTATGGGCTGCGGACGAGTGCGATAGCTGGAACTGGAGCTGGTGACCACCGTGGCCTCGGGACCGGCCATTTGTATGTAACCCTGGGTGCTGTGGCCACGCAGCTGTGCGCTGGGCGGACCCTGATGCAGGTTGCCGCCGCTGGACCTGGAGATGGTGCTGAAGCTGCTTTGATTGAATCTGGACTCGTGCTCCTCCTGTTCGTCGGCCACCGCCTGATTGGCACGATGCTCATGCACATAGGAGGCATCGCCGGGCACATCCTGGGCATCTTCCCGCTCCAGCACCTCCTTTTGCTTGGGCGTCAGGCGATTAACGCCGCCCGTGCCAACTGTAACACCATGCACCGAGCTGCCGCCTTGGGCGCTGCCCTGCGAGATCTCCAAGTGACCACCGCTAGTGACTGTGGAGCCGCCTGCAGCTCCAGCGTCGCCACCGTCGATGCTATGCCCCGTCGCCGCCGAGTGTCCGGGCAGCCGATTGTTGCTAATGGCACCCTTCGCATGCAGATAGGACTTTCGCACCAGTTTCTGGTCCAGCTGGAGCTTCAGTTCGTTGACCTCGCTGATGGGATCGCAGCGTATCTTGCCACCGGTCTCCGGCTGATTCAGGACATACATCAACTTGTCGCCGGCGATGGTCTCGTAGGGATAGTGGATGTACAACATCGCCTGCTCAATGATCGAGGGCCGGTTGTTGCGTATTTCGTAGATGTGCACCACCTGCGGTCCCAGATCGTCCTCGTGGGTGGCATTCACTACCGCCTTGTAGTCATCGGCCTTGTACAGCTGATAGTCTGGAAGGGAGGTGCCCTTGATGCTCAGATCGGTGTCCACCCAAATGCCCACGCTCTTGCGATACACGTTGTCATAGGTTGAGCCCTGTTTCTCCTGATTCGTTGAGTTGGCCTCAAAATAGAAATCATAGCTGGACGAGCTGCCAAACTTCTCGGCTGGCACCAAACTGATCTTGAAGTGCGTCTGGGGAGAAGAACATAATGTTATGTTAATTACAACAGCCGAAGGATAAAATCAGTCCCTATCCGTTGTTGAAACAATCCGAAACGATAACGAAAATGGGTTGAGCCTGGATATTATTGAACTGACTTAGTGATGTCAACCCGGGGATGTTCAATCCGAATCTGCAGTTCAACCAATCTTTTAAGTTTGGATACTTTTATCCAGGATTCAGAGTTTTAATTTCAAGTAAGAATCCAGAATAGAATCAACTCGTTTCGGCTTGAATTAGTCCCGGAATGGTTTTTCTGTCTACTCACCATGTTGCCACCCTGCAGGGGATTGCCTATGTCACACTTAAGCGTATGATTGTTCGATGGCGACGGGGCCGAGCAGGTGATGGGTGTGTCGCTCTTGTCGCCCAGTTGTTGTAGCTTCTTGAACTGCAAATCTCTTGGCGTCACCATGTAAAAGGCAGCCTCAAATGCATCTTCATTGTTGTTGGTTATGAGCACCTCAATGGTCAGGGGATCGGGTGAACCAAACAGATACTTGTCAACCGTTCTGCAAAGGCAAAGAGGAACACCAATTAGTTGAGATGGACATAACTCCCTATCGGCCATTGCCTCCACTCACTTGATGTTCAACTTAAGATCTGGCTCGCATATGTTATCCGGTCCGCAGTTCTTTTGTATATTGATAGCATCGCGTAGAACAATCTCGCGGTTTTGATCAATCACCGGCTCGAGGGCCTCACGCTTGCGCCGCACGAGTGGCTCCAGGGGATAATGGCTGCGCAGATTGTAGCGCGCCTCGACCTCCAGTGGTGTGAGCTTGTCCTGCACCTTATCCATCAAGTAGACGGTCTCGTTCAGACAGTACCGCTGTCCCAAGAACAGGTGGATGGTCTGATTCCGTATATTTTTGCCCTCGTCGCGCAGGAAGAACATGCGGGGATTGCGCGTCTTTTTGGCGTCCAGCAGCCAAGAGACATCAAAGTCCAGCTGGCTGGGCAGATTGCGGCCCGTGTAGCTCCAGCAGGTGGTCAGGAGCATGCAGGACACGTACTTCTGATCCCGCAACAGCTGGCAGCCGCGCTCGTCCAGGCTAATGAGCTTGGAGGGATTGGCAAAGCTCGTCTCCGCATTGACGGCGGCCACCGGGCGCGCCTTGAAGATGTACACCTGATCCGAGGCATAGGCACCTACGGCCAAATCTGGATACGTATTGCCATCCATGTCCAGACCGCCGGACAGAGCGAAACCAAAGGTGCGTGGATATGGAGCACCGTCCACCAGCTGCTCGGCCTTGATGATTTGCGAGGGCTTCTCCAGAGGACCCAATGCTGAACCATGGTAGATGTACACCACGCCGCGACCTTCGGGACCATCATAGGGTGCGCCCACCGCAAAGTCGCCATAGTTATCGCCGTTCACATCGCCCAGCGTGGTCAGCGCCAGGCCAAAGCGACCCTTCGTGTGGAAACCGTCGCGTATGTGCTCTGTGGTCCAGCGTTCCATGGGCGTGGCACCGCCCTGCAGCAGCACATAGACACGACCCACATCGTACTTGCCATCCACATTGCCCGGCTCCGTGTACATGGGTGCGCCAATGATGAGATCATCTAGACCATCGCCATCCACATCGCTGGTGGCCAACGCATAGCCAAAGTATTCGCCAATCTGCCGGCCAGTGATATTGAACAGATTGCCCATATTCCAGCGATTGACCACGATCTTGCCAAGCAAATTGGCACCACGCGGCATACCAATGGCCACATCTTCGCCGCTATCGCCATCAAAATCACCTGTGACCATGGAATAGCCCAAATACGAATCATCGTTGGCCGACGAGCTCTCCGATGTGGAGAACACCTGATTCTCTGGCTTGGTAACATCCTGCGATATGGCCTGACCTGCGAAATATGTGCGAGTCCAAATTTAATATGGAAATCCCAACGGATGACCGTGTAAATGCAATGATGTCATTCCACTTAGCAGCAGGTGAGTATTTATGTTTATATATGGATTGATTGTATGAGGGAACTAGGGCATGCCAGACAACAATAGCAACAACAACAGCAACAGCAACATAGAACTACAACTACAACAACAACAACAACAACGACAAGTACTACATATGCATATAACAGATATGTATATATAAACGTATATATAGGATATATGTGCACGTATTTATGTGTATTCAACTACGACTACTTCTAGGCATGCTTCCAGCTAGGATTAGGTTTTGGGTTTAGTTATCTGAGGAGTGATATACTTTAGATCATGCAATATAATACCATTCCATTCCTTCTTATATACCAGGTTAGTTCAGGTAGCAAGTGGTGGTCTACTCTACATCCAGGTTATTCCCAATGATAAAGCTTAAGTTGCAGCCGGTTTTAGTCAAGTCACAAGCCACAAACATAAAGTGCCCCAACGCGGTTGCTTAAAGCTCTTAAAACTAATAACTAGATAAGGTAGCATACACTGCAAACAAAATGAGAAAAGTTATGGCAAACATATGCATTTCTCTTTTTCTTTGAGTGTATGAATAGAATTGGTGGTTTTGATTGAATTGAGAGCATGAATCGAGCTTAAAGAAAATTGTTAGCAAAATTTTATATTTTTTAGAAAATTTCCCTAAAATTTATATAGTTAATAAGATCACAGAAAATTTCTTGCTCCGTCTGGCAAAGTGAGTTGACAAATCGTCAGACAAATAGGAACTGCTTAGCAATGGTGAAAATAACAAAAAAATAAAGCCCTAACAAGAGAGGAAAACTATAAAACCGATCTAGCTGAAATGTGGTCTGTGGGCGCGTGGCTACAAGACAAATTTCTACTGATTTGGATGAAAAACAGAAGAGTTATGCTACTAAGTGTTCATTCCGAAACAATCGGTTATATGGTAGCTATATGAAAAAGCTGTCCGATCTTAATCAAATCAGAGCAGCAGATGAGGGGGGTCCTCAAATGGATGCAAACCGAATTTGGTTTGATTTGAAAGAAAAACACAAAAGTTATGTTCCTACGAGTTCATTCCGGAACAATCGATTATATGGTAGCTATATGACATAGTAGTCTGATCTGGATAAAACTCGAACTTAACCAGCGTGCAGACAAAGGAAGCATCAGTTATGTAGCTTTTAAGGCTGCTGAGATTTTTGTGTTAAAACAGGCGGATGAACAGACGGACACGATTGTATAGATTCTCCTTGTCATGCTGATCAAGAATATATATAGTTTATTTAGTCGGAAACTTCCTGATCAAATTAATAAACAATTTTGTAAATAGTATTAAAAACTAAATGTTATATTAATTTCCCTCAGTCTTCATTCAGTTGGACTGATATAACTGGAAAGCCTCGATCTGACTATCTGTCTAAGATAACCTAAAGGTTTCCCAGAACTAAAATACTAATTTCTTAATATTGAGCAAAGTATTCTATGAAGAGGAAGTCATCACTATAGAACTTTCTTGTGCTTTGTTTTATGTTGAGAGTTTCTCTCCGTTAAAAGTCAAATAAATTGCAGATGAGACAAAGGAAGCTATTAATGTAGTTTCTACTCACTATGACCTAGAGGCAGCTAACTAACAATGACATTATAAAAACGAAACAGTCAAATTATTGCTTTCTTGCTCTCCGGAACAGACCTGATGATATAACTAATCCTAAGAACTATTCCTAAGAAAGTGTTTTTTAGAAGGCTAAATGAAAATTGTTTGACTTCTAATGAGAAATTTATCCATAGAGTTTTGGTATTTATTTGAAAAGCTTTTCCAGACTAAAAGATCAATAAGATATTTCTAACTCTGAAAGCTGACTTTTCAAGTAATTCATAGATGCATTTGCGTTATATATAATGTATTATCTTTGTCCAACAGTTTCCTTATGTTTAGCTATAGACTTGAGATGGGAAACTGTAGAAACTGTACCAAATCCCTAAATAAACCTAAATAGCCTATTGATAAGGATCACCACAAATAGGTAGAAGCCAGCTAAGTATTTATGCTATTACTTATGGTACTATTTGAGAAAAGTCCGATAGTTTTTTATATCAATATTATATATCTTTTATATTTTCTATATTTATCTTTCTATCCTTTTTGGCCCGCTCTTACATTCAACCATTGCCCAAAGCTTTTGATCATTTGGATCTTATATTAATTATGTACAGTTATGTGAGAATGCCAACACTGACACCTGTTTGCGGTATTCGGTACAGGGTTACATGTTACATAAGGCCTTAGCTTAGTCTAGACAATAACCAGAGAGCAGCATCTGTGAGCGTGTGGTGCGTGGGCCGTTACACGTATGAGTGGTTTGTGCCCTCGCTGATCCCGATCGCTCTTGGTGAGTAAGCAAAGCTTGTTTTTCAATGATGGAGTCGTATCTGGGTACTGGACACGATCTCGACAGCTTTTTTCTGTTTTTGCAGTGGATGAGTAAAGTTTTGATGTAGAATTGAAATGAAGTCAAACGGTTTATCAGACACCATTATGGGAGAGCGAGTTTCTTTCTTCTCTTTGCATGTGTGTGTGTGGGTGTGTGTGTGTGTGTTGTGCGGGTGTGTGTATTTTGATTTGATTTGTACAAATGTTTGTTTGTTTGTTGGTATTTTTTTGGTATTTTCAAGGTACTTTAGAGTTGGGCAGTGTTAATAAATTGGAAAAGCTGTTGTTTATTTTTATTTATTTATAATCTTTTTTTTTGTTTTAATTCGTGAAAAGCATATTTTGTTGCGTTTTTTTTTTTGTTTTTTGAATGATTATTACCTCCAGTGCCGAAGGGCTGATAATAAGGCGGCTTAAATGGAAACTCGGCATCGGGCGGTATTGAGTAGGTTTGTCCTTTTTGTTTTTATTTTTTCGGATTTTAATAGCAACAGAAGTTTTTGGGATTTGGGAATATTTTTGGGTATTTGGGATGTGGGATTTCATAGGGGATTTTAGGAGATATATATTTTTTTTGGTTTCGAACGTTTGATATTTTTGGTTCGGTACAAAATTGTAAGTAAGATTGTAAGCGAAAAAGAAAGAGAGGAGGAAAGAGAAAGAGAATACATAATTTGGATTAATCAAAATGAGACAAAAAAAAGACACACATTACTTCTTAAACTTCAAGTAGGGGGGAATAAACATGACGTTATACGCGTTATACGGTACAGGTACAAGTACAGTTACAGTTACAGTTACAGTTACAATTATAGTATATACGGTACAATAAATGCAGCTAGAGTTAGATATAATTACAATACGTTGTACAATAATCAAGAATCGTTGGAAATAAAACTGACTCTGGCGGTTAGGCTTTTGCTGTCGAGTTGTAGATGGTTGTAGTTAGATGAATGGTATTTTTTGGTATTCTTTTGGTATTTTTTGGTGTTGTTAGCTGCTTCTAGTGACGACAAAACAAATCAAAGTCGTTAGGCCAATTAGGGTTAGACATGTTCTCGTTTTGGGACAACAACTCGACAACACAAAACTCAAGACGTAATCACATCAGCGACATAGGCACCCATTGATATATGAGTGTACCTAAACCAGATCTAGGTCAAATTTGATGTCTTTCTAAATGTACTTATATATATATATAGTTGGGTACAAATTATGACTAAAGGTACACTAGCTATAGGCTAAACGGTACACTGGTACAAGGCCTCATGCACTAGCAACATATTGGATATTTGCATTCTCATAGCTAAGACACGTGGAATACCGCTTAGAATTACAAATTAAGTGTTAGAAACTTCATTTCGGGTATTAAAAATGTTAAACAAACTTTCCAGATTTCAAGTTTGGTAAACATTTATTTATCTAAGTTGACTCTTGCTACTTATAATATGGGGTATAATATGATATAGGTAGGAATCATAGGCAGAATTAGGGTATTACAATACAAACACACAGGGGGGTGGTATCTAGACCAGGATGGGATATATTGTATTTGCTGTAACAAGTGTGACTAGTGTGGTTTTTTTGTTTGTTTTGAGGTTAGGAACGCTAGGCTGCCCGCCCAGAAAACGAGTTGGCAACAGAAAATTAAGAGACACACACAAAACATTACAACTAAAATGCAAAAATTAAACAATTAAATATTTATAGAAACTGTACAAAGTGGGATAAACTCTTTTATTTTTTTGGCTTGGAAAGTTTTCAAAGGGATCATTTCGGTTTCGGTACAAATGCTAAAAAGTGGGATAACAAGAAATACTGCAATAAATTCAAAAGAAAATTCAAACCAAGGCTACTAGGACTTCTGTAATATATATATGTGTGTGTGTGTGTGTTTGTGTGTAGATGTTTGTGTGGTAGTTTTGGGATATCTAAGGATAAAGTTCTTAAAAATTCTAGTTCTAGCTAAAACTAAAGTACAAAATAGCTTTACGATTACGAGTTCCAAATACTAGAGAGAGCAATATCAAAAAAAAATCATAATAATAGTTATGTAATTACAATATATCTCTCTCTTTCTTTTCTTGATCGTAAACGGTACATTTGCTTGCAGAGGATTCGGTTACCATGTGGGAAAAACGTGCACTTACCTTGCCAATACCAGCTGCCAGGTGCGCCAATGAACAAACGCGAGCCATTCTACAACAAAAAGAACAAACAGAAAACCAAAAAAAAAATTAAATAAATTGTATATGCAAATGTTATGCCACGATCCGGCGGACAACGAGGTGCCAACTAAACGTGCCCACGCCAGCCACAAACCCAAAAACAAGAGAAGCCTCAGGTCCAAAATCTTTTGCATGTAAATAATAACTCAATGAGATTTACAAAAGTTCATTCGATTCACTTGAAGTTAAAATGCTCCTAAGTTTGAGCTCAGCTGAGCTAAGATAGAGCAGCTGCATTGATGAAGAGAATGCTTAAAGCCAGGTTGCACTGAGATGTATGTACTTCCATAATAAATATATTAATTAAATGAGATATCGGGTTAAAATTTGTTTCAACGTATATAATTGCATTTGACAAACTTTCTGAATTTCTTTTGAACATTTGGAGTGTTCTGAACAATCCCTTTTTGCAAAATATGGTCCAGGGTCAGGGTCTATAATGAGCACGGGTGCATACATTTTGTGCAAGAGTTTCAGTAGGAATGTGGAATTGGAACAGTTGCACAGAGACGTCTTCACTTCGATTGTTAGCGGCTATAAGCCAAACATATCTCTCTTTCTCCCTCTCACTCTCTCTCTCTCTCTCTCTCTATCTCACTCTCTCTCTTGCTCTCTCCTTTTCTCTCTCTCTTTCCCTCTCTCTTTTTCTTTCTCTCTCTCTTTCTCACTCTCTCTCTCTCTCTCTCTCTCTCACTCTCACTCTCTCTCTCTATCTCTCTCTATCTATCCCTCTCTATCTATCTCTCTCTATCTATCTCTGTCTATCTATCCCTCTATATCTATCCCTCTCTATCTCTCTCTTCTTCTCACTCTCTTTCTCTCTCACTCTCACTCTCACTCTCACTCTCACTCTCACTCTCACTCTCACTCTCACTCTCACTCTCACTCTCTCTCTCTCTCTCTATCTCTATCTATCTATCTATCTATCTATCTCTATCTCTCTCTATTTCTCTCTCTCTCTCTTTCTCACTCTCTTTCTCTCTCTCTCACTCTCTCTCTCTCTATCTATATCTTTCTATCTATCCCTCTCTATCTATCTCTCTCTATCTATCCCTCTATATCTATCCCTCTCTCTCTCTATCTCTCTCTCTTTCTCTCTCTATCTTTCCCGTTCTATCTCTCTCTCCCTCTCTTGTTCTTTCTCTTTTGTTGAACTATAAATAAATATATGAATTTGATACTGACGATTTTGAAGCACTTAATATAACTCTTTTGAGCTTTTTGATCTGTTTGCTCAAGAACACCTTTCTAAACTGATGAACTGATTAGATATTATCATTCCAGTGTATTCTGAAGTTAGCTTTTATATACGGTCTACAATTCTATGGGAACCCCTAGGACTCTAACTACAACTTCCTGCCAAAAATTCAGGTAAAAATCTCATTTGTAGTGAAGAAATTACAGCTGCTACAGGAGCGACACTACAAAAGCACAAGGAAATATATCAAACGCCTTGAGCGGCACGACTATCATTTGGTAAGTAACTTGCTGGAGAATTCTCTGTACTTGCAAAGCACTCTATGTTGATTTCATCGCCTTTACTTTCGCTTTGAAAGCTCACTTTGCATGCTAAATTTAGACTGCACAGAATTTTTATGAATTTGTTTTTTAACTTTTGGCAGTTTCATAGTCTTGGTTCAGTGATGGGCAACTTTCAAAAATTGTACCCCGTGGCGTAGGAATAAACAAAACTCCGACAATGCAGCCAACCATGGATATAAGCAGTTTTTCAGTTGGTCTCTTTGCTGTCACGAACCACAACTTTGCGTTTTCTGCCCTATGCTCACATATGCAACTTTGTATTTTTGTGATATTATGTGTGTGCCCATCCCTGTTTCCGTTGCAACATTGTCTGATGTCTCTACAGTTATTTGTTAGTGTATCTCAGGATATCTCTCTATTTACTAGGGAATTTTTTATGTAATATCTCCAAATACAATTCCAAATAAGAAAAATATTTCATATATACAGGGTTGCTCATAAATACCCTATAGAAATACTCATAGCATGCAGTACTTACCTTGTTGACAGCCGCACTGAAGCCCGCCTGACAATAGCCCTGTCGATGATATCCCCAACTGTCTGTAAAGGAATAGAGTGGATAGAGAAATGTGAGATAAATATACGAGCTGCCAGTTGGAATTGTGATTGTGGTGTTTTCTGCAGCCTTTTTTGCAACATGCTTATTATGTATTGTAATTTCAACAGACATAAATGTTTGCACAACTCAATGAGCTGCCTGCGGGTTGTGGGACTGCGGAGCTTGGCGGGGCGGGGTGGCTCAATACAATAAATTGCAAATAATTACCACAGCAAAGGCAATAAATTGCCTTGTGATTTGTCAGATCTGCGAGTTCGAGTTGCAGGCAGATGCGAGCGAGATGGAACATAAAAGGATTAGAGCGCACCTTTGGGGCAGAGACAGAGACATGGACGAGCGAAGAGCCAGCCAGCTCTACGCTGTTGGACATTGAAATGAAATAATACACAATATAAACTGCAAAAAAAGCGGCAAACAAAGAGACAGAAAAAAAAAATACGAAACGGCAAACAGTCAGTCAAGCTGAAGACAAGCGGACAATCGGCAAAAGAAAAAAAAAACCAGCCAAAGCCCAAGGCCCAAAAAGTGTAGACCAAGCCGTATGGCACACACACATACACTCAGAAAAAGAAGGGTTTCAAGCTCGTTTAGTACGAAAAATTTCTCATTCATAGCACCTGCCTGAATGAGTTTATAATTCTCAAACTAATTTTACCTCGAATTGTTAAATGTGTCTAAATCTTTAAATCATTAAAGACAAATCTTGAAGGTAACCCAAAAATGTCCTTAAAAGTCCCTTTAAATGTTATTACAAGGATTCCAAAATGTTCTTCTAAGCATTCTTAATACTACTACAAAGGCAAGCCCAAACTTCCTTAAAATAATCCCACATTTTTCTAAAAATTTTCTCTTAACATTCTTAAACTTTTCTAAACACTTTTGCAAATTCTTTCTTCAAACCATCATAAAAGATATAGCTATCTCTACTTCTAGAAGATTTTTCATAAGTGTACCTATATTTACACACACACGCATATATCCATGGTAAAACCAACATCCTTTTGTTGGCCGACGCTTTGTTTTGTGCAAGTGTCCAGCGCATGTTGCTGCTACCAAATACAAAATCACGCAGTGCCCCACGGCAACGGCAGCAACAGCAGCAGCTACATGTCGCCAGCAACAACAGCGGCAACAGCGACAACAACAACAACAACAAAAATCAACAGCCAAGATCGTGCGTTTGATCAAATTAAACGATAACAATTTGTCTCCGAAGTGTTTCAATTTGAACGCGACATACACAGCAGCCCAACATCAACATGTTGCTGCCGCCGCCGCAGCAGCAGCAGCAACAGCAATACCTTGCGCATAAGTCAACTTTTAAGGCTCATACACACACACGCACACATATGAGTCTTGTGTGTGCAGTTGTAGTAATTCCCATAATAAAATCGCCCCCGTCTTGAATTACAATTAGTTTTAGCAAGGGCAGGTCGAACCAACCCAAAGACAACCAGCGCGGACTCGGACTCGGACTCAACTTGGCTTACCTTTTCGACGATTTCTGCCTTGTTCTTTTTTTTTTCTTACTTTTTGTGCTTTTTAGACCCGTCAAAGCTTTGTACGCTGTGCGTAAGCATGAGCATATGAGACTTTCATAAGCAATTTGTCTATTGAAGAAGGGCTATGAGAATGGCTTGGTGAGATTTTAGGAGATATTTGAATAAACATTGGGTTTGACATTGAATTAAGAGCAACAAAAGGGGGCCAAAGTTAGGCAGAAGAAGTAGGAACGCTGTAGTAGACATTGCGACTATGAGATAGTCGTACTCTACTAGACTATGAGTATAAAAACGCAGTAACAACATTTACAACGAAGAAAATCATCGGACGCACTCATGGCAGTATATTATATGGTAGAGCCCAGCATTGGATACATTCACTGTGCTTGGGAAAGTAAAATTTTGTATACATTCATAAGCATGAATACTTTGGGGAATTACATGGTAATCATTAGGAATGAATGAACTTACTTGCCATTCATTGCCAAATTTGGTTACAATTATGAAACAACATTTGCTAAATTACACACACAATCATTCATTACAATTCTCATTTTGGGGCAACATTTGTCGGGGAGAAAGAGGAAACTGTAGCAAGAGAGGAGAGATATATTCAAGGTAATAGTATAAAAGAGGTCTCTTGCTTGCTTTCTCTTTCTATCTAAACAGCTGGGGGTTTTTCACCAAGGGAGTTTTTGAATTTCCTATGAGACTACTCAGCGAACATTCATATTCAATGTATACAACATTTTCAAAGTACTCATAACTATATTATGAATGGTGGTTAGAGCAGGATAATTCATGAGTAATTCATGAGTTTGCTTTGAATGTTTCATTTAGCGTATTGAATGCATTCATGTAGGACTCTGTTATATATCTTAAATTCTGAAGTGTGTTTTAGTTTTCTCTATTCTCTATCTCTATTCTCTACTCTATTCTATATCAACTATTGTTCAACTATTGTAGAGTATGAGCTCGTCGACTGTTTAAACATTTCTACGCCTTCTTTACTCTTATTGTTGTTGTATATTGTTTTTGTTTTCATTCTATACTCGTACTTTAGTAGAGTAAGCGAGTATATTGTATTCGTGCAAATGTATGTAACAGGCAAAAGGAAGCGTGTGCGACCTATATTCTTGATCAGCATCAACAGCCGAGTCAATTTAGCCATGTTCGTCTGTAAGGCCGTATGAACAACTAGATCTCGGAGACTATAAGAGCTAGAGTCACCAAATTTGGTATGTATGTCTGTATGTATACCTATATTTTAGGAGACTACAAGAGCTAGAGTTACCAAATTTAGTATGTAGGCTCCTCACCGATTCCTCCCGCCCCCTCATCTACCAACTTGCCTGAATTCGTTACGATCGCCTAATAATTGTTTACCCTTGAGTTTTTAGTATATTAGATCGATGCTGAGTACGAGTATTTGCCAGTCGGTGTATCGACTATAGCGTTCTTACTTGTGTTCTTTTCTTTCTTTTTTGTTGATGTGTTGCATTGTATTGTATATATTACTTTACTTTACCCTTTTGTTGCTGCTGCCGTTTAATGTTGCTGCTGTTTTTATTGTTGTTGGTTCGCCTTAACTATTACTTTGGCATTTTGTGCGTTAAGTTGGTATTTATTGCTTTCAGTGATGTCGGAATGTGCTGCCCCAACTGTCAGGATGAGTAGCTGTTGCTGTCGCTGTCGATGTTGATGTTGATGTTGATGTTGCTGTTGTGAAATGATTAGCGGCAACAGCAACAGCAGCAACAGCAGCAACATTAATAAATGCAACAACAACACCAATGGGAAATGATCAGCGCGGCATTGGTAAATGTGTTTAGAATCATCAAATTGCCAATGGCTCTTGCAGTAAGTATATTGACATACCTTTGTAAACGATTCAAGAAGATTGAGCAATCGCCCGCACTTACTGGAAATTAACTAGCTTAAGGGATTGGCTTTTGTTAAGGTACAATTTGTGTGTGTGTGTGTGTGTGTGTGAATTGTTCATTGGAATTTTAAAGTTAATCCAGGTAGATGATAGTTTAAAAATTAAATAGTTCTATTCGGCTGCAAATATTAGATGTTGTTGATACATTTTAGAAATCTATGGCAGCCTTAAGGATTATATCCGTTTTAACTTCCTGTTGTTTACATTTAACTGAGACCTAGCTATCACCCTTATAATACTAAACCGATTTCGGATTGATAAAACCACAGCAAATCTCTTAGTGTAGTTACTGAACCCGCTTGAAGCCCCTGCTATAAGCACCAACCGGCGCAAAACGTGCAACACACAATGTTGAAAGCAATGCAAAAAAGAAGCCAAGTAAAGGCAGTTAAATCTGTCAACTTAAATTCGAAGCTCTACTCCAATTCCTTTTTTATTTCTGCTTCAAATGTTTTTGGTCTTCCATTTGTTGTTTTGCGAAAAGAACATATATGTTCTACATCAGCTAGAGGTTTCTAAGAACGGATTTGGCTCAGGCAAACCATATTATTTGTGTGATTTAAGCTAATCCCTTGAAATTACTATACAAAACTGAAGACAATTGCCAATAGAAGTCGTTAAAGACTTATAGAAATATTATTTACCAAATAAATTCTTAAAGTTGGTCGTATATTATAGCTACAAAGAGAATCTAAAGCAATGTGCTAGCTTCAAAGGACCACTCTATTGAAGTCTTATAAACGTTAACGTAATCACAAACAATTCAAATTATAAATTCTCCAATGCGAACTTAAGTATTTACAAGCACAAATGCCATTGAACTAGTTTTGTTATCTAAATTTCCAAATCTTTCAACACTGCCGTTCATTACTCAGCTTGCATACCTAAATATATACATACCTACATACATACATACATATACACAAGAACATCTACCTATATGTATATGCTTTGCATCTGCTATATAAGATGCTAAAAATAATCACACCTAGGCGGGCGGACAGACCATCCCATAGTAGCTCGTGCCACACATGTGTGCAAGTCCAGCAATAGCCATCATCATCATCATCATCATCATCATCAGTGCGTCTGTATATACATATATACCATTATATAAATATATATATATGGACAAAATGTATACACATTTAGAAGTCAAAGACTAAAGCAATAACAAACATGACTAAGCGAACCGAAGGAGAGCCACATAATCATTCGGGCTACGGGGGCGGGCTAAGGACTAGCTAGATTCACCTAGAATTCAAATTGAGATGAAAACTTGCCTAAGTTTTCCATCAGCTGAAATGCTTAGACAAACACACTCACCCACATTGACACATTTTGATTTGCGTCTTTAAGTCCCACAAAATTCTATCAAATCATATCACTATATATACATATATACTCATAAATCTGTCTTTAGCAAGTATTTTTTCAGCTTAAGACCCATAAATCGCTCACACAGTCTAAGTTGTGTCCTCTTGAAGTATTTGTGTATGTAATTGCTTGGGTTTGTTACCGTTATTTGACACCAATTTGAACACCCTCTTCAGCTTGTATTCGTATACATCCACCTTCAGCTGTCAGTTGATTGCGTTTCTTCATTTTCATTTTCAGTTCTTCAAGGTATTCCCCCTGCTTTATAACCAAAAAAGCTCAAATTACACACGACAACTGCAAATCCCACCAACTGCAGCTCACAGTTTTTGGTTGAATTTTGGCTTCTCGAAAGCCGTACATAGCAGATTTACCCTAAGGATTAAGCTATCAGGGATGATATATGACTAGATGATAATAATAAAAAGAAAATATGAAGAAAATCATCCATCGTTCATACTATTTTTAACAAGTTCTGGCTTAAAACCAGAACACAGGTTCAAACTGAATTTCATTTGGAAAATTTGAGGTTCAAGCTCCTTCCTTTAATTCATCCAACAACTCCTTCGCCAAATCCACACAACATATGCTAGATATTCTAGATAGGTTTGGTGGTTAGCTCTTGCTATTCACATACCTATGTATATATGTAAGTGAGCAGAGAACTGCTAAATCACAGTTCACTCTTGATTACAGCGAATGTTCAATTAGGATGGACGCGTTAGGAGAGGCAAAGAGTACACTTCTCCTTCACCCTCTGTTTTCGTGCAGCAACTGCCTAGCAGCTACCTGACTGTGTAAATGAATGTGCCAGCTCTTTAGATCGCATATTTGCAGACTCCGAATGGGTTGATTTTTAGAGATTGCTTTCTTCGTTGGAATAGAGATATGCGTCAGTTGCACATAACATTGGTTGGATGCAGAGGCGCTTGGTGATGCGTAAGCAATCGCAAGCTCTAAGTCTGAGCCTCTCTTTTATCTGCTGTAGTAAGCAGAGGCAAGAATTGTTGAACCTCTTAACCCAGCTGAAAATATTAGTTCGGTAAAGGATCGGTTTACAGCAAAAAAGGTTGGAAATCTGGTTGGAAATACGTTCGCATTGAATATAGAAACAGAGGACATACGAATAAGATTTCAAAAATGATTTGTAAACAGAAAAACAGAGCATCTAACTGTCGACTATGCTCAACTAATTGCAACACTCTCACATATATTATTTTATGTAGTTCTTCAAAATGTTTGTTTGTTCAACTTACTTGTGCGACATGGCGATACCTCATGGAACTGTTGGAAATCGCGCGATGTAAAGCAGGTGCCGACCGGATCATAGCGCAACGCCCTCCATGGCGTCATCGTGTGGAAGATATAGCGCGGTGCACAGGCCTGCAAATGGGAAGCATAGAAAGTTACAGGTCGTGTAAACAGACTGTGTAAATTAACTGATTGATATAGGATGTGGTCTATCATAGCACACTTTCAGGCGCATTAAAAACCCTTAGAATATTATAATAAAATCAAGGGTCAGTCAAATGCAAGACATATCCATTAAACGTTACGTTCCAAACATAAAAATGACAAAATTGTTATACGAGTATGATTATATTCGAGAGTGCAAGGTGGAAGGAAGGTAAAGATGTGCAATAATAGCATCACAGCAACGTCATGAGGTTGTGCCAAAAATGGCCAAAGCGAATTACGAGACGAGTACAAAAGCCGCCAGCTATCACAGTTGCCTGCAGGCATACACCACTGCTCAGTTGATTAGGTTCAGGGGGAATGTTTGGGCTGTCGTAGTTGGCCTCATAATTGTATATTCGGATGCCTGATTTCTAACACTAAAAAAGCAGAGTGCACGCGGTGAGATGAAGACGAAGTTTGAGACGAAAAGCTCTGCACGACTTTCATGTATTTCTTTGGTTTCGTTTTCGCCTACGCTATGGGTACATTCGAGCGGGTATTGTATGGGTTTTTTTCAGCAGAGCTTTTTGTCTTCAACTGTGTATTTATGTAACCGCGTGCACTCTGTTTGTAGACGAAGCCTCAAAGCCCAATAGAACCTTAAAAGTATCCTCGTATTCGTGTTCGATATGATCTTTCGTAATACAAATGCATTTTCATACAAACTTTGACCCTGATTTTCATTTGTTTGACTGACAAACAAGGCATAGGTCAAACCCCAAGAGCTAGGACACTGAAATTCTCACAAAAATTAGATTTAATGGTGTAAATTTGTCAGAATTGGTGAAAAACAAGGACATTCGTCGTTTACGTGCTTTGAACTGTTTTCGTCTTTCTAATTTTAAGAAATATCTCTCTGTTCTTCCACTGTTCCCTAGACGAATGCCTTGGAGTGTATATATATAAGTACTACATATATAAGTAGAGTTTTATAATGTATAAATGGTTGGCAGTTGGACATAAAACACGCACGCTGGCCTGGCCTGGCGCTGGCAGCCGCCTGCCTACCTACCTACCTCTTCTGATCATCGTCAGAGAGGAGGCTATGGCAATGGCTATGGCTATCACCAAATATGGTTGCGCTATGGAGTTGCGTTTTGCAGCCTGGCCATTGTCTCTCGCACATATGCCGATCCAATGCCGAGCTGCAATTACTTTTACAAATTTATACATATTGTGCCTTTTATGGCATTGGCCGGCCAGTGGCTATAGTAGCCTCCAGTATTTGCCCAGCTACACTGACTCCTGACTGCCTGAATGGCTGGCTGCCTCCCTCTATCTACCGCTTTTGCGGTTCTCTGACATAAACTCAAAATGACGCGCTATCGCCAAAAAAGCATGCAAAAGATCATGGCAGCAGGGGCAGCATGTTTAGTCAGAGGCAGGCATCTCAACAGCTCAGGCAGGCATGTCTCGACTCTGCGCCCCATTCAAATGGGCCATTGAATCACATACATATCTAAGCGGAGCGCATTATGCAAGCGACGACTCCAAAATCACAGTCACCAAGCCCCCCAGCCCCAACCCGAAAAGCCGAATTCAAAAAGCCATCTCCAACATTCAGGTGCGCCCATAAAATCAAAATAAAGACAAGAAATTCAAGCCGCACAACAGGATCGCCCGCGCCAGGCTTAGGCTCAGCCATGCCCTGGTTAAAAGAGCTTAAGCTACTCTACACTGAGCAAAAAACTCTTCAATTTTGTCACTAAGAAGAAGAAGAAGAAACTTTGTTGCGCGTCTCAGGAAAGTGGCATTCGAGCAATGCCTAGGAAATATGCTAGAAGGTTTATAAGGTTCAGTTTTGTTCAGACTATGAAAGCTTTAACTCTTCAGCGAAGAGTAAATGTTTATTATTTCTATTCAACAAAATAACTACAAAAGCAATACTCACTTAACTACTCACACCACTCATATAGTATCTGACTAGTAGATGCAAATCATCGCTGCACTGATCTGATAGAGAGCTACTCGTGACGGTGTTAAATAGTTAAACGCTTCAATTGTAAGAAGCAAAAGCATCCTTGCTTTTATTGGCACAAAAACTTCTGCAATACTCACTTAACTACTCACACCACTCACACCACTCATATAGTATCTGACTAGTAGTTCATCGCTGCACTGGTCTGATTCAAATTCAATTGAAATGATGAATTCTAAATGTGAATACCAAATATCCCAGAGAATTTTCCATCTTCACACAAAATATGTTTGAGTCTTATATACCCTCATCGAGTGCTTCTTAATATAGGGAATTTAACAACAATCAACTCGCCGCGGCGCAGGCCATGAGCATTGAACAATTCAATTGAATTCACAATATGCCCATTGGGACATCCCCATTGGGGTACCGCCAGCCCAAGCACAGGCACCCATTGTCTGCTGCAGCCGTCCAACAGAGTCCAGCCCAGTCCAGGCGCTGGCGCAGAGCGAGGCCCACCGCGCGACCAATAAGTTAATAGCATTTTCCTATTAAAAACTTTATTATCAATCGCATGAAGTTGGCCAGTTTTGAGTGGCTTTCTGGCTTTCTGGCTTTCTGCAGTTCGCGGTAAGATAGTTAGATATGCAAATGTTTGGCGAAATGGTCTCTCAGAGGAGCGCCAAAGACGAAGCTGGTGATGTGGCATTGGTGCCTTTGGCGGAGTCAAGTTGGTCTCTAAGATGCTGGTGCTGCACCCAAATGATGTTTTAACATAAACCGAAGTTTATTCTGGTATATTCGAAAGTATATCTACATATACAAAATCATATACGAACAATTTTTGCTCCTTTAAGAAGAAGGTTTAACTTTTAAATCAAATTTCTAACTTCACTTCACCTCTCAGTCTTGTCTTTGTGCATCTTGCGCTGCCTGGGATGAATGCTGCTCTTCTTCTTCTTCTTTTTACTGGTGACTCTAGTTTGGGATCGGCTTTGGCATCGACATCAACATCAACATCGGCATCTTCATTTCTCAAGCTTTTACCAAATTGTTTTGTCGTGTTCTCAAATTTTAGCTTAACGTTTCGCAGTTTATTTGTTATTCCTTTTTTTTTTCATTTATTATTGTTGTTGTTGTTGTTGTTGCTGTGCAAACATATTTTGAATGATCTTTGTTTCTTATTTTTTCCTTTTTTTGGGGTTTAGAGTCTCCTGTTTTTGGATTTGTTTGTTTTTGTTGCCTTTGTTGGTTTGGTTTGGTTTGGTTTGGTTTATTGCCCATGTTTGGCACAGAGCGAGCGCGCATACCAAAACGCCAACGATAAATTTTTGAGACATTAAACTGCACTTTTGCCGACGCTGTTGTTGTTGTTGCTGTTGTTGTTGTTGTTGTTGTCGGTGAGGGCAAAAGTCAACACGTTTGACATGGTCGACATGCAGACGTTACCATTGCGAAATGCAAAAGAAGAGAAAGAATCGCCCCAATCTTGGCTGCCAGATGCAAAGATCCCGAGATGCTATTGGTCTGGTCTCTTGTTGGCCGTTGTCGATGTCGAAGCGAAGCCAGGTTCAGGCCTGAAGCCTGCTCCTTCGCCTGGCCATATTTGAGTTCAATAGCAAACGCTTGGCAATTTCACAGATCGTGTCGATGATCATGTCGCAATCGCAAACAAAACAAAAAAGAAAATATATAAAAAACAGAGAAACAAGACCGCACGACATGCGGCACATGGCACACGGCCCGAGGGCAACAGCTTTGGCTGCGCGGCACCACACCAAACCGATCTCTGATCTACGAAACGCCTCGACACTCAAAGCCCAAAGAGTTCACAATGATGTCACCTTGCATTTGCGTTGATTGCCGATCATGAACACAGATCGTAGGCCTTGCACATATTTTGCCAACGCCCACAACGCCACAACCATATTGAGTGTCAGCGAAACTGGACTACATGCAAATTGAAAGTGAATGGAAATTCGAATTATTGTGATGATATTAGGGTGCTATTATAAGGGAATGCTTAAAGCAACAATGAAATAACTGTTATTTTGAGGCAATATAAATTTAAGAAAAACATTTCTAAATAAGAGAACATTTTGTAGGTTAGGTTAGGTTGAAGCGGACGATCCTCTTGGGGTCACGCATAGGCCAAAGTAGACCCCGTTAGGTGATCAGAATAGTATTTGGAATCTTTTAAGTGCTTTTAGATGTCCTTCAGGATCCTTCAGGCTAGTAGTTCCGGCTTCTGCTAGCGAAGCCAAACGTTAGTGACGGGCAAGTGCTAATATGGTCTACCAAGGTTTCCAATGTCCCTGGTTTTTGATATGCCATGCTTAGGTGCATGCGCGGCAGCTAGGCCGTGTCCTGTTATAGTCCCCATCATATAATTAGTCTGCACTCTCGCCTGGAGAGGCGCTACACATTTTCTTGAAGATCCCGCAAGTTGTGGTCGATCGCCATCTGCTATTCGTCTTTGTAAGCTCGGGATTTTTAGATCTCTCAGAAGCGTCCTTAGAGAGATGCACGCATCCTCTGTTATATCACTTGTTAGCCTTCCCTGGCATGAGTATCCGCCGCCCCATTTCCTTCAATGCCTGAAGAGAAACCTGAAGCCCAGAAGATACTCTCAGTGTATCTAGTGCTTCCCTGTCTGCCAGAACATTTCTGGAACTGCCGATGGATGGTTGCATGAATCTTATAGCCGCGTGGCTATATACGAAGATATTTACCATGTGCTTGCAATGGTTCGTCTGGTGTGCGACTTCTGCGATTTTCCTTATGTCGAAGACCTCTGCAGTGATCAGGCAGTTTTTATGATCAGACAGCCTTATCTAAGGATCTGCACAGTAAACAGATGCACCTAAGCCTTCACTCATTTTGGATCTATAAGCACAAATGTAACTGCCAACATCACCTGTCCCGTGCACCACGTATGCCTCCTTCTAACAGAAAGTTGCTCTGCTGTTTGCTCAATATGCCTTTGCAATCGTTCCTTGTGCTTGTTATTGCCTGTTCGTTAGTTTGACTTCAAATTAATTGTTCAGA